>MKYO02029834.1:106115-134674 GCA_002013955.2 Citrus medica
TATTATCAAAAGATGGGTAGTGTTGGTGAAACATTCAACGTCAATGGCTCTGCTATGACGATTACTAATGATTCCAGAGAGTTCCACTTTCTTTCATCATCATCTATCAAGTTATTGATTGGATAAACTTTTTTGTTTTGATCTTATTCCGGATTTTGGATATTTTTAAAAGAAGACTTGCAAAGCATTTAGTGCGCAATTATATGTTTGGCCCTCAAGCCGTTTTATTGTTTTATTTTTTCTGATTTCTGTGTCATCGGTTACTTTCTTGCAGGTTACGGATCCTGTATGTGTATTCGAATTTATTTACATTTAAACTGTCCTCAATTAGAAACCATTATTCTATTTATTTATCGATTTCGGGTAGCTCTTGTTGGAAAAAAATAATTTTTTTAAATTTTATAAAAAATTTTAGGACCGATCTCATACAATATATAAAAATTCGTAATTTAGAAAATTATACATTGACAATTCGATTTAACTTTTTCGTTAAATTAATTTAGGCTCCCAGATTACGATCCGTCACCACCACTCATGTTAGATCACGATCCGTCACCACCAAATTTGTTAGGTCACGACCCGTCACCAATGAACTTCTAGGTTATGACTCATGTTTGATCTGCACTTGATATGTGAGCGCTTTTATTACCACTAAAAGCAACTACTAGGAGAAATTATTTCTCTCAAAATTAGAGAGAAAAAAAAATTTCTTTGATCTGTATATAATGTGGCTCTCTCTTCTTTTGGGAGAAAATAAATCATTTTATATCTCCATTTAGTAGAAACCTTAGGCTCCGTATTTATTATTTTTTAATTCTATTAAATCAAATTTGATTTAAATTAAAAAAATAATCAACCAAAAGTAACGTTATTTCTTCTTGTGTTATAGGAGTCCACCTTGTAAAATAATACAAGGCCCCTTACACACAAGTATATTACATGGAGCCTCCCACTAAGTAATATATTTAGACTTTTAACCCAAATAACTAGTTATATTGCTTATTAATCCAGTAGCGGCGTAGTCAATTAAATCAGCTAACCCGGGGATCATATATGTACATACAATAGTTGATACAATAATTAGGCATGTAATTAAACTCAATTATTTAATTCCAAATCTACTCCACTAAAATATTGGAACTGACCTCTATAATTGTATGTTATCTAGGATAGTATTCTTGAATAATAATTCAACCCATGCCACATTGATTTTTTTACTACACAATCCTTTGTACCACATCATTAATTAAATTGATATCTTAACTGTTCAATTAATTTAATTACATATTATTCCTTAATACTTACTGGTTTTCTCGAATGATCATTTTCAACATATTAAATATATTGACATACGTTTGTATTGATGTATTAGTTGCAATAGTTATTGCCTAGTTAAATGGCATTTATTTGCAGATGAATCATTCTTCACAATGCCAATGGCTGAAGCTAAGGCAATAAACCAAGAAATTTCATGTTCAAAAGATGGTGAGTGCACTCGTGGAGGTCAAAAACAGGCTGTTCTCGGAGCTATCTCATCTTCTGCTACATATTTGCGTTGGCGACAGTGATTGTATCACGTCCTGCGCTCCTGAGTGAGCAATAATTAGATGTAATGAAGGAGTATTCCTTTGTGGGTGTTTGATCTGAGAAAGATGCTATATGTATGCTTTTGTTGGCCATTCCTCATATAATATTGAATTATTTGGCATGATTCTTCGGTCGTTTATGTTCGGACCTTTTTGCATTTGTTTATCCTAAGTTTTGTCAACTTGCATTGATTCATCTTCTTATTTTTTATCGTTGATGTTATCACTGATTCACATAAAAAATAAGGTAAAATTAAAAGTAGCACTAGATGTAAGGGTGGGCATCGGTTCAGTTCAGTATAGAAACAAACTGAAAAATTTCCGTTCGGTTCGGTTCGGTATAGAATTTTAAAGAATTGATATGAACCTCGGATCCATTTTGGTTTGATATATCAGTCTGATACCGGTTTGGTTCCGGTCCCAATTTTCGGTTCTCTAAAACTGTTGAAAAAATAGTATATCTATATGCTATTTTGAGGGCACATTTTGAGTGGGTCTCACTTAGCGAAAGTGAGAAATCTTGTGAGATTCGGATTCTATTCCGTTAATACTTCAAAAGTGTAATTTTATTTTCTCAAAATAGTGCTTGGGTGAATGAGAAATTGTCTCTCAAAGTTCACCCTTGAAGTTGGAAATTTTGAAAGGAAATGAGGCTTATCCCACATGGGACAAAGAAGCCGAGGGATTAGTGTTTATAAATAAACACTTAACCATGCATGAGTAAGAGTTTTAAGGATAGAGGTTTTCTCCACACGCGCGTGCATAGGGATGTGCAAATCCAAGACTGATTTGGTTGAACTCGTGTGCGTACGCGAATGTCAGCCTAAAATCATCCGAGCTTGCACGATTTTCATTTCCTTTTGAATTTTTTGTTGTAATTCAAAGGATTTGTAACAACTTTACAACCATTATTTTTAGATGTTATACAATTCACGTTTTTGAATTCAATTTTTAAATCAATTGATTGAATTGAATTGGCTATTATAACTATTTAATGACATATATTGAATTCGGAAATTCAATACAATGCTGTTGTTGCATCCTCACATGAGTATAAAAAAGCACATCCTCTTCTGTTTTTACACACACTAAAACCAGCACAAAGAGCACTCCAAAATTTCTTTCTTCCTTTCGTCGTTCTGTTATGATCGAGCTTGTACGCTGTTGTGGTTCGCCGGAATTGTCAGTTTGTGCTTGATGGATAATTCGTATCCGTTGTATCCTAGGAAATAGTTACCAGCAAACCTAAAGCAATACAGTAGGTGATAAATCTGTTTTAAGGAAACTGTCCAGTGCAGGCCTCAGGTTTAATTTTCTGTTTCGGTTTCTTTTCTCTTATGTTTTTCCATTTATGAATTTGTGATTTCCGGTTGTTGTTTTCTGTATTGAATTGTTATCTCACTGTGTGTTTATTTTTCTTACAAAAACTTGTACACATTTAACTATCTTGTTTTCTTAAAAACTTATCAATCTTAAGAGTTACAAATGCAAATATACAAATTACAATCTATAATTTCATCAATACCATCACCACCGCACTTTACAGTTTCACACGAAAACAAATATTAATCAAACATCACAGAACACATCAACACACAATTTCAATTTTTAAAGTTTTATTAAAGAAAAAAGATTTAAAAACAAAGAACCCATCACGTTCCTCTCAGGTCGGCAACTAGGCAATAAAAACAGGCACCCTTCCTGCCCTTTATAATTTCCAAACGCACCCCTTTGCTTTAAGTTTGCAGCAAAAATAAAATAAAAATCCAAAACTCTAACGCAGCATGAGAAAAAGAAAAATGAACTCGATAACTAGACGGCTTTCCAGTTACTTGACGCACTCAAGTTAAGATTTAAACTCATTGGCACGCAAGAATCTCGAGCGCAAAATCAGATCCCAGGACCTCGCTCGCAAGCTCAAAGCCATCCTCGTCAAGAAAATCAGGGGTCTATAAGAAGAGTTTTGGAGTCAATTGAGTGATAGAAAAAGGTTTATTTAAGCTTTGAGAAAGGTTACGGGGTTTTCTATTTCTTCTTGAATGAAAGGATACAGATACTCTTTTTTGACTTAGTTCACATGGCAACTTTCACTGCCTCTGTGAACAATTGTAGGATACTCTATGATCACTAAATTCAAGAACCTAGTTGAGTATGTGATACATCTAGATGAGATCTTTGAGGTACCGAGGAGATAGAAGATGAAGATTGTTAGGAAATTGGTGGGTGAAGCAGACGCGCAGCTAAAGTAAAATTGGAAGAAAATAAAGAACAAGCACAATAGAGGACACCAGAAATTACGTGGTTCGGCTTTTAGCCTACGTCCACGGGCGAAAACAAAAGGAAATATTTTACTAGTGAAAAGAAATTACAAGTATTGTAGTATTTTAACTCACTACCCAAAACCCCAATACACCCAAACTCTCTCAATCACTGTAACAAGAGCTTATAAATGCAAGTTCTTGAACTCTCTCTCAACTCCCTAAATTGCTCTCTGAATAGAATTGAATACCAATGAATTAGGGAGTTCACCCTTTTATAGCCAAAAAATGGTAATTAAAATAATATATATATATATACATATTTCAAATATTGTCGCCAACTTCTTCTTTTTCTCCATTTGGACGGCACCATTTTCTTTGGCCGGCTGCACCATTTTCTTTGGTCGGCTTGTCAAAGCCAACTTGAATTTGCCTTGTGGCCACCGACTTTGACATTTCTCCCACTTGGAGATTTGATTGAGAATCAATCAATCTCCACATCATCCTTTCTGCTTCGCCATAATTATGTTGCCTACGTTTCTGCTAGGCCACAAGAGGATCTACTCCAGACAAACTTATCAGTATTTATCGGCTTGGTCAACACATCTGCTAGGTTCTCTTTGGTATGGATTTTCTGCAAATCTACACTTCCGTCTTCTACTACTTCTCGAACGAAGTGATACTGAACTCCTATGTGCTTTGTCCTGGAATGAAAAGCTGGATTCCTTGCAATGTGCAAGGCACTCTGACTGTCACAAAACACAGGAATTTTCTGTTGTTTGTGCCCGAGCTCCTCCAATAATCTTTGTATCCAAATAGCTTCCTTGCAAGCTTGTGTAGCTGCCATGTATTCTGCTTCTGTTGTAGATAATGCCACAACGGTCTGCAGTTTCGAAACCCAGCTTACAGCTGCTCCCGCAAGTGTAAACACATAACCAGTAGTGGATTTCCTTTTATCAAGGTCTCCTGCAAAATCTGAATCCACATAGCCCCTGACAGTAAACTCTGATCCTCCATAACATAATGCAACATCTGAGGTTCCTCTGATGTATCTCAGAATCCTCTTCACAGCTATCCAATGCTCTCCACCAGGATTCGCCATGTATCGACTGACTGCTCCCACTGCTTGTGCAATGTCCGGTCTTGTACATATCATAGCGAACATCAAACTTCCCACTGCTGATGCATACGGTACTCGAGACATCTCCTTCCTCTCTGCTTCATTGCTAGGACACATACTTGAGGATAATTTGAAATTAACAGGAAGTGGGGTAGAAATTGACTTACAATCTTGCATGTTGAAGCGCCGCAAGATTTTCTTCAAGTAATTTTTCTGTGAAAGCCAAATCTTCCTGTTATTTCTGTCTCGGTGAATTTGCATCCCTAGAATCTTGTTTGCTGGTCCCAAGTCCTTCATTTCAAACTCCCTAGCCAACTGTGCCTTCAATTCTTGGACTCGATCTTTGTTGGGGCCTGCTACCAACATGTCATCCACATACAACAGCAAAATGATGAAATCATTATCTTCAAACCTCTTGTAATATGCACAATGGTCTGAACTGAGTCTGTTGTATCCAAGGCTCATGATGAAGGAATCAAATCTCTTATACCAACACCTCGGTGCCTGTTTGAGACCGTATAGAGATTTGTTCAACCTGCAAACCAAGTTCTCCTTTCCTGTTTCTGCAAAACCTTCTGGTTGGAGCATATATATTTCTTCTTCAAGTTCTCCATGAAGAAATGCAGTTTTCACATCTAACTGCTCTAGATGTAAGTCAAATGTAGCACACATCGCCAAGACTACTCTGACTGTTGTGAGTCGAACCACCGGAGAAAATATCTCGTTGAAGTCAATACCTTCTTTCTGAGCATATCCTTTCACCACCAATCTCGCACGATACCGCTCCACTTGGTCATTGCCATCACGTTTGATCTTGTAGACCCATTTGTTTCCAATGGCTTTTCTTCCACGTGGTAGTGGTACAAGTTCCCATGTCTTGTTCTTGTGTAGAGCTTCAATTTCTTCCTGCATTGCTGTCATCCACAAAGCAACATCTGAACTGTTTAAAGCTTCATGGAAAGTTGAAGGCTCTCCATCCTCTGTTAGAAGACAGTATGCAACATTGATCTCTGTGACATACTCCGAGTGCCACGCTGGCAGTCGTCTCTCGCGAGTTGATCGACGAACTTCTAGAGCCTCGGATTCGACTGGTTCTTGTTCCTCGTGCTCTGGTGCTGCTTCAGAAGAATCTGAATCTTCTGGATTATTTTCCACATATACCGGCACAGTCTCTGACTTTTCTTTTCCAGTGCCATCATCTCCATCTTTTCTTTGCAGTTGATCTTCTGCAAAAATAACATCTCTGCTGATGACGATCTTGTGGGCAGTGGGGTCCCACAGACGATACCCCTTTACTCCATCAACATATCCCAAGAAGATACATCTTCTAGATTTTGGATCCAGCTTTGTTCTTTCTTGGGCATTGTACATCACGTACACAGGACATCCAAATGCATGTAGGTAAGAATAATCAGCTGGCTTTCCAGTCCACATCTCCATCGCTGTCTTCAACCCAATTGCTGTAGATGGCGACCGATTTACTATATAACAGGCAGTTTTGGCTGCTTCTGCCCAGAATGAATTGGGTAGACCAGCAGTCTTCAACATAGCTCTTATTCTTTCTGTAAGAGTTCTGTTCATCCGCTCCGCCACTCCATTTTGTTGAGGAGTGTATGCCACCGTGAACTGTCTCTGAATACCTTCTTGCTTACAGAAAGCAAGAAACTCGCCGTCTGTATACTCTCCACCATTATCTGTCCTCAAGCACTTGATCTTTTTACCAGATTCAAGTTCCACCCGCGCTTTGTATTCTTTAAACACTGGAAATACATCTGACTTTTTCTTAATTGGATACACCCAACATCTTCTGGAATAATCATCAATGAAAGTCACCATGTACTTTGCACCTCCCATGGATATATCCGGTGATTCCCAAACATCAGAATGAATCAAGTCTAGAATGCATTTACTTCTAGCAATAGATCTACTGAATTTTAATCTATGCTGCTTACTTGTAACACAATGCTCGCAAAATGGTAAACTTACCGATTTGAGCCCCGGAAGCAATTTTCGCTCAGAGAGAATCTTCAAACCTTGTTCTGACATGTGGCCAAGTTTGAGATGCCACATCATCGTTGACTCTTCTCCATTTGATGCGACACACGCATCAGCCTCCTGTAGTGTTTCTCCTTTAAGCATGAATAGATTAGCACCGATCTTTTCTGCCTTCATCAATACAAGCGCGCCTTTAACAATCTTCATAATTCCATTCTCCACATGAGTTTTGCACCCATGATTGTCTATTTGTCCCAAAGACAATAGATTTTTCTTCAGGCCGTTGACATGTCGTACCTCCCCAATTGTGCGAATTGTACCATCAAACATTTTTATTTTGATAGTACCAATACCAGCGATCTCCAAGGCATGATCGTTACCCATATATACAGATCCTCCTGAGATAGGTTCATATGTGTGGAACCATTCTCTCCTAGAGGTCATGTGCCAGGTAGCTCCTGAGTCTATAAGCCAGACATCAGAAAGTCGTTTTCTGCCTTCTGAAACAGTTGTTGCCTCACTGTAGAGAATTTCGCCATCATCCGAGGTACTTGCTACACACCCCTGAGCATTTGATGACTCAGGTTCTTTGCCCTCTCTTCTCTTCTGGTTACTCCAACACTCTTTCTTGACGTGCCCTTTCTTGCCACAGTTGTAGCATTTAACATTCTTCTTACTTCTGGATTTTGATCTACCATTATTGTGACTCCCACTGGGGCCACGTTCTGTTGATCTCCCTCTCGTCACCGATAGCGCCTCCGCTTGCTGCGAACTTGCTTGTCTGTTTTCCTTATTTTTCCGCCTGCTCTCCTCATTTAATACGGAGGCTGCAACATCGTCGAAAACTAGACTGTCCGCTGGATTGTTGTTCGTCAGGTTGATGATGAGTTGATCATACGAATCTGGTAGACTTTGAAGTAGAAGCTCTGCACGTTCATTTTCCTCTATATTATGACCCAACGTTGTGAGTTGTGAAAATAGAGTCTTCAAGGTGTTGATGTGGTCGGTCACCATTGTAGATTCCGCCATTCGAAGAGTATAAAGTTTCCTCTTCAAGAAAATTTTGTTGTGTAGTGACTTGGCCTCGTACAATTTTGTGAGAGTATCCCAAATTTCCTTCGCTGTGTTTTTCTCTGCCACACTGGATAATACTCCGTCTGCAAGTGCCAAGTGTAGATCAGAAATGGCGTTGCCATCTATCTCGTTCCACTTGTCATCAGTTATCTCCATGGGCCTTTCTCCAATTGCTGCCAAGCAATTATTTTTCCTCAATACAGCTTTCATCTTCATTTTCCACAACGAAAAATTATTTCCGTTAAATTTCTCAATTTCATACTTTGCCGCCATTTTGTTGATAAATACTGCACACAAGCTAGTATACCACCTTGAATAGTTGTGAGTATGTGTGAGAATGCACACCAGGAAAGTTCCCAGGAAAGACTGGAGGGGTCACAATGGTCCCACTTAAAACACAGACTCCTTAAGCTCTTATCGCCTTTGTGACAGAACTTTCCTAGACATGTACAAAACCACACAGTTGCTTTACTCACACCACTATTCCCTGCTTTGCACCGTAAAATTCTTGGATCTCTTCCACCATTTTACGTGAACAGTATCGTATACGTAAACAGTACCGTATATGTGAACAGTGCCGTATACGTGAGCAAAACCGTATACATGAACAGTACCGTATACGTGTATGTGCGTACAGTGCCGTATACGTAAATAGTACCTCTTACGTGAACAGTTCTCGACTCTAAAAAAATGCAACCAATAGCTCTGATACCACTGTTAGGAAATTGGTGGGTGAAGCAGACACGCAGCTAAAGTAAAATTGGAAGAAAATAAAGAACAAGCACAATAGAGGACACCAGAAATTACGTGGTTCGGCTTTTAGCCTACGTCCACGGGCGAAAACAGAAGGAAATATTTTACTAGTGAAAAGGAATTACAAGTATTGTAGTATTTTAGCTCACTACCCAAAACCCCAATACATCCAAACTCTCTCAATCACTGTAACAAGAGCTTATAAATGCAAGCTCTTGAACTCTCTCTCAACTCCCTAAATTGCTCTCTGAATAGAATTGAATACCAATGAATTAGGGAGTTCTCCCTTTTATAGCCAAAAAATGGTAATTAAAATAATATATATATATATATATATACATATTTCAAATGTTGTCGCCAACTTCTTCTTTTTCTCCATTTGGACGGCACCATTTTCTTTGGCCGGCTGCACCATTTTCTTTGGTCGGCTTGTCAAAGCCAACTTGAATTTGCCTTGTGGCCACCGACTTTGACAAAGATCAATCCAGAAAAATACATATTTGGAGTGAGCTCGGGCAAGTTCCTTGGATTTATAGTAAGCCACAGAGGGATCGAGGCAAACCTGAGAAGATTGGGCCATTTTTGTAGAGTTGAAATCTCCTCATGCCTAACAAGCAAATTAGCAGTGTTAAAAGATTTATTTCTTAGGCAACTAATAAATGCCACATTTCTTTCCAGGTCATAAGGAAACAGAAGAAAATAGAGTGGATTCAATTTTTAAACTGAGCAACTATAATCAAATGATTAGTGATTGATAAATTAGAATGCTATAAATAACTGAATTTTGTCCATGCATAAATAAAATTGTATATGTATTAAAAAGACTTCAAATATGTGAGTTCCATTGGACTAGGATAGCCTAGCCTGTTATCCAAGCTATCATCCCTACATTACATACGTAAAAATGAGTTTTATAGTCGGTATCATTTTAGAATGATATAGTGATAGGGTGAAACAAAGTGAAATTCTTTCTTCTTTTTTTTCATTTTTTTTGAAAATTCACTATTTATGGGCGAATCTTAGATTATTTGTTATCAATTTTTGGAAATGCAACGCTACCTACATAAAGTTGGGACACAAAATTTTATTTCACATGACTTAATTATAATTTGTTAAATATTAAGTATTTATTTAACACTAGCATACCTAATAATTTGTATTATGCTTAGGTAACTTGTTAGTAACACTATTTTGGGCCATGATTTTTTTTTTTTTTTTGGGTAGACAATGTTGTAAGTTCGTAGACCTTGTTTAGTATTATGTGATTAGACAACTGTCATTTTTAAACTACAATATTCAAGCTGTCGTTTAGAAATTAAATCGATTTTATCCTTCTTTTGTCTAATGAAACCAAATATTTGCTAGGATATAAAATCCAAATTCAGAAAATTTTGGAAAATTTTTGTTACTTGGAATAAAACACTACTGACTAAATTCTTTCCAAAACAATCTATTAATGCCTGTCTGTCAAGATTTCATCCTAAATATAACATTTGTTGAGATTTCAACCCAAATATAGCATCTATCCAGATTTCATCCCAAATAAAATATCTGTCGAGATTTCATCCCAAATATAACATCCAAAATATCTGCATTTCCTTCTTGCCAAATAAGGGTGAATTTACCAACATGATGCAGGCTGAGTGTTGGTTTTATTTGAATTATTTTTTTGGTATCCTTATCTTAATTTAATTTTTTTGGTTTTAATTAGTTTTTTTATTATTTAGTGGCATTTATTATTTTAATTTTAGAAGGATTTAGGATATCTGTCTTGTTTGAGTAAAAGTCGACATAACAGGGTACTTCTTTCTATTATTGCCTTATATCGGACATTGGGACTCCTTTTGTATAAATAGTGCCCAGTCGGCTAGTCAAGCCTCATGTTAACAAAGTAAACGCAAACTATACCACCAAATAATTAGGTTAAAGCATCAAGTTCGAAGCTATCGATCAAACTGAAAGAAATGGAGAAGACTGCTCTCAAGTCCACTTTCTTGGTGATCACCTTATGCGTTGCAGCTGCATTGTGTTAGTCTTAATTTCTTATTTTCTCTCGCGTTTCTTTCTTTGTTTATTTGTTTATTTACGATATTGACATATATCAGTTACAATTACATAAAGCGGCTTAATGACATTGCATTTTATGGCAGATGATTCGTTCTTAATAGTGCCAACGGCTGAAGCTAGGGTAATGAGCCAAGAATTTACATGTTCACATGACAGTGAGTGCTTGCAGCGTTGTGAAGATCATAAAAGCAAATGTATAAATGGGAACTGCATTTGTGGGGGAGGTCCAAAACAGACTGTTCTTGACGCTATTTTGCCTTCCGCTTGTTCTCGCAGCAGTGAATGCATCAAATTCTGCCCTCCCAAATGTGGAATTGTTAGATGCAATGGAGGAGTATGCTTTTGTGAGTGTTAGTGCCTGGGATCGAAAGATGATACTAATATCTTTCAATAATAAATAAAGGCTTATTGTACTTCTATCTTTGAATAATAAGCCTCTGTCCTTTGTTATCGAGTGATTGGCATGATTTTAGTAATCTTTCAATATTATATTGTGATTTTAATTAATTTAGCTTCATCTGCAACTTCCCTTTGCTCATCTTCTAATATTTTGATAGCTACCATCATAGATAGAATTAACATTTAACGGATATACAAACCAGCCTCAATCGATCGGTTCCTGGCACCATCAAATGTTCGTAGCAAATCTTTTAAATAAATGTATTTATTATATATATAAAAGTTTCTTGGTTGTGTCATTGTGTTGGGTGCATATCAGTGGAGGATTTAGGATTTTGATCCAAATGGGGGATAAGAATGAAAAAGTTACAAACTAAAACGTAATTTTCTTTTTCTCTTTTTAAATGTTAAATTAGCGCTCTTATCTTTACATATAGTTTTTTGACCTTGGAGCCATGGCCTGCTTTCTTTTCGAATTTTTGAATTTGAAGCCGTGGCACTTAATATTACTAAATGAGAGAAAAAAATAAATTTTCACTTTGCAGTGGCAAGACATAATTTGATAACTATGGGGCCAAAAGTAATCGAGGTAAACTTTAATGAATATGTAAATAATAGGATAAAATCTCCAGATGTCAAGTTATTATGACTAAGGGTCTGTTTAGTGTTATGGTGCTATAGCTTAATACCTATTGTTGTTGTGAAAAAAATAAAGTTCTAACTAATAAAATATGATTGTTTTAATAAAACATGACTTTGAAGTAATATTTTTGAAAAAACTAGTAGAGTATTCTTTTCTTCTTTTTGTCAACTAACTGTGGGATAAAATCTATTTGACTTAAAGTCATAGCTGCAAGTGTTTATTAAATACACACTTTACAACTGTATGTAACTATTTTGCCACAACACCCTGCCCAGACAACCGAATGGATTCTAATTCATAAAAATGTACTTATTAATGCAAAATATAAATGATTCGGATATAAAATAAAAAAATTTTAGGTTTATCTTATAATTTTTTTTATATAGCATCACTGATGTGATAATTACGTGTATAGAACTAGGTAAATAACGAGTTTCGAATGATTTGATATCCAAATTTTGAGAAATTCTAAAGTACCTTTAAAATACCATGTCAGTAATATAATAAGCAAATTATGTTATAACATATGTAATTTATTTTGAAATCTAAATGTAAGTAGTAATTATATAAAATTCAATTATGCACATTATGCATGCATTAATTGGTTATATTACTTTTAATCTATTATAAAATTCCTCCCAAACTTCATGTAGTTATCAAATCCTATCATTTCTCATCAAGTGGTGAAATTGTATTGGTACCTATACAAACTTTGTATTCCAACTTTGATTATAAATGCATCAGAAGTATTGATTATTAATGAGATGAAGCAACAAATAGCTAAAATATCTTGAATTTAAGGAAGAGATATCTATCAATTAATAAGTGAACACACCATATTTGCACTTCTTGCTATAAACATCTTCCTATGAGTATCATGTTCACAGTTCTCACCTCTCGAGTCTCGATACACAACATAAAAAGCCATATATTACCCCATATTACCAGCCAGCTTCGCCAGTCGCCACTGATATTCATACTGAAAAATGGGAAAGGCTTCATTGAAGATTTCTCTCTTGCTCTTTTTGCTCTTTGCCTCGGGTCAGCTTCCATATCTGTTTCCTCTTTATTTATCGTAATTGGATTAGATAAATTAATGAGATGTGTTTGCACTTGCAGCTATGATTCCATTCTTGGCAATACCTGGAGCTGAAGCAGGCAGGGTTCCAAGTCCCTGTTCGGACTGCAGCATAACTTGTCAAGGGCTCCCTAGCCGCTGTGTTGATGGCAAGTGCACTTGTGGCGATACCCGGCCACTCGATACAGCCGGCGAACCGCAACCAATAGATGCAGCCGGCGAACCGCAGCCAATGGATGCAGCCGGCGAACCGGAGCCAATAGATGCAGCCGGCGAACCGGAGCCAATAGATGCAGCCGGCGAACCGCAACCAGTAGATGGCTAGATGCAGCCGGCGAACCGGATCTGCACAAAAAAAATTGAAAATTGTCTGATTATCAAAAAAATTAAATAATGTTCACTGGTCTTTTATCTTTGGAAGTAATGTCCGGTAACAATTAGTAAATTGGCTCTTTCTCCCTTTTCTGTTAGAAATATGCTTTTAAGTTTGGTCGACGTTAATTCCTTGAGTAATAAAATAAAATAAATCCAAAAATTATGTTTCTCTACGATGCTTATGAATTTTTACAGTATTAATAATAGAGTCATTATGGACCCTTAAATTTAAAGGTTTTAATCTTCACTATTTATTTAATTTAGTGGATAAATAACTAATTATTTAATAATCAATAGATAAGATTTAAATTCTTGGATACAATTTTATTTTTTATAATTATATAAATATTTTCTAAATCATCAACAAAATTAAAAATAAAACATGAAAATATATAAATTAATCTACACATATAAATAAAAAAATATGGATTATTTAATCTTCAACAACAAATGTTAATTCAGAACTTTTTTTCATTTATAATTGGGACAATTCAATTTTAAATTCTTAGTTTTATTCATTGTCTTTAAAAAAAAAAACTCACTGGTGAAGATTGAGTTGAATTAATTGTTGCAATATTTATTAATCTAGTAAATTTTTATTGAAAATGAGATAACAATAAGATGACAAACTAAGATTGAGTTGTGTTAATATTTTTAAAATATTGTATTTTAAAAGGAAATATAGAAGTATTGATAGACTATAGTTGTTTCTATTTATTATTTAATCTTTAGAAAACACGTTTTAACATATTTGATAATTAGTAAATTTAATTTTTTAATAATTGAAATTAAAATATTATCCTAACTAACTTTTAATTTTATGAATTACTGACTAAATTTAATGATAAAAATTTATACTATTATTGATTCCTTAATTTTTATAACAACATCATAGAGTGACCTCTACCCTAACTAAATTTTAATTTTATGAACTACTAATTAAATCTAACGGTAAATATTTATACCACTAATTATATGAGCACCCTCTAATAATAATAATAATAAGTCCATTGATGCCAACCATTTGTTCAAGAAAACAAACATCACAATCCGCGTATTTGTGAGGAGTAGTATGCTAAGAATTGTTTGATCTAAATGCAATTGAGGAAGAGTTTCTGGGTTATAGTGAAGATCGACATTAGTTTAGGGAGCTATTTGTAAATAAGCTGCTAATATAACTTCCTCATTTCTTACTCAAATTAGTTGTTTCTTGGTTCTATGTGATCCATGTAACCTACTCTGTAACTTACTATGTAAATCTATATCTCTTTTGAGCTAGTTTGATTAATAAAAGTATGTTAGTTTTTTCTTTCGAACATTGAAGTTCGATTACAGTTTTCTGATTTGATTCCTTGATCTTTCGGGTTCCAAAATTTGTTTTGATTTTGGTCCTTGGTAAAGTTTGTGTGTTCTTTGTGTTTCTATGATTGTTTAGACTCTAATCAAAACACAACAATTTTTCTATTTAATAAATAAATCTGGCGGCCTTTATACAAAAATATCAAAACAACTTACATCATTTTAGGTAGTGTTTATATTTTGGATTGGAGTGAGGATCATGAATAATGGAAATCATGAGATTATGAGTGTAGAGTGTAGAGTGGGAGTGGGAGTGGGAGCAAGTTGTTTATTTACACTAGAATGAGAGTATGAAATTGAAATCAAAATTTAATTTATGTGTTTACTTTATCTTGGATTAGGAGTAAATGATTTTCAATTACAATTTTACCTTTATTTAAAAAATAATAGTTTTTAGTTACAAAATTAATAATAATTATTAGTATTCTTAATTATGTAAATCACAATTTTTTACTAATTGTAATTTTAATTATGTAAATTAAAAAAGAAAGAGGTGAGAGTGGGCCTATAAGAGTTAATCACATTCCCTACTCCAAAAATAAATGGGATCTACAGAGTGGAATAACTGATCTTCCCTTAAAATATGTAAGTAAACATTGAAATGCGAGGAATCCACATTCTTTACTCCCACTCCCGTAAGTAAACATAGCATTAATAGCATATGCGGCCTGATGACAGACTCTTTTTCACTTTAACGNTATTAAAATAAGTTTAATATTATTATTTTAATAATTGTAAGGTATAAAATAAAATAATATTATTATTTAAATAAATATAATATTATTTTATTTTTATTAAATATAATTGTATTAAATTTAATAAAAGAATGATAAAAAAGAAAGAGGTGAGAGTGGGCCTATAAGAGTTAATCACATTCCCTACTCCAAAAATAAATGGGATCTACAGAGTGGAATAACTGATCTTCCCTTAAAATATGTAAGTAAACATTGAAATGCGAGGAATCCACATTCTTTACTCCCACTCCCGTAAGTAAACATAGCATTAATAGCATATGCGGCCTGATGACAGACTCTTTTTCACTTTAACGTCTTCATCCTCTTATCGACAACTTATGAAAGGAACTGCACATTTTCTTGGCTCTTACGGAGCAGATTTCCAGGACATGCGTGCAATTTGAGGTATTTTGTGGTTCAGTTCAAAGGTCATAGAAATGACAAATCCCTCTCCTTTCTGTAATTAATTCATCTTGATTTCTTTGTACTCAATTTTTCTGACATATGCTTAGCACAAAGTTTCTGTTCGTATCTGGTAGTATGTGTACCGAAAAATTACCCATATTAGAAAACTTAGCTTATCTAGCTAGTCACATATACGCTAAAAATGAGTGATTCTGTTGGTGGAGAAGAGGAAATCAAGGAGTGATTGATTTGCCAAATACTATGGAAGATTGATAGTGATTGCCAGCTCCCATTCTTGCTGCAGTGGACCGTTACTATCTTCCAATTTTTGATTCATGTAATTGCTTTATATACTGGATTGTTATTAACTTTCCAACACATGAATAAGAAATATATCCTCCACTCGTCTCCCGTGCATGTAGGTTGCTTCTGTGGCACCGAAGCACGTAAACTATTGAGCATTGTGTTGATATTTTCATATTACATTTTGCTATATGGTATCAGAGCAGGCAAATTGAGGTAAGTTTTCTTAAACCATTTTTTTTGTTTATCTGTTGGTCTAATGGCTGAAAGCGATCCAAATCCTAATTTGAAACTCTCTTCAGTTGCTTTAAATGGTTTGAATTATATTCCTTGGTCAAGGGCTGTTACTTTGTCTCTTGGAGGAAAAAGGAAATTAGGTTACACTAATGCTAACTCTGTTTGTCCGGATTCTAAAGATCCAAAATATGAAGATTGGATTGCTAATGACCAACTTGTTAGATCCTGGATTCTCAATTCCATGGAGCCTCATATTGCAGAAATTTTCACATTTTCTAATTCCTTAAAAGAATTGTGGGATTCTATATCTGAATTATATGGTAGCAACAATAACAGTGCACGTGTTTTTGAATTAAAATGTGAAATCGCTGTAGCTGAGCAAGGTGATAAAACCTTTAGTGAGCACTTGGGTTCCCTTAAAAAGTTATGGGATGAACTAAATATGTATCGCCCATTTACTGCTGACCCTATAGTGCTGCAGCAAAGAGTGGAAGAAGACAAAATTTATTCCTTACTTAGTAGTTTGAAGCCATAATATGAAAATCTAAGAAGCAACATTCTCATGGCCCCAAAGCTTCCTTCTTTTTCCATTGTTTGTCAAACTATTCAACGAGAAGAAACTCGTAAGAAGACCATGAATGCTGATGTGAAAGTTACTTCTGAAAAACTAGAATCACATGCACTTGTGGCTGAAAAAAATGACAGAAATGAGAAGTACGGGAAGAGCAATCGCAATAAAGGAAAAAGGGAAAGTTACCATTGTGACCATTGCGGGAAAAATGGACATACAAATGATCGATGCTGGGATTTGTATCCACACCTCAAGACTGGTCCAGATAAAAATAAAAAGGATCATGCTGCTGTTGCATATACCTCAATCTCAATGAATCAGCTCAGTCATCTCCTTCAACAAATTAGTAAGTCCATGTCATCTGAAATTAGTCAGACCACTTTGACTAATGTTTCAGGTAATCTACAAGCTTATCTTACTTCTTCCTGTAACACAAATTCCTGGATTATTGATTCTGGTGCCACAGATCACATGACCAATAATCCTAGTCTTGTGCATGACTTTATTCCTATAAACCATAAACATGAGGTATCTATTGCAAATGGAGCTACTGTTCCAGTATCTGGAAATGGAAAAATAAAAATTTTTCCTCAAAGTTCCACCTCCAAAGTTCTTATTGTTCCTTCATTTCCAGTACAACTTTTATCAGTTGGAAAAATCACTAACTCTTTGAATTGTGATGTTATTTTTTCTCCATAATTCATTATATTTCAGGATCGAAAAACAAAGAAGACGATTGGTGAGGGAATTTATTCACATGGGCTGTATTTGCTGAACACAACCGATAAAGCTTGTCATACAAAAAATAAAGGACATTATTTACACAAACGACTTGAACACCCTTCAGATCGCATTTTATCAAGCATTTTTCCTTCTATTTCAATTACCTCCAGTGCTTGTGATGTTTGCCAATTTTCAAAACAAACTCGTTTACCTTTTAATAAATCTTTATCTGTGTCTTCTAAGTCATTTGAGCTTATTCATTCTGATTTATGGGGCCCTGCACCTGTTGATTCTTATGATGGATACAAATATTTTGTCTTGTTTATTGATGATAAATCTCGTGCTACTTCGTTATATTTACTGAAATCAAAGACATAGGTGATATCTGTTTTTCAAGAATTCCATAACATGGTGATTAATCAATTTGATGCCAAGATAAAATCTTTCAAGACTGATAATGGAACTGAATATACCAATGGTCCATTTTCTGAATATCTTCGCAACCATGGAATTCTTCATGAAACTAGTTGTGTGGGTACGCCACAACAGAATGGCGTGGCAGAAAGGAAAAACAGACATATTCTAGAAACTGCAAGGGCTTTGATGTTTCAAATGAATGTTCCAAAGAAGTATTGGTCACATGGTGTTCTAACGGCAACACATTTGATTGATCGTCTTTCTAGTCGAGTTCTTGAATTTAAGTCTCCTTTGGAAGTCTTAAAAAATCAGAAGCTGAATATTTCTCATTTGCGAGTATTTGGCTGTGTCTGTTACGTTCATCAACAAGCTATAAATCGTGATAAATTGGACCCTCGAGCAGTTCGCTGTGTATTCTTTGGATACTCTTCAACAAAAAAGGTCTACATGTGCTATAATATGACCACTCGAAAGCTTATTATCTCCTGGGATGTGAAATTTGTTGAGTCAGAGTCCCTTTTTCAACCACAAGATGATAACAAAATTCAATCTCAGGGGGAGTGCTTATCTAATTTGGTTCCATTACCAACAATTACAAGTGATGACACTTGTTTAAATAATGAAGCTCAACAAAGTCTTTATTTGAGCAATCGTAGTCAACAAATTGAAGAATTTACAAGTTCAGCACCTGCTGCTATAACCCCTTTATCTACCACAGATAATACAGTCGTACCTCCATCACAACAGCCCCAACACAGATAAAAAAGGCAGGTTCGTCCACCAAAAAAAATGAAGGATTTTTTCACTTACCATGTGATCTCTTATCCCATACAGGCGTACTTCACATATGATAGGATGAAGTCTTCTCATTCCATCTTTCTTACATCAATATCCAATAATCAAGAGCCCAAAACTTTTAAAGAAGCTAACACCAATTCCATTTGGAGACAAGCAATGCACGAAGAGCTACAAGCCCTTGACGAGAACAAGACATGGAACATTGTTAAGCTACCACATGAAAAGAAAACTGTTGGCTGTCGTTGGATATACAAAAAAAAGTACAGAAGTGATGGGACCATTGAAAGACATAAAGCAAGATTGGTTGCTAGAGGATTTACTCAAACTTATAGAGAAAATTATAAAGAGACATTCGCTCCAGTTGCAAAAATGAATACTTTTCGAGTGCTTGTATCTCTTGCAGTGAATGAAAACTGGAGACTATACCAGATGGACGTAAAAAATGCTTTCCTTCATGGAGAGCTTAAAGAGGAAGTTTATATGAGATTACCTCCTGGCCATCCAAAAGAATCAGACTCTAGGCTTGCATGCAAATTAAACAAAGCACTATATGGGCTAAAACAATCACCACGAGCTTGGTATGCAAAGTTGAGTTCAGTTCTCATGATGAATGGATTACAAAGAAGTGATGCAGATTCTTCATTATTTGTCAAAAAGGGCATCTCTGGCATTACAGTTGTTTTGGTCTATGTTGACGATATTGTAATTATAGGAAATGACCATGAAGAAATATCAAAGCTCAAAGCATTTTTGTACAGAAAGTTTGCTATTAAGGATCTTGGCATTTTGAAGTACTTTTTGGGGATAGAAGTTGCTTACTCAACCAAAGGCATTTTTCTTAATCAACGAAAGTATGTGCTAGACTTATTACAAGATAGCGGAAAATTAGGGGCAAAACCAGCAGAGACACCCACAGAGACTGGAGGTAAGCCTAATGATGAAGGGGAACCATTTCCTAATGTTGTTCAATATCAAAGACTGGTTGGCAGATTAATCTATTTGACAATTACTCGCCCAGATATTTCCTATACTGTAAGCTTGGTTAGTCGATTCATGCATGCACTTAAGGTTCAACACATGGATGCAGTAAACAGAATCTTGCGTTATCTAAAAGGATCAGCAGGAAGGGGAATATGGATGCGCAAGAATGGCCACACTTCTATCTATGCTTATACCGATGCTGATTGGGCAGGATGTCCAATTGACCGTCGATCTACAACAGGATATTGCATTTTTGTTGGAGGAAATTTGGTCACATGGAAGAGTAAGAAGCAAAATGTTGTGGCTAAGTCTAGTGCGGAAGTAGAATATCGTGTTATGTCTACTACTACTAGTGAAATTATTTGATTGAGAGCCTTATTGAAGGACTTAAGCTTCCCTACAACAGAATCAAGTCGATTATTCTGTGATAATCATGCTGCTATACACATTGCTTCTAATCCAATTTTTCATGAGCGAACAAAGCATATTGAAGTAAACTGCCACTTCATTCGAGAAAAAATGGTAGCTGGTATAATTTATACTCCATTTGTTTCTAGTAATTTACAACTAGCCGATATTTTTACAAAAGGCTTAACAGCATCCAGATTTCAAGAGATATTGTTCAAGTTGGGCTCCATCGATATTTTCGCACCAACTTGAGGGGGAGTGTTGGTGGAGAAGAGGAAATCAAGGAGTGATTGATTTGACAAATATTATGGAAGATTGACGGTGATTGATTCGCCAAATATTATGGAAGATTGACAGTGATTGCTAGCTCCCATTCTTGCTGCAGTGGACCGTTATTACCTTCCAATTTTTGATTCATGTAATTGCTTTATATACTGGATTGTTATTAACTTTCCAACACATGAATAAGAAATATATCCTCTACTCTTCTCCCGTGCATGTAGGTTGCTTATGTGGCACCGAAGCACGTAAACTATTGAGCATTGTGTTGATATTTTCATATTACATTTTGCTATAGATTCCATTAAGGAAGAAAATACATATATTGATGCATAGTAGCTCTGTTTGAGAATAACAAAATTGAAAAATAAATATTGCACTTATGGCATGCTGAGGATGAGTTGTGATTTTGTTTGACTTCGAAAGTAAGATAGTCGTGATTCTGCTTAACTGGTAAACACTCACACTTACACGCGACAATGAATTTCGCAGAAATTTTAGGCTAAAAGCAATCCCGCTTCAGTTACGAATAATTCTTCGGGAGAATTCCACTTTTGTTGTGGATAATTATTAAGCTAATTATATAATAAAGAAAATAACTCATAAGTTGATATAATAAGAAAAATTAGTGATGAGATCTGACATAAAATTATATTTTAAGGTGAAATAAGTAGCAATAGACTCATTTTTTTTAAAAAAAAATATATAATAGTCAAGTAAATTTGTAAATTTAGCATTATAAATTTAGGATATTAATGGGATCATAGAGTTATATAAGGATTTTTTTAAAAAATATTATCTTATTAATTTATTAAAATTATTAATTTAGTCTATTAACTCAAATTAAGATTATAAAAGACTCGTACTATAAAAAAATTATTATATAACAGAGATTATTAATTTATTCATTACATATATGCAACCTGAGAAGTAGTGAGTATTTTCCAGGTTTCTCCCAGCTTAGATGGAGCATCAAGCTTCACGCCAATGATGTTGACCATTGAATTTTTCGAAGATATCATAATAATTTACTTAGTTCTTAAATGAAAGACACCAACCGCAAGAAATATAAAATTAATTATATGATGAGGATTATTATGCATAATCCAATCAAACTACCTTGCATTATCCGCTCGCGCTTCTATAAATCCTAGCAATGCCCATTACGTCGTTGCCAGACGCTAACATCTAAATGAAAATAACCCATTTGTTAAGCAAACTTCAATAATGTGCAAGAAATTGTACAAATCAACTCAACTAGAAGAACTAATATTAGGATTTTCAATAGCAACAACACTAGTTCTTGTCAAACTTCCCTATGAAAAGATAGATGGAAATCCAGTTCCAACAGTCATCTTCAAAAATAGGCCTGGCTTGTTCCATGCCTTTATTTTAGCTCTCAATTTTTCATTTTTCGGATCTGTTTTGACAATCTCTCTTCGTGGAAAGTATGCAAGGATCGCCAGGTATCCCCTCATTCTTGCCGCTGTTTCTACGGCCGCGGCAATAGCCGTACTGACATGGTTAGTAGTTCCGATGAACTATAAATTGTTAACATAGCATGTACGTCTGAGCCACAGAAAAATGTTCCTTGATTATTTGTGAGAAATATTGACAGGTTACTATCAGTATGTACGTACGTACGTTGAACGATATAGTGCTTTAATCACAGCTCAAAACTTGTGTACAAATACAATCTATATCTGTCCTTGATGTTTGTAACAAAAAAATGGATGATAATTAATGATGATGAAAATTCAATTTTGTCCTTGAAAAATGCAACCGATAAATCTTTATTATGAGTTTTGTTTGCGTTCTTTGGTTGTTCCTGATTGGCGTCTCTTAACCTGTTATGCCATCACAACAAGCGAGACGAAGAGCAAATTTGCAATGGTGGCTGCATCTCTTCTTGCAACAATTAGAATAATTTAATCATTGGAATTAAGCAAAGATTTACATAGTCGAACCGATTACTCACGAGAACGCAAAGAAAGAGAAAGAGTATATGTTTCACACAGATATGTGGACTTGCATATCCAAAATCATGGGGTCGCTTGCAGTTTTTATTGATGCTGCATGCAGTTGATGGGGCTATTACATCAAAAGTTGTAGCAGAACGTAGTAATATATGTTTTCTCTCTTACTGGTCAAGTCAAATCCGGAAGGAAAATTGTCATATGACTCGTATATGTATATTCGTTGTAAAATCTGGACACCAAAATCTGTGCTCTGTGGTGTCCAGAATATAATATAGGCTAGTTGTTAAGCACTCTTGTCGCTTGAAGTGCACTATAATATAGGCTACTTGTTAAGCACTCTTGTCGCTTGAATGATTCGATATTTTATCTGGTAATGTCTAATCAGATTACAAAGGCTTGCCATAAAGACTTGTCACTAATTAGGACTTTACACTTAAAAACAACTTCACAAATTATTAAATTTCATCCCGTGACTGCCCGACAAGTTGTTGCATATAATTGAAATTACATGAATATTATTATTATTAACTGAATATAACTCAACTTTAATTCACTTACCTCTGTAGGCGTACTCTAGCGTTCAATAGCTTTTGCTGTCCTCGTTTTCAATTCTCATGAAATCAACGTTTGATTTCTCCTGCAGCTTGCGTGAGAGAAATCCCTTGGTGTAAGCTACAAAACGTATTTTCTTAAATAATGCCGGAGTCTCTGGTGTGATAAGGCTTGGCGCTGGTCCCATTTCTCCGTCTAGTTTCATACTATAGAATGTGGCGAAAGACAATCTTGCTTTCTCTGAGTTTACAGTTGCACGGTGTACAATGCTACGGTAAATTCCATTAGTCAAAATCTGTAAAATCATAAAAGAATGAATAAGTAAAGGAGAATGTGAACCAAAAAAAAAAAAAAAGGAGACGAATTAGAGGGTATAGAAATTGATACGTTATGTACCTCCAAATTGTCACCAACGTTGATGATAAACGTATCAGGGAGGGCTTTAACAGGAACCCGCATTCCATCTTTCTTTATTTGAAGGCCATCCATCTCATTGAGTTGGAGGAGGATGGTTAGTGCAGAGCCATCAGTATGAGGATTAAAGCCAATAACTTGCTCTGGTTGCTGACATGAGGGATAATAATTCATCCTCATTGATTGAACCCCATCCTCAAACTGTTTGATATCATTGGGATCCATTTTTAGAGCTTTTGCCATTTGGTTAATTATTTTTATGGAAAGATTTTTAAGTTCTGTTGAGTAAACTTCTAAGGTATCTCTGCATACAAAATAAAAATAGAGCAGTTTTAATGATGTTAAAATCATAAATAATATCATAATAATTGAACACAAATTATTGCGAACATGGCAGAAAATGAATTATCTAATGCAAGCAATTAATGAAGCCACCTGACCGAAGAGGCAACTTAGGAAAGAGATGAGGTTTTCTCAAAAGAGCTGGGAGACTGAACATAGTGAAGCCGTATCCCCAATCAAGCTTCTGCTCTTCGGACACAACAAAGTTTTGCCCAAATCCCTCAATTTCTCCAGGCCACTGCCAAAATTTCTCTTTCTCCTCCATTGGGAGATCGAAGAAGTCATGGACCTCTGCCGTCACTTTCTCCACCAAGGAACTGCTCACTCCATGACCCTTCAACTGCATGCATGCAAATTATATTAATTAACGCTGCGATCGATCTTCATGTCATGTCACGTGATGCATGGAAGTTAATTATTTCCAAAATTTGGATCAGTGTTGATCTAAGCTATGTTGATTTTTCTGCAACCTTATTTACGCGTGTAGCACAAAGCTCATACCAGCACTGAATTTAAATCCTTGTAGCTGTTATTAAGAATATTTAAAAGTACCTGGAAGAAGCCCCATTCTTTACATGCTTGATCAAGCTTCTCTTGCTCTGAATCATCTCCACAGAGCAATTTCTGCTTATCGACGACTGGAAGCAATCGTTCTGAAGAATTGATGACTGGATGGTCTTCATCAGAGATTAACAATCGTGCTGGAACTGTACTTGGTGGCTTCTTTGCTAGCTCCTGAATCAAAGGCACCATGAGTGAACTCCCCATCTCTGCCATATCTAATCTTCTCTAATTTATTTTTTGCTAATATTTCCTTTTCTTTTCTTTTTTGGACTTGTGGTTTCATTTTTGCCATCAAAATGGAATTTATATAGGAGACTTCCATGCTAAAATCTGTGATAGTGGACTGATAATTTGGTCGATCAGATTCAATTTATTTTGCAATTGATGACGTTATTCCAATTTAGCCATCTTTTTTCAATAGAGAGACCAAACCCTGCCAAAATTTTTCAATTTGGAAGTTCGCAGGTTGTGATAACTTGAAAATTTGTACAATCTTCGTTATGATAATTATGATATCACGATTCTGAAAAATGATATGCACCCCACTAATGAACTCCACTAGGGTAAGTATGTTGTTAATTTAAAATTTAGGATAATTTTATTATTAATTTAACTTTTATTTACTCTAGGGTAAAGTTTGAATCGGCCTTTTGCCATCTATTACAAGCACAAACAATTTTATACAAAAGAATAATTGTTTTTTTCTAAATGAATTTTATTAATCTTAAGAGACATTCAACATCGGACATAACCATGGAGGTGGAACAGACCTCCACTCTCCCGGATCTGACATAGAACCTCCCACCCTAGCCACGTTATAGGCAGCGACGTTCGCAGATCTACGCACAAAAGAGAATCTCACTTCGCCAATGAGTTGAGCTACAGTTTGACAATCCGCAATAATTAATCAAAAACCGTTAGGACTAGTAGTGGGATTAGTTAAAGTAGAATAGACATTCAGGCAATCTATTTCAACAATAATCTTCGACAGCTGCAAGTTCTTGATCCAGCTCAGAGCTTCACGAACAGCCAAAGCTTCAGCCTCACGAGGACGAAACAAGCCAGGAAAGCTTTGACATTTAGCCGCAATGAAGGCCCCACCAGAATCTCTAATCACTCCTCCAAAGCTATAACGACTTTGAGAGCTAAAAACCCCTGCATCCACATTACACTTTAACCAGCCCTAAGGGGGCTTACCCCAACACACCGAGCCATGGCCCAGCTGCTCTTGCTCTGCCTCAACAGTGATAAAATTCTTCCTCTTAGCTTCATGCCAACTAAACAGATAATGACCAGCATCATTTACTAGACTTCTAGCACTACTACTATGTCCATTCCACACTTTATCATTCCGATTAAGCCAAAGCCGCCAACACACCATTACAACTAGCTTACAATTTTCCTTACGACATTGAGTAAAAATTTGCTCCATCCACTCAACAAAAGAGAAGCAACTCCCACCCAAACCAAGAGAAGACATATTTGCCAATACACAATCAACCAGACAGTGGAAAACTGACTCGTTAACAGCACTACAAATGGGGCAAATAGGTGATACATCAACCCTCCTAGATAAAAGATTATCCGCAGTAGGCAAAATATTCTTTAAGGCACGCCAAAGAAAGTGTTTCACCTTACCTGGAACCTCCAGACCCCAAAGGAACTTCCACACCTTGCTGTTTGGAGCATCAGAAACAGAATTTAGTAAGTTGTAGCAGTTTCTGACAGTAAAATCACCCTTTGGTTCGGCAAGCCAAAACCAACGATCATTGACTTGTTGAGAGCTGAGAGGCACCTGTAAAATTAGAGCTGCATCCCTGGAATTAAACACATATGCAACCAGATCGGTGTCCCATCGCCGTTGTCCCGGAACCATAAGACAGTTAACCGTAGTTTTTGCAATATTCTTAGCCAACTCAGTGGTAATGAAACCATTATCAGCATCAAGAAGCCAAGGATCCTTAGAAATTTGAACCTGTTGTCCACTCCCAATTTGTATGCGACTACCCTAAACTACGACATGCTTGGTAGGCATAATTGATCTCCATGTATAGCTTGGATTAAAGCCGACAGTGGCATCAGCAAATGATGATCTTGGATAGTATCGAGCCTTGAGAATCCGTGCTACCAAAGAGTTCGGATTAGTAATTAGCTTCCAGCAATGTTTGCCTAACATGGCAATGTTAAAATCATGAAGCCTTTTGAAGCCAATACCCCCCATTACTTTTGGTTTACACATTAAATCCCATCGAAACCAGTGAATGCCTCGGCCACCATTACTAGTATTTCCCCACCAGTAAGCATTCATCATAAGCTCCAACTCTTTACATAATTCAAGGGGTAATAAGTAGATATTCATAGCATAATTTGGAATGAATTGAGCAACTGTTTTCAGCATAATCTCCTTCCCAGCCTTGCTTAAGAATTTTTTATTCCAGCCCTGAAGTCGCTGTCATACCTTCTCTTTAATAAAACCAAAAACTGCACTCTTCTTTCTTCCAATCAAAGACGGCAAACCAAAATAGGATCCATGATTACAAGTAGCCGAAACTTCCAGAATTCCACATACTTGGTGTATGGAAATCTCATCCATATTTGCACTGAAGGAGACCACCGATTTATTATAATTCACCTGCTGCCTAGATGCAGCCCCATAAATAGCCAATAGACTCTTCATAATGCGAGCTTCGTTGTGGGTAGCCTTAAAGAAGAGAAAGCAATCATCAGCAAAAAAATAAATGAGAAACAGTGGGAGCACTTCTTGCCACTTTAACCTCATGTATGAGTCCTGCCCTTTCCCGATTCCGAATGAAGGAACTGAGCCCCTCCGCACAAATTATAAATAGATAAGGAGACAACGGGTCCCCTTGTCGAAGACCCTGACTTGGAACTATTGGTCATACTTCCTTCCTATTCCTGCACACCTTGTAGCTCACAGTAGAGACACACATCATAATAAGTGTAACCCAACCCTCATCGAAACTCATCCGCAGCATAATAGATTTCATAAACAACCATTCAATCCGATCATAGGCTTTAGACATGTCTATCTTAAGCGCAGCTATCCCAGTTTTGCCTTGTTTCTTACGTTTCAGATAGTGAACAATTTCAGTCGAAATAAGGATGTTGTCAATGATCGCCCTATCCGGAACAAACGCGCTCTACGATTCTGAGATAATTGAATCTAAGACCAACTTCATCCTATTCGCAAGCATCTTAGCAACTATTTTGTATAACACTTTACACAATGCTATAGGGCGCATATCTGTCAAAAATTCAGGTTGTGTCTTATTGGGAATCAAAACAATCAAAGTATCATTAAGCCCTGTAGGGAGAGCCCTATGTGTAATATAGTTGAGGCAAGCATCGGTAACATCCTGTCCAACTATATGCCAGTATTTTTGGTAAAATGCAGGGTTAATGCCATCTGGACCCGGGGATTTATCCAGGTGCATGCTAAACAATGCATCCTTAACATCCATAGCCGTGAAAGGCTCCAGTAACAATAGATTATGCTGTGCAGAAATACTAGGCTCAATACATGATAAAACTGGTTCACAAATGCATCCACTAGAAGAAAATAAATTCTGAAAGTACTCAATAATTAATTCATCAAGTTCCTAAGGTTTCGAACACCACATACCCTGATTATTCCGCAACTTGTCAATGGTATTTTTCTTCTTCCTCATTGAAGTTATGGCATGGAAAAACCAAGAGTTTATGTCACCCTCCTTTAGCCAAAAAGTCTTGGCTCTCTGTTTCCAATAAACTTCATGGCTATGGAGCAATGCATTGTATTGTTTCTTTATTTCAGTAAAAGCTTCCAAACCCTCTTGATCTCTTCAACCACGAAGTCGAAACATTCTATGCTTACACTCCACAATTCGTTTACGAAACTCCCTACTGAATTCCCCCCCCCCCCATAGTCATATTACTTAAAGCCATTAAGTAAATTTTTCTCTTTTTTTTTTTTTTCAAGTCAAAAAGACAAACGCCTCCGTAAGATTTTGATCGGCTACACTTTATACTCATATAGCGCATAATCTTTTTTTTTTTAAATTTTCTTTACAATTTAAAAACGATTTCTCCTGGTTTTGTCGGCACGCCACCATCTCTAATTCACACAAGTTTCACTAATAAAATTT
>MKYO02029845.1:0-90360 GCA_002013955.2 Citrus medica
TAAAGTCTTGGATAGATTTGATTGAAGACGAAGAAGCAAAGTCTAAAGCCCTTGCCACACATGAACAGGTAAACGAATGGATGAAATCCATTTCTAAATCCCCTGAACTTATTTTGGCATTACAAAATTTTTCTCAAGGTCAATCTTCTCCAAAAGAAAAATCTATTTCAAAAGAAGTTTCAAAAGCCTCTTCTTCCCAAAATGTCATTGTTTCCAGTGAAAGCTCACAATCCCAAATTATGCTTTCACAACCAATGCTTACAAAGAAATCCTCGGATTGGTTTGATAAAGCCCATTTTCAAAATATTTTGACCATGGAAGATGGATGTTACCATTCTGATCCTTTTCAAATCATTTCAAAGTTTTTCCCTCCAAATTGGTTTTTCAAACCATGGGATCTTACAAAGCCCCAAAGTTATTACCAAGCAATTCTAGAGTCCACTGAGTCCGTTAAATTTAAACATTTCTTTCTCAGTGAAGCCCATTCAGAGCCGGCCTACTCCACGGCCACTATTCTAAAGGTTTTAAGTCCA
The DNA here is from genome assembly GCA_002013955.2 of Citrus medica. Taxonomy (NCBI): domain Eukaryota; kingdom Viridiplantae; phylum Streptophyta; class Magnoliopsida; order Sapindales; family Rutaceae; genus Citrus; species Citrus medica. The sequence goes on from MKYO02029845.1 coordinate 534, forward strand.
AAACAGTGGGGTGACCAACTCCATAAATTAAAGCATTTTCCTGCAAACTTCCAAATGCGTTTACCTCATTGCCTGTCTTATTCTTATTGGGACTACCAATAGGCTTGATATAACACATTTTTTATCCAAAATCCAAAAAGAACCCATTCATGGTTATTTTTCTTTAATTCAAAAATAACTGTTCAAAGCCTTCCAAATTGGTTCCAAAACTGGTGGTCTTATTTCGGCCCATGTTCTGAAATACTCACCCCCAATGCACTTTAGTGCCTTAACCTGTTAAAGCCCATTACAAGCCCACAGAATCTGAGAAACGATTCCATCATTTTCTCTGCTTCTGTTCAAATTTCTTTCTCCCTTGGGTATGGATGTGGAACCTTCGTCTCCACCCAGATGATGCCCAATTGATTTTACAAAGAACCTTCAGAGTAAAATGGTGGTCAAAATTTGATGAACAATCTAAATTAACTACTACCATGATCCAAAATTGGCTTTCTGCCAAAGGTTTTCTACAGCCTACTCTTCAAGCATCCAAAGCCCAATCTACCTTCCTCACCCAAAAATCCAAAGCCCAATCTCTTCTGGCCAGTGCCAAAACAGAGGAAGAATACTTTAAAGTTATGGAGCAGCTCCTCACCTCAAGATCAAAGTCCTCAGTGGCAGACACCTCTGAAGATGAAGAAGAAGATGAAGAGTCGTTCATTTCTCTTGGAGATGAAAATGAAGACGACTGTTTCGGAATTTTCTCTCTAATAAAGCATTGTAAATAATATTTGAGAATTTTACTTAAAAAAAATTTATTATTATCTGTATTTTTCTTGTATTTACCTGTATTTCTCTTGTATTCCACCGGGTGGTCCCCTAGACACAAGTGAGAGCGCACATGTCTCTTCACCCGCATTATTCATGTATTTCCAAAGATTACTGTACACTGAAACTCCGCTACAGTCTACAGTACAGATTTCCAAAGATTATTGTATATTGAAACTCCGCTACAATCTACAGTGCAGATTTCCAAAGATTACTGTACACTGAAACTTCGCTACAGTCTACAGTGCAGACTTCCAAAGGTTACTGTATACTAAAGCCCCGTTACAGTCTACAGTTAAAAAATTTATTTTGTATAAAAACCGGGAGGAAGACTCAGACTCCTCAGGTTTTTCATTTCAAAAGTTCTCCTTCTCTCTCTCACTCACTCTCTCTCTCTCTACTCTCTCTGGTTTGGGAAAAATGAATTGAAGTTCAAAAACGAAATTTATTCCTGACTTCAGATTTCCCCTGAAAAAACCATTCTCTTCTTTTTCTTCTTCTCCTTCTTTCAAATTTTCTAAAAAGCTTATCAGGATCTAAGCATCCTTTCAATGTGAGCATTTTCATTTATTGTAAATTTTATTTAAAGCATTGCATGTATGTTTAAAGTTTCTGCACTTTAATTTTTCNTTTAAAGCCCATTACAAGCCCACAGAATCTGAGAAACGATTCCCTCCTTTTCTCTGCTTCTGTTCAAATTTCTTTCTCCCCTGGGTATGGATGTGGAACCTTCGTCTCCACCCACATGATGCCCAATTGATTTTACAAAGAACCTTCAGAGTAAAATGGTGGTCAAAATTTGATGAACAATCTAAATTAACTACTACCATGATCCAAAATTGGCTTTCTGCCAAAGGTTTTCTACAGCCTACTCTTCAAGCATCCAAAGCCCAATCTACCTTCCTCACCCAAAAATCCAAAGCCCAATCTCTTCTGGCCAGTGCCAAAACAGAGGAAGAATACTTTAAAGTTATGGAGCAGCTCCTCACCTCAAGATCAAAGTCCTCAGTGGCAGACACCTCTGAAGATGAAGAAGAAGATGAAGAGTCGTTCATTTCTCTTGGAGATGAAAATGAAGACGACTGTTTCGGAATTTTCTCTCTAATAAAGCATTGTAAATAATATTTGAGAATTTTACTTAAAAAAAATTTATTATTATCTGTATTTTTCTTGTATTTACCTGTATTTCTCTTGTATTCCACCGGGTGGTCCCCTAGACACAAGTGAGAGCGCACATGTCTCTTCACCCGCATTATTCATGTATTTCCAAAGATTACTGTACACTGAAACTCCGCTACAGTCTACAGTACAGATTTCCAAAGATTATTGTATATTGAAACTCCGCTACAATCTACAGTGCAGATTTCCAAAGATTACTGTACACTGAAACTTCGCTACAGTCTACAGTGCAGACTTCCAAAGGTTACTGTATACTAAAGCCCCGTTACAGTCTACAGTTAAAAAATTTATTTTGTATAAAAACCGGGAGGAAGACTCAGACTCCTCAGGTTTTTCATTTCAAAAGTTCTCCTTCTCTCTCTCACTCACTCTCTCTCTCTCTACTCTCTCTGGTTTGGGAAAAATGAATTGAAGTTCAAAAACGAAATTTATTCCTGACTTCAGATTTCCCCTGAAAAAACCATTCTCTTCTTTTTCTTCTTCTCCTTCTTTCAAATTTTCTAAAAAGCTTATCAGGATCTAAGCATCCTTTCAATGTGAGCATTTTCATTTATTGTAAATTTTATTTAAAGCATTGCATGTATGTTTAAAGTTTCTGCACTTTAATTTTTCAAAATTTATTTTCCGCACTTTAATTTTAAGTTTTTATCTTTAAAGCATCTTTAGCAGACTGATCGGTATCAGATCTGCCATACGACTGCTACGTTCCTCTGAGGCAATGAGACCAGATCTCAATCCTCAGTTGTACTCTTTCTTTTCTCTCTCCTCAATCAGAGCACCAGTTCTGGGAACCAGATCTGGTACTGTGTATGTTTAGCAACCATCCTTAATGTATGTTTATTTCTGCATAACCCTTGTTGCTAGGCTTGCTAAAGAACTTAATGAATATTTGGTAAAGTTCAAATAAAAAGAATCAACCACGTATAAAGCAATCTAATTATTATTTGGTAAAGTAAACTGATTTGGTACAACACCACGTACTAATTTAGTCATAAAATTAACCAACCACGTTCCAAAGTAGATCTACACATCCATTTAAAGAATCCAATAACCAAACCTGGTAAAACAAATTAAAAAGAACCAACGGCGATTAAAATTGTTTTATTAAAAGTAATCAATATGGTTTTCCTTTGAAAGCACTTCCATCCTTCGATCCTATTTCTTCTGGTTTAAATTAAAGACTAATATTACATTCAAAGAATTTACATACGCCTCCACGAATCCTGTCTATCTGCACAAGACCACGGGGATCTTGATTTTACAATTAATCCTTTAGATTCTAAGTCTTTAATCTCATTCCTACAGTGTTGTTCTAGGTCCATATTCATCTGAATGGGTCGGGCTTTTGTAGGAATTTGTTTTTCGTCAAAAGAGGCTTCATAAGGCAAATCAACCAGATGTTGTTTTCTTTCCCAGAAAGCAGAAAGTAAATCTGCACAAATTTCTTTTTCAATTAAGGCTTTATAGTCTGAAATTTTTCTTTTTATAAAATCATTATTTAATTGTTCTCAATTCTTTGTAGATTTGAATCCTTCTGTAAACAAATTAAATCATTTTGTTTTGTTTTAATTAAAACATTGATTTTATTTTAATAAATAGAAGTGGCTTTAATGATATTCAAATTTCTTGTTTTTGGCTTTTCAATAAAAGGAAAAACAAGTTTTTTATTTTGAGCTTTAAATGATATACTATTATAATTAACAGTACAAAGGAGTTATAAGATTTATAAAGGGGGTTCCTAAGATGACAGCATAATGTATATCATTTGTCAAAATAAAATAAGTTTTAAATTCAAAATCATTATTTAAAACTGAAGCATCAACTTTAGATGTAATTCGTAATTTTGAATTATTGGCGGCAGAAAACCTTTCTTTAGTTTTTTCATGAAATCTCTTTGGAACTATAATTTCTTGAATACAATTTAAATCGGCACCAGTATCAAATAAAGCAATGGTGTCAATTTGAAAATCTTTGGAAAAGACTAATGAAACTTTAATTAAATACTTTCTTGTAGTGATTTGTTTTAAAGCAAAAAGAAAATCATGAGGCAAAGACTCAATATTTTCAAGATTTTGATCACCATCATCGGAATTTGATTCTTTATCCGAATGTTGTTCCAATTGTTTTTGTAACAATATCTGGATAGTTTCAGAATCAGTTTTTTGCTTTTCTTTTAAAATCTTAATCTCAAGTTTAATATCTTTAATTTCCTTTTGAAGATCTTGAATAGAAGGAACTGACTTTGTAGTCTTTTTCTTTGAAAGAATATCAGTAAGATCATAAGCATACTTTTTGACAATGGGAACTTTAGAAGGCTCAGGTTTATCCTTTTGCTCAAGAGTTTTTAGAAGTTTATCTAAATACTCTTTTTGCAAAGTAGGATCAGAAATGTGTTTGACTATTTCAAGAAATGTTTCTTGTTCTTTAGTTAAAACGTTGACTTTCTTTAGATAAGATTCTGTGTGAGAATCAGTGTCAGATGATTCAGAGGTTTCAGAGTCAATTAACTCATCAACTTGGAGAGGATCACAGTCTCCAGGCATAGAAGGTTATGAATCAGAAGATTCAACAAGAAGAGGAGTAATTTGGGAAAGAATTTCTTCATCAAGTCCTAACTCATGAAGTTTTCTACTCATTCTACAAAAATTTGCAGTATGACCTTTCTTTCCACATTTGAAGCAAGAGGCTTCTTTATAATTGAAAGGAGTTTTTGAAATGGCTTTCGAAGGTTTGGAAGACCTCCTTTTGGAGAAATGGGGCTTTTTATAAGACCTCGAGGGTTTCTTATAAAAATGTTCTCTAAATTCTTTGGAAGGGGGTTTATACTTTTTGTAATGTTTTTTGTAAGTCCTTGAAGAACACTTACTATTACAATCTTTAGAAGTAGGAGCCTTAAAAGGATCGTAGTTAAATTGCTTTCAAAAACTTCCTAATTCTTGCTTAGATTTTCTAAGCTCTCATTTTAGGTGTTTTTGTAATTTAAGATCCTGACAAATCTTTAAACCTTCTTTATTGACAAAACTGACTAACTCTCCATAAGTAAGGTCTTCGTAAGGAATACGATTACTATGGAGGGCTTTAATGGAGTTTCTAACCTTTTCTCCTAAGAGAGTGGGCAATCCTGCAAGAAATTTTTCTTTCCAGGTTACATGATTTGCATCATCTCTTAGAAAAAGTCTGGTGAAAAAGGTGGATTTATAGCTTTGGAATTCGCTGAGTTTTCTACATCTGAGATTATGTAAAAGCTCAGCATTTTTATCTCTTAGGTGAGAAGGATCACCTATGAAATGGAGAGAAATAGTAAGGATAAGAGTTGCAACAGCATCTTGTATTGTGTTGTTGAACTCATCGAGAATAGGTAGACCATCTTGGTCTGTCTGAACGGCATTTAGAATGTCAAGATGTTGCTGGTCAGTGAGAAGATGATCCCACCATCCTTTAAGTTGACCGGTAAAGCCAGCAATAAGGATTTCAGCAATAGCTTTATCAGAGGTTCCAGATTGAGTTTTATAGGCATTGGCTGCCATGGTCATTTGTTGTAATAGACCAAGTACATTGTACTCAGACATTCCATCTATGTTCCATTCATAGACAGAAGATGCGTTAAACCGAGATTGGTTTATTGCACTAGGTCTATTATCAAGGGCTAAGTCTGGAGGAGAATGAGAAGTAGCAGGAAGTGCTAATTCCCAATGGATTTTATTCGCTTTGGGACTTGGCTCAGGCTCTTCTTGAAATGCTTCTATATCAGAAGATGCTATAGAAGACTGGTCCTGATCCAATACACCAATCTTACTGCTAGACAAAGGGGTACTAGAAGAAGCAACAGAAGACTGGTCATGATCTAATACTCCAATCTTACCACTAGATTGAGGAGTATCAGGAGCAATTTCAACCTTTTTAGAAAAGGAAGAAGTAGATTCTATCTTTTCTAATTGCTCACGAATGGCTTTAACAAAATCGGATTTGGAATCTTGAACAAGCTTTTGACTTGTTTTAGATACTTGAAATGGTTTAAAAATTGGTGCTTTGAGCTTTTTATCCGTTTCAGGCTTCAATGGAACATGAGTAGAAATAGGAGAAACGGTGATTGTTGACTTTTGAAATTGATTTTCAATACGGGTCAACTGCTTTCCTATTGTATTTAGATTAGCATTACAGAAATTATTCTGCTGTATTATGCTATCTAAATCTTTATTGGGGTCATCATGTCTATGGATTTTATACGGAGAGGCTTTGACTTGAACAGGAGGCTCACCATGATTAATGGTTACACTCCTCAAAGGAGGATGTTCTGACTCTATAGTTCTATCACTATCAGAAAGACTCCATTCAGGGATTTTCTTCCTAGTAGTAATAGGGTTTGACTCTTTAAAAGGGTAGGAGATGTTGGTGTCAGAAGCATATATTTCAAACCAATCGAAAAATAAAATATGAACTTTATGTAGATGAACAAACTCATAATAAAATTCTTGGATTTGTTTTCTTTGGTTTAGAAAATGTTTAAAAAACCAAAGTCTCTTTTCTTTATTAAAATCAGAATAGAAATCTTTATGTAACATAGTTTTATCCAATTCGAAGTCTTTTTCTAGGACACCTATTACATTTTCTGTGACTGCAGAAAACGTTGGAGATGTTGGAGGAGAAGGTTCCTTCTCTTCCTTGCCTTGTTCATGTTGACTACTAGTATATATGGGATGAGGAATACTAGAGGTATAATCAACAGAACGGATAGAGGTACTAGGTATATCTGAGGTGGAAAACCTAGGTTGATCTTTATATGTAAGGTTTACTACTGAGGGTACTTTAGTAAACTTTCTTTCTAGGGATGGAATACTCGAAACAGACTCTCTATCAGAGAACCTAGATGAGGTTGACCTTTTGAAAGACAGTTTGACTTTACCATCAGAATACTGAGTCACCGTTTGCAACTCTGTATTTGGCTCAAGGTGTTTTGGAATTACTGGTTCAGTGGCTCCATCTAGGATCCACTCATCTGGAAGATGAACATCTTTCCATTGAATGGGCTTCGGAACAACAGTATTGGCTCTAGACATATCAGTCTGCAAGAGAAGAGTTTCATCTCTTTTTTACTAGAATTTATGTTGCGTATTGAACGCGGAATGCATTGCTTTATAGGAGATTTTATATATTAAAGCTACAGGAATTGATCCTTCAATCATATGGTAATTATGAGTCTTGATTTGAAGAATCATGCTCTTGAGAATATTTTTGTCTTTAAGGGAGACTGTAATATTTGGATAACAGTCAAAAGAAATAGGTCCTTTACACAGACTCGATTCAATACTACTTAGTAAAGAATCATCAAAAGAGATGAATCTGCCATCTCTTAGAACGGCTAAGATAGAAGTATCTAGACCTTCTTTAGTAAGGGGCTTGATTCCGATTTGGATTAAACCAATGTGTACATAATTAAATTTCTTTTCTTTTAATTGCTTTAAAGAATTTTCTGAAAACAATTGGATTGTTTCAAAAGGCTTTGAAAGTGTAATATCTCGTTCTTCAGTCTTTATAACATAATCAGTCTTTAAAAAATCAAGTCTTTTGGTTTTATAAATCATATCTTTAGAAATTTTTGGCAATTCCCAACAATCAATGGCTTTACCAAAGTCTGCAATTACGAATTCTTCAGAATTTACAATGTTCTTTGAAACACTAATCCTCCTGGAGGAAGAGCTAGAGAAAGAAGATGCTCTACAGAGTAGAGAATCCATGCAATTTTAAAACACTTTTCAATCAATCCTATATGAATGCCTACAGGTATGGTTTTACTACCCTAAGCGGCAATCCTTAGCCTAAAACGGGACTTATTACCAGTAAAGGATTCAGCACACACACAGAAGACAATTTTAAAGAATCAAAATTACACAAATTCTTTACTATGCTTTACACCTATTTCCTTCTGGTATCAGAGCCAAGGGGAGGAAAGTGTTGTATAGTTTAGCGAATTTATGTTAAAGACTTGTGTTTTATTTTAATCCCTGTTTGTGTGGTGAGTCTTTTACTGGTTGTAAGTCCCACCATAGGATAAGTTTTCCGCTTAGGGCTGTAAATACATACCTGTAGCCATACCAATAGGTCTTACAGTAGGTCATAAGTTTTGAACCATGGATTCTTTGCTCTGTAGAGCATCGTCCTTTTCTAGCTCTTCTTCTGGAAGAACTAGTGATTCAAAGAATGTTGTGAGTTCTGAAGAATTTGTTATCGAAGACTTCAATAAAGCAATTGATAATTGGGAATTACCAAAGGTTAAAAAAGAAATGATTTATAAAACAAAAAAACTTGATTTTTTAAAAAATGATTATGTCATAAAAACATAAGAACGTGACATAACCCTTTCAAAGCCTTTTGAAACAATTCACTTGTTTTCTGAGCAATCTCTAAAGAAATTAAGAGAAAAAAGTTTTAATTATATTCACATTGGCTTAATACAAGTCGGTATAAAACCCTTAACAAAAGAAGGTCTGGACACCTCCATTCTTGCAGTCTTGAGAAATGGCCGATTAATCTCTTTCGATGATTCCTTACTAAGTAGTATAGAATCAAGTCTTTGTAAATGTCCTATTTCATTTAATTGTTACCCGAATATAACGATTTCTCTTAAAGACAAAAATATTTTAAAGAGCATAATTTTACAAATCAAAACCCATAATTACCATATAATTGAGGGATCCATCCCTGTAGCCTTGATTTTTAAAATCTCATATAAAGTTATGATTTCTGCATTCAGCACGCAACATAGATTCTAGTAAAAAAGAGAAGAAACTCTTCTCTTACAGACTGATCTTTCAAAAGCCAATACTGTTATTCCAAGACCAATCTAATGGAAGGATGTCAATCTTCCAGATGAATGGATTCTTGAAGGAGCTACTGCACCAGTGATTCCAAAATAACTTGAGCCAAATACAGAGTTGTAAAATGTGACTCAGTATTCATATGGTAAAGTAAAATTGTCTTTCAGGAGATCTACTTCATCTAGATTCTCCGATAAGGGCTCAGTTTCAAACATCTTTTCTTTAGAAAGAAAATTTACAAAAATACCCTCCGAGGTAAATCTTCAAAATCAACCTAGGTTTTCCACTTCGGATATACCTAGTTCCTCTATTCATTCAGTCAATTATTCCACTAGTGTTCCCCATCCCATAGACACTAGTCGCCAAAGACAGGAAGAGAAGGAACCTTCTCCTCCGACATCTCCTACGTTTTCATCAGTTACAGAGAATATAATAAATGTCATTGAAAATGATTTTGAACTTAATAAAACCCTTCTTCACAATTATTTTTATTCGGATTCAAACAAAGAAAAAAGACTTTGGTTTTTCAAACATTTTCTGAATCAAAGAAAAGAAATTCAAGAGACATATTATGATTTTGTTAATTCACACAAAGTTCATATATTATTTTTTGATTGGTTTGAGATATATTCTTCAAACAACAACATTTCTTGTCCCTTTAAAGAGTCAAACCCTATTACTGTTAGAAAGAAAATCCCTGAGTGGAATCTTTCTGATAACAATAGAACTATAGAATCTGAACATCCACCTCTTAGGAGCTTAACTATTGACCATGGTGAACCTCCTATTGAGATTAGAGCCTCACCTTACAAAATCCCTAAACCAAATGATTCTGATGCGAATTTAAGCAGTATTATTCAACAGAATAATTTCTGTAATACTAACTTAAATACCATTGGAAAACAGTTGACCAGGATAGAAAGCCAATTCCAAAAGTCAACCATAAGCATTCCTACTGTTACATCAAAGTCGGATTCTGACAAAAAGCTTAAAGAGCCTATTTTCAAACATTTTCAGGTTTCGAAAACTAGTCAAAAGTTTGTCCAAGAGCCAAAATCAGACTTTGCTAAAGCCATTAGAGAACAACTAGATAGGATAGAAGCTGCTTCTTCCTCATCTAATAGAGTTCAAATAGCTCATGATACTCCTCAATCTAGTAAAATTGGAGTATTATAACATGACCAAATGTCTATAGCCTCTTCTGACCTAGAAGCCTTTAAAGAAGAACCTATTCCTAAAGCCAACAAAATCCATTGGGAATTAGCACTCCCAACCATAAAGTCTCCACCTGATTTGACCATAGATAACAGGCCTAGTGCATTAAATCAATCCCGATATAATGCATCCTCTGTCTATGAGTGGAATATAGATGGAATGTCTGAATACAATATCCTAGGTGTATTGCAGCAAATGACCATGGCAGCCAATGCCTATAAGACCCAGTCGGGAACTTCTGACAAAGCCATTGCAGAAATCCTTATTGCTGGTTTTACTGGTCAGCTTAAAGGTTGGTGGGATCATCTTCTCACCAAGTTGCAGCAATTAGATATCCTAAATTCCATACAAGTAGATGAGAATGGTGCCCCCATTCTTGATGAGTTCAATAGTCCAATTCAGGATGCTGTTGTCACCCTGATCTTGACTATTTCCCTTCATTTCATAGGTGACCCATCTCACCTTAGAGATAAAAACGCCGAGTTACTACACAATCTTAGGTGTAGAAAACTTAGTGAGTTCCAAAGCTACAAGACCACTTTCTTTACCAGACTTTTCCTTAGGGATGATGCTAGTCATACAACTTGGAAGGAGAAATTCCTTGCAGGTTTGTCTACCCTACTAGGAGAAAAGGTTAGGAATTCCATTAAAGCCCTTTATGATAATCGTATTCCTTATGATGAGCTCACCTACGGTGAACTTGTCAGTTTTGTCAATAAGGAAGGCTTAAAGATCTGTCAAGACTTGAAACTACAGAAACGTCTTAAGTGAGAACTTAAGAAGTCTAAGCAAGAATTAGGCAGTTTCTGTAAACAATTCAATTATGACCCCTTTAAGATTCATAATTCTAAAGATTGTGATGGTAAGTGTTCTACAAAACCTTACAAGAGACATTACAAATCTAAATTCCATAGAAAACCCTTTCAAACTTTTAGAGAACCTCATTATAAGAAACCCTCGAGGCCTTATAATAGACCCAACTTCTCTAAAAAGAAAGAGTTTAGAGCCAAACCAGAGTCTAGAGCCAAACCAAAAACCCCATTCAATTACAAAGAAGCCATATGTCATAAATATGGTATTAAAGGCCATACTGCAAAGTATTGCAGGATGAATAGGAGACTTCATGAGCTTGACTTAGATGAAGAAACCCTTTCCAAAGTTGCCTCTTTACTCATAGAGTCTTCTGACTCTGAGTCTTCCATGACGGGAGACAGTGAACCCCTACAGATTGACGAGTTAAATGACTCTAGTTCTGTTTCTCTGAGTGACTCTGACATCAACGATTCAGATTCTTATTTAAAGAAAATCAATGTTTTGACTAAAGATCAAGAGATTTTTCTTGAACTTGTTAAGCATATTTCTGATCCGAATCTTCAAAAGGAATATCTTGATAAGCTTTTGAAGACCCTAAATTCTAATAAAGCAGAAACTTCTAAAGTTCAAATTGTTAAAAAGACTTCTTATGACCTTACTGATATTTTGGATAAAAAGAAAACAAAGAAAGTTGTTCCTAATATCCAAGATCTCCAGAAAGAAATTAAAGAAATCAAATTTGAGATTAAGGATTTGAAAGAAAAACAAAAGCATGATTCTGATACTATTTAACTTCTTTTACAAAACAACTGGATGATAATTCTGATAAGGAACTTGATACTGATGGTGATAACGAACAAAATCTTGAAAACATTAAATCCGTGCCTAATGATTTTCTATTTATTTTTAAAAAAATCACCACCAGGAAGTATTTAATCAAAATCACTTTAATTTTTTCTAAAGATTTTAAAATTGACACCATTGCCCTTTTTGACACTGGTGCCGATTTAAATTGTATTAAAGAAGTTATTGTTCCTAAAAAATTCCATGAGAAGACTAATGAAAGACTTTCTGCCGCCAATTATTCAAAACTTAAAATCAAATCAAAAGTTGATGCTTCTGTCCACAACAATGGTTTTGAATTCAGAACTTCTTTCTTCTTACGAATGACATACACCATACTGTCATTTTAGGAACTCCATTTATAAATTTAATTACTCCATATACTGTCAATTATGATAGTATATCTTTTAAAGTAAAATCCAACAAACTTGCTTTTCCTTTTATTGAGAAACCGAAAACAAGAAACCTTAACATTGTCAAAACTTGTTCAGTTTATCAAAATCAAATTAATGCTATGCTTAAATCTAAACAAAATGATTTGTTTTGTTTAAAAAAGGATTTAAGTTTACAAAGAATTGAAAACCAATTACAAAATGATTTTATACAAAGAAAGATTTCTGATATTAAAAATCTCATTGAAAAAGAAATATGTGCCGATTTACCATCTGCTTTTTGGGAAAGAAAACAACATTTGGTAGATTTGCCTTATGAAAGCTCTTTTGATGAAAAGCAAATACCCACTAAAGCTCGTCCAATTCAAATGAATATGGATTTAGAACAACACTGTAAAGATGAAATAAAGGATTTGGAGTCCAAATGACTCATTGTAAAATCTAGATCCCCTTGGTCTTGTGCCGCTTTTTATGTTAATAAAAATTCTGAAATTGAAAGGGGAACACCGAGACTTGTAATAAATTACAAGCCTTTAAATAAAGCATTAAAATGGATTAGGTATCCCATACCTAATAAAAAGGATTTGCTCCAAAAACTGTGTTCTGCTTTTATTTTTTCAAAATTTGACATGAAATCAGGTTTTTGGCAAATCCAAATCCACCCTAATGACGGTTATAAAACCGCTTTTACTATTCCTTTTGGACAGTATGAGTGGACTGTAATGCCGTTTGGTTTAAAAAATGCACCCTCGGAATTTCAATGAATCATGAAGGATATTTACAAACCTTATTCTGAATTTTGCATTGTTTACATTGATGACGTGTTGATTTTTTCCCAAACTATTAATCAACACTTCAAACATTTAAAGACTTTTTATTTTGCCACTAGGAAGACTGGTCTAGCACTTTCTAGCTCGAAAATTTCATTATTTCAAACTAAAGTCATGTTCCTTGGCCATTATATTTCTAAAGGGACCATCACTCCTATTGAAATATCACTTGCCTTTACTGACAAGTTTCCTGATAAAATCCTTGACAAAACCCAATTGCAACGATTTTTGGGTAGTCTTAATTATGTTCTTGATTTCTGTCCTAATATCAATAGGATTGCTAAACCACTGCATGATATGTTAAAAAAGTCTCATGTTGCATGGTCAGAAGAACATACTAGGATTGTTAAGCACATAAAGACCATTGTAAAAAGCATTCCATGTTTATTTCTTGCAAATCCTGTATTGCCTAAAATAGTTGAAACCGATGCATCTGACATAGGCTATGGAGGTATATTAAAACAAAGAGAAAATGATAAAGAACAGATAGTACAATATGTTTCTGCACATTGGAATGATTGCCAGAAAAATTATTCTACTATCAAAAAAGAAATTCTTTCTATTGTTTTATGTATATCTAAATTCCAAAGTGATTTATTAAATCAAAAATTTTTACTTAGAATTGATTGCAAAGCTGCAAAATATGTTTTGGAAAAAGATGTTCAAAATATTGCTTCAAAATAAATTTTTGCAAGATGGCAAGCTATTTTAAGTGTTTTTGATTTCGATATTGAATTTATTAAAGGAGATAAAAATTCTGTTCCTGATTTTCTAACCAGAGAATTTCTTCAAAACAGATAATGCCGCCAAAGAAGAAGGACAAAGGTAAAGCTGTTGTTAAAGACACTGAGTCTCATGCAACCTCCAAAGAACCTCAATCAACTCCCTCTAAAGAAAAATTACTTTCTTCTGCCATGCCCATCAAATCCTGGATTGAAATGGTTGAAGAACATGAAGCCCAATACAAATCCATTTCCTCTGATGACCAAATAAAGCAATGGATGAGCTCCATTACAAAATCCCCTGAGCTTATGCTCGCTCTTCAAAACCTTTCTCAAAGCCAAATTTCTCCTAAAGAAGAAATTGAAAAAGAAAAACCCATTTCTAAAGAAATTTCAAAGCCCTCTTCCCAAAATGTAGTTGTCTCTGGTGAAAGTTCATCTTCTCAAATTGTGCTTTCCCAGCCAACGCTTTCAAAGAAAACTTCCGATTGGTTTGATAAAACCCATTTCCAAAATATTTTATCTATGGAAGATGGTTTTTACCATACTGATCCTTTTCAAGCAATTTCAAATTTTTTCCCTAAAAGCTGGTTTTTCAAACCATGTGATTTAACAAAACCCCAGTCTTACTATCAAAGCATTTTGGAAGTTACTGAGTCTGTAAAGTTCAAACATTTCTTTCTCAGTGAAACTCATAAAGAACCAGCCTACTCCACGGCTACTATACTAAAAGTCCTGAGCCCAAACCAGTGGGGTGACCAACTCCACACACAAAGAAGATTCCCTCCAAATTTTCAAATGTGTTTGCCACATTGCTTAACCTATTCTTATTGGGACTACCAACAAGCATGGTATAACACATTTTTCATTCAAAACCCTAAAAAATCTCATTCTTGGTTATTTTTCTTTAATTCAAAAATAACCGTTCAAAGCCTCCAAAATTGGTTTCAACATTGGTGGAACTCTTTTGGCCCTATCCTTCAAATCCTAACTCCAAATGCCACCCACTGTTTAAACATCTTTAAAGCCCATTATATTCCTTCTGAATCCAAGAAAAGGTTTTCCTCATTTCTCTGCTTCTGTACAAATTTCTTCCTTCCATGGGTATGGATGTGGAACCTCATATTTCATACCCAAGATAGCCAGCTCATCTTACAAAGAACATTTAAAGTAAAATGGTAGTCAAAATTTGATGAACAGTCTAAATTAACGGACACTCTGATCCGTAATTGGCTCTGTTCTAAAGGTTTCTTACCCCCAACTACTAAAGCCAAAAAAAGCCCAAGATACCTTTCTAACCCAAAAATCCAAAGCCCAATCCCTGTTGGCCAGTGCCAAATCTGAAGAAGAATATTTCAAAGTTATAGAACAGCTCCTCACATCAAAATCAAAGTCTTCAGTTGCTAACTCCTCTGATGATGATGATGATCAAGACGAAGAGCCATTCATTTCCCTTGGAGACGAAAACGAAGACGATTGTTTTGGCATTTTCTCTCCTATAAAGCATTGTAAATAATTATTATGTATTTCCTTTCCTGTAAAGCATTATATATAATTATTATGTATGTTTAAAAAAAAACCCATTGTACCATCTAAAGCTTACTGTTTCAAGCAGCTCCGCTCCCGCTACAGTTGAAGAGCTACAGGGCCGCCACAGTTTAAAATTTTATCCATGTATAAAAATCGAGAGGAAGACTTAGACTCCTCATATTTTTCAGATCTAAAGTTTTCTTTCTTTTCTTCTTCTCCGGCTCTCTCTCTCTTTCTCTCTTTCTTCTTCTTCTTCTTCTTCTTCTTCTTCTTCTTCTTCTTCTTCTTCTTCTTCTTCTTCTTCTTCTTCTTCTTGGGAAGTCTGGTCAAGACACCCAGAAAGTATTTTTCCCTGTCTTGTATATGATCAAGGCTTCAAGGGAGCTTTCTGTCTTGTAATCTTCCCGTCTTTCAATCTTTCTTTTTCCATAGATCTGTAAAATTGTACAAAACTTTGAGTTCAAAGAAATAAAGCAAGATGTATGTTTAATTTCTTTTCTTGTAATTTAATTTTAAAGCAATTTAATTTCCGCAATTTATTTTAAAGCAAGATGTATGTTTAAATTTATGCATTTAAATTTCGGTAATTTAATTTCAAAGCAATTTACTTTTCCGCATTAAAATTAAAAGTATTTTCTTTCCCAACGCATGCTTGCAGACTGATCTGTATCAGATCTGCTTTAAAACTTGTACGTTCTTCTGAGGCAACGAGACCAGATCTCAATCCTCAGTCGTATTCTTTCTCTTCTCCCTCCATTCCTTCAGAGCACTATTTTCGGGATTCGGATTTGGTACTGTGTATGCACCCGGCCTTAGATGTATGGACTAGGCCTTAGAAATTGTTGCTAGGCTTGCTTAGACATCAATAGGTTAAATAAAACTAAAGTGGTATATTAGGCTGGAAACCAGGGTGCAGGGATCCTGATCAAGTCTAAGTTTGATCAGACCTGAAGGCTAGAATAGTGGCATTCCCATGTGTAACAACGCCACGTACCCTAGATTGATCACTAATACAAAGATAATTAATCTGATTTTCTTCTGCTTTCAATTGAATCCTTTTGTTTACAAATATCTGTTTCAAACACATCCATCCTTCAATCCTATTTCCTTCTGGTATATATATATATATATATATACCAAAATTTTAAAGTAAAAACCAAAAGACTTGTTTTCCCTTTTATTGAGAAACCAAAAACAAAAAATTTCAATATTGTTAAAGCTTGTTCTGTTTATCAGAACCATATCAATGCACTTCTCAAATCTAAACAAAATGATTTAACTTGTTTGAAAAAAGATTTGAGTCTACAAAGAATTAAAAGTCAATTACAAAGTGAATTTGTAAAAAGAAAAATCTCTGATTTTAAAGACCTCATTGAAAAAGAAATATGTGAGGATTTACCATCTTCTTCTGATACCAAAACTACCGGGATCAAATTGTTATTGAGGTTTAATAGAAATAAAATTTACAGAAAATAAAACAAACAAGGGTACGTGGCTTGTTGACCATCAGTGCGGACCAGACTAATGCCCATTCGGGTTCACCTCTAGAACTTACGTCGATGGATTCCCGCCGATATACCACTTTAATTTTATTAATATGATTTAAAGTTATGGTTTTAAGCAAGCCTAGCAACAGATCTAGGGGCTCATAGATAGTATTAGATCTGGATCCCAGAACTAATCCTCTGTTTGGATGGAGAGAGGAGAAAAGATACAATAGAAGACAGAGATCTAGTCTCTTTGCTTTTGAGGAAAGTAAGAGTTTATATGGAAGATCTGATACAGATCAGTTTGCAAAGCATGATTAAAAGAAAAATTAAATTACAGAAATTTAAATGCTTTAAAATAAATTGCGGAAATTTAAACATACATCTGAAATTTAAAATTTATTATAGACTTTAAGAATTAATTGCAAATCTTACATTTAATCTTTCTTGAGTTGTTGTTCTTTAAAGGAAAATATTACAGAAGAAATGAGAAATTAATCTGAAGACTGGAAAAATTCCTTGATGTCTTCCGATTCCTGATTCCCAGAGAGAGAGAGAGAGAAAGAGAGAGAAAGAAGAAAGAAGAAGGATCCTAAATATTTGAAAAGTCTCCATCTTCCTTCAGACTTAAATACAAAATATATCTTTACAACTGTAGCTTCAAAACTGTAGCGAAACTATAGTGAAACTGTAGCTTCAACACTGTAGCGAAAGTGTATCTTTAACATATGGAAAAAATGAATTTTACAAGAGAAATTTCGGGTGAAGAGACATGTGCGCTTTCACTTGTGTCCAGATGACCACCCGGTACAAGCAACATAAATAATTACAAGGGATAAAGACTAAGATTATTTACTTTTTTTTTTACATCCGTGAAAGGAATAGTAAAAGTTCAATAATTACAAATAGAAAAAGAATGCTTTAATGCTTTACAGGAGGAAAGATTCTGAAGCAATCATCTTCGTTGTTGTCTCCTAGCGATATGAAGGGCTCTGCACTATCATTGTCGGAGGAACTGGCAACAGATGGTTCGGACCTTGATGCGAGGAGCTGCTCCATGATTTTAAAATATTCTTCTTCTGTTTTGGTACTGGCCAAAAGAGATTGGGCTTTGAATTTTTGGGTGAGGAAGGTTCCTTGGGCTTTAATATCTGTGATGGTTGGTTGTAGAAGACTTTTAGAGGAGAGCCAATTTTCGATCATGTTAACAGTCAATTTAGATTGTTCATCAAATTTTGACCACCATTTAACTTTAAATGTTCTTTGTAAAATCAATTGGGTATCTTGAGGATGGTATCTGAAGTTCCACATCCATACCCAGGAAAGGAAGAAATTCGTACAGAAACAGAGAAAAGAAGGAAATCGTTTCTCAGATTCTGTAGGTACATAGTGAGTTTTAAAAAGATTTAGGCACTGGATGGCATTTTGGGTGAGAATTTCAGGGCATTGGCTGAAATTATTCCACCATTACTGGAACCAGTTTGGAAGGCTTTGGACAGTTATTTTTTAATTGAAGAAAAATAACCAAGAATGGGTTCTTTTAGGGTTTTGTATAAAAAAAAATGTGTTAAACCAGACCTGTTGGTAGTCCCAGTAAGAATAGGATAGGCAATGTGGCAAACGCATTTGAAAATTAGCATGGAAGGGTTTTAATTTGTGAAGTTCGTCTCCTCACTATTTTGGGCTCAAGACTTTTAAAATAGTGGTTGTGGAGTAAGCCGGTTCTGTATGGGCTTCACTGAGGAAAAAGTGTTTGAATTTTACAGACTCAGTGGACTCCAGAATGCTTTGGTAGTAACATTGGGGTTTTGTTAAATCCCAATGTTTGAAAAACCTCCTTTAGGAAAAATCTTTGAAATAGCTTGAAATGGATCAGAATGATAAAATCCATCCTCGATAGATAAATGTTTTGGAAATTAGTTTTATCAAACCAGTCCGAGGTTTTCTTTGAAAGCTTTGTTTGTGAAAGAACAATCTGAGAAGATGAACTTTCACCATAAAGAATTACATTTTGAGAAGAAACTTTAGAAATTTCTTTAGAAATAGGCTTTTTTTTTCAATACTCTTTTTAGGAGAAATTTGGCTTTGAGAAAAGCTTTGTAAGGCGAGCATAAGTTCAGGGGAACTAGAAATTGATTTCATCCATTCATTTACCTGCTCCTGGGAGGTAAGGGCTTTAGACTTTGCTTCCTGGTCTTCTATCATGTCGATCCAGGACTTTATTGGCATGGCGGAGGAGAGTAATTTTTCTTTAGGAGGAGAAGATTGGGAGGCTTTAGAAGGTGTTTGGGGCACAGGGTCTTTAAGTATCATTTTCCTTTTGTCTTTCCTTTTAGGCGACATTTATCTGTTTTGAAGAAATTCCCTAGTTAGAAAATCAGGGATAGAATTTGTATCACCTTTAATAAACTCAATATCAAAATCAAAAACGCTTAAAATAGCTTGTCATCTTGCAAAAATTTGTATTGAAGCAATATTTTGAACATCTTTTTCTAAAACATATTTTGCGGCTTTACAATCAATTCTAAGTAAGAATTTATGATTTAATAGATCACTTTGAAATTTAGAAATACATAAAATAATAGAAAGAATTTCTTTTTTTATAGTAGAGTAATTCTTTTGACATTTATTCCAATGAGCAAAAACATAATGTACTATCTGTTCTTTATCATTTTCTTTTTGTTTTAATATTCCTCCATAACCTAAGTCAAATGCATCAGTTTCAACGACCTTAGGTAATGCTGGATTTGCAAGAAATAAACATGGAATATCTTTAACATATCCTTTTATGAGTTTAACAATTTTAGTGTGCTTATCAGTCCATGCAACAGGGTTCTTTTTTAATCTATCATGCAAGGATTTTGACATCCTGTTGATATTAGGACAAAAATCAAGAACATAATTTAGGCTACCGAGAAATCTTTGCAATTGGGTTTTATCAAGAATCTTATCAGGAAATTTATCAGCAAATGCAAGAGATCTTTCAATAGGTGTAATAGTTCCTTTAGAGATGTAGTGACCTAGAAATCTAATCTTTGTTTGAAACAAAGATGGTTTGGAGTTAGAAATTGCTAAACCAGCCTTTCTAGTGGCGAGATAAAAAGTCTTTAAATGTTTGAAATGTTGATCAATGGTTTAGGAAAAAATCAACACATCATCAATATAGACTATGCAGAATTCATAAAAATGATTATAAACATCATTCATAATTCTTTGAAATTCTGAAGGTGCATTTTTTAAACCAAAGGGCATTACTGTCCACTCGTATTGTCCAAATGGAACAGTAAAAGCAGTTTTATAACGGTCTTTAGGGTGAATTTGAATTTGCCAAAAACCCGATTTCATATCAAATTTTGAAAATATGAATGCAGAATGAAGTTTTTGTAGCAGATCTTTTTTGTTAGGTATGGGATACCTAATCCATTTTAAGGCTTTATTAAGAGGTTTGTAATTTATCACCAATCTAGGAGTCCCTCTTTCTATTTCAGCATTTTTATTAACATAGAAAGCAGCACAAGACCATGGAGATCTAGATTTGACGATGAGTCCTTTTGATTCTAAGTCTTTTATTTCATCTTTACAATGTTGTTCCAATTCCATGTTCATCTGGATTGGACGAGCTTTGGTAGGGATTTATTTTTCATCAAAAGAATTTTCATAAGGCAAATCAACCAAATGTTGTTTTCTATTCCAAAAAGCAGATGGTAAATCCGCACATATTTCTTTTTCAATGAGGTCTTTAAAATCATAGATTTTTCTTTTTATAAATTCACTTTGTAATTGGGTTTCAATTCTTTGTAGACTCAAATATTTTTTCAAACAAGTTAAATCATTTTGTTTAGATTTGAGAAGTGCATTGATATGGTTCTGATAAACAGAACAAGCTTTAACAATATTTAAATTTCTTGTTTTTGGTTTCTCAATAAAAGAGAAAACGAGTCTTTTGGTTTTTACTTTAAAAGATATACTATCATAATTGACAGTATAGGGGGTAATAAGATTGATAAAAAGGGTTCCTAAAATGATTTAACATTAAGTTTTGAAACATCAACTTTAGATTTAACATTAAGTTTTGAATAGAGACATCAACTTTAGATTTAACATTAAGTTTTGAATTATTTGCGGCAGAAAGCCTTTCTTTTGTTTTCTCATGGAATCTTTTGGGGACAATATCTTCTTTAATACAATTTAAATCGGCACATGTGTCTAAAAGGGCAATGATGTCGATTACAAAATCTTTAGAAAGAATTAAGGTGATTTTAAATACTTTCTTGTGGTAATTTGATTTAAAACAAATAGAAAATCATTGGGTATAGATTCAATGTTTTCAAGATTTTGTTCTTCATTACCATCATCATCAAGTTCTGATTCTTTATCAAAATTATCTTGTAATTGTCTTTGTAAGAGGAGTTGAATGGTTTCAGAATCATTCTTTTGTTTTTCTTTTGACTCTTTTATTTCAAGTTTAATTTCTTTTATCTCTTTTTGAAGGTCTTGGATATTGGGAGTTATTGTCTTCTTTGTTTTCTTTTTGTCCAAGATTTCAGTTAAGTCATAAGTATTCTTCTCGATAATAGGGGCTTTAGAAGTTTCAGCTTTGTTGAGTTCTAGAGTCTTTAAAAGTTTATCAAGGTATTCTTTTTGGAGATTTGGATCATAAATATGTTTTACTAATTCAAGAAAAGTTTCTTGTTCTTTGGTCAAAACATTAATCTTCTTTAAATGGGATTCTATATCAGAATCATTGCTGTATGATTCTGAAATATCAGAATCTATAAGTTCATCAACTTGAAGAGGGTCATTATCTCCTATCATGGAAGACTCAGAGTCTGAAGACTCTATAAGCAAAGAGGTAATTTTAGAAAGTGTTTCATCATCAAGGCCAAGCTCATGGAGCTTTTTGTTCATTCTGTAAAATTTTATAGTGTGGCCTTTCTTTCTACATTTGTAACATGTGGCTTCTTTGTAGTTAAAGGGGGTCTTTTGTATGGCTTTAAAATTCTTCCTTTTAGAGAAGTTAGACTTCCTATAAGGCCTTGAAGCTTTCTTATAAGAAGATTCTCTAAACTCTTAGAAAGGTTTCCTGTGGCTTTTAGACTTGTAATGTTTTTTGTAAGGTTTTGTAGAACACTAACCATTACAATCCTTAGAAGTGGAAGTTTTAAAGGGATTATAATTGAATTGCTTACAGAACCCGCCTAGTTCTTGCTTAGATTGTCTAAGCTCCCATTTTAGACGTTTCTGAAGTTTCAAGTCTTGACACATCTTTAAACCCTCCTTGTTAACAAAACTGACTAATTCACCGTAGGTGAGTTCGTCATAAGAAATGCGATTATCATAGAGGGCTTTAATAGAATTTCTAACATTCTCTCCTAATAAGGTAGGTAAACCTGCAAGGAATTTTTCCTTCCAAGTTATATGATTTGCATCATCCCTAAGGAAAAGTCAGGTAAAGAAAGTGGTTTTGTAGCTTTAGAATTCACTAAGTTTCCTACACCTCAGGTTGTGTAGTAACTAAACATTCTTATCTCTAAGGTGAGAGGGGTAACCTATGAAGTGGAGGGAAATAGTCAGAATAAGGGTGACAACTGCATCCTGAATTGGACTACTGAATTCGTCGAGAATGGGGGCTCCATTTTCGTCTATTTAAATAGAATTTAGGATGTCTAATTATTGTTGTTTGGTGAGAAGATGATCCCACCAACCCTTTAGTTGACCAGTAAAACCAGCTATGAGAATTTCTGCAATGGCTTTGTCAGAAGTTCCCGACTGAGTTTTATAGGCATTAATTGTCATGGTCATCTGTTGCAACAATCCTAAAATGTTATATTTAAACATACCATCAATATTCCACTCATAGGCTGAGGATGCATTAAAACGAGATTGGTTTAACGCACTTGGTCTATTATCGATGGCTAAGTCAGGTGGAGACTTGAGAGTAGGTAGGGCTAATTCCCAATGAATTTTGTTGGCTTTAGGAATAGGTTCTTCTTTAAATGCTTCTATATCTGAAGAGGCTATAGAAACATTATCTTGTTCAAGTACACCAATCTTGCTAGATTGGGCACTATCAGGGGCTATTTGGATTTTACTAGAAAAGGAAGAAGAAGCTTCTATTCTGTCTAGTTCTTCTCTAATAGCTTTAGCAAAATCTGATTTTGACTCCTGGACAAGCTTTTGACTAGTTTTCGAAACCTGAAAGGGTTTGAAAATAGGCTCTTTAAGCTTTTTGTCAGAATCCGATTTTGATGTAACAGGAGAAACAGCTATGGTTGACTTCTAGAATTGGTTTTCTATTCTAGTCAACTATTTTCCTATCGTATTTAGATTGGCATTACAGAAATTATTATGTTGAATGATGTTATCTAAATCCGCATCTAGGTCTTTATGGATTTTATATGGTGAAGCTTTGATCTCCACAAGAGGTTCACCATGATCAATGGTCAGACTCCTAAGAGGTGGATGCTCAGATTCTATAACACGACCACTACCAGAAAGGTTCCATTCAATGATTTTCTTTCTAACAGTGATGGGATTTGATTCTTTAAAAGGATATGAGATGTTGTTTTCGGAAGCATATATCTCAAACCAATCAAAAAATAATATATGTACTTTATGCAGATTTACAAATTCATAATAGACTTGTTGAATTTCTTTTCTTTGGTTTAAGAAATGTTTGAAAAACCAAAGTCTTTTTTCTTTATTGGAATCAGAATAAAAATCATTATGGAGAAGATTTTTATCTAATTCAAAATCTTTTTCTATGACACTTATTATATTTTCTGTGACAGCAGAAAATGTAGGAGAAGTTGGAGGAGAAGGTTCCTTCTCTTCCTGGCTTTGTTCCTGTTGACGGCTAGTGTAAATGGGATGAGGAACACTAGTCGCATAATCAATTGAACGTATAGAGGAACTAGGTATATCCGAGGTAGGAAACCTAGGTTGACTATTCACAGGTTGGAAACGGAGATTTATAACGGAAGGAATTTTTGAAAATTTACTTTCCAATGAAGGAATAATAAACTTGTTGAATTTCTTTTCTTTAGTTTAAGAAATGTTTGAAAAACCAAAGTCTTTTTTCTTTATTGGAATCAGAATAAAAATCATTATGGAGAAGAGTTTTATCTAATTCAAAATCTTTTTTTATGACACTTATTACATTTTCTGTGACAGCAGAAAATGTAGGAGAAGTTGGAGGAGAAGGTTCCTTCTCTTCCTGGCTTTGTTCCTGTTGACGGCTAGTGTAAATGGGATGAGGAACACTAGTCGCATAATCAATTGAACGTATAGAGGAACTAGGTATATCCGAGGTAGGAAACCTAGGTTGACTATTCACAGGTTGGAAACGGAGATTTATAACGGAAGGAATTTTTGAAAATTTACTTTCCAATGAAGGAATAATAAACTTGTTGAATTTCTTTTCTTTAGTTTAAGAAATGTTTGAAAAACCAAAGTCTTTTTTCTTTATTGGAATCAGAATAAAAATCATTATGGAGAAGAGTTTTATCTAATTCAAAATCTTTTTTTATGACACTTATTACATTTTCTGTGACAGCAGAAAATGTAGGAGAAGTTGGAGGAGAAGGTTCCTTCTCTTCCTGGCTTTGTTCCTGTTGACGGCTAGTGTAAATGGGATGAGGAACACTAGTCGCATAGTCAACTAAACGTATAGAGGAACTAGGTATATCCGAGGTGGAAAACCTAGGTTGACTATTCACAGGTTGGAAAGGGAGATTTTTAACGGAAGGAATTTTTGAAAATTTCCTTTCCAATGAAGGAATACTTGAGCAAGAATCTTTATCGGAAAATCTAGATGATGTAGATCTCCTAAAGGATAATTTGACTTTACCATCAGAATACTGAGTCACATTTTGCAACTCTGTATTAGGCTCAAGTTGTTTTGGAATTATTGGTTCAGTGGCCCCTTCTAGAATCCATTCATCGGGAAGATTTACATCTTTCCACTTGATGGGCCTGGGAATAACAGTATTTGCTTTAGACAGGTCAGTCTGCAAGAGAAGAGTTTCATCTTTTTTTTATTGGAATTTATGTTGCGTATTAAACGCTGAAATCATGGCTTTGTATGATATTTTGAAAATCAATACAACTGGTACATATCCTTCTAGCATATGATAATTATGTGTTTTGATCTGTAAAATCATGCTTTTTAAAATATTTTTATCTTTTAAAGAAACTGTTATGTTGGGATAACAGTCGAATAAGATAGGTCCTTTACAGAGACTAGATTCAATACTACTAAGTAAGGAATCATCAAAGGAGATGAACCTCACATCTCTGAGGACAACAAGAATAGATGTATTTAATCCTTCTTTAGTTAAGGGTTTTATGCCAACTTTATTAGACCGATATGAACATAATTAAAATTCTTTTCTTTTAATCTCTTTAATGAATGCTCAGAAAACAAGTGAATTGTTTCAAATGGGTTTGAAAGCGTGATATCTCTTTCTTCTGTCTTTATTACACAATCAGTCTTTAAAAATCAAGTTTTTTCATTTTATAAATTTTATCTTTAGAGATCTTTGGTAAATCCCAATTATTTATTGCTTTATTAAAATCTTCAATAATGAATTCTTCTGAATTCACCACATTCTTTGACACACTACTCTTCTCGGAAGAAGAGTTAGAGAAAGACGATGCTCTACCAAGCAGATAATCCATGCAAATTTAAAACATTAATTAATACCTATATGAATGCCTACAGGTATGGTTTTACTGCCCTAAGCGGAAACCATTTCCTAAAACGGGACTTACTACCAGTAAAAAATTCAGCACACACACAGATTTTAACCAAAAGAAATAAATAACACAGATTCTTTACTAAATATTACACCTACTTCCCCCCTGGCTCTGATACCAAAATTCAAACATTTTTTCCTCAGTGAAGCCCATACAGAACCGGCTTACTCCACAGCCACTATTTTAAAAGTCTTGAGCCCAAAACAGTGGGAGACCAACTTCACAAATTAAAACCCTTCCCTGCTAATTTTCAAATGCGTTTACCACATTACCTGTCCTATTCTTATTAGGACTACCAACAGGCCTGGTTTAACACATTTTTTATACAAAACCCTAAAAGAACTCATTCTTGGTTATTTTTCTTCAACTTAAAAATAAATGTCCAAAGCCTTCCAAACTGGTTCCAGCAATGGTGGAATAATTTCGGCCCATGCCCTGAAATTCTCACCCAATATGCCATCCAGTGCCTAAATCATTTTTAAACCCACTATGTACCTACAGAATCTGAGAAACAATTTCCTCCTTTTCTCTGTTTCTGTATGAATTTCTTCCTTCCCTGGGTATGGATGTGGAACTTTAGATACCATCCTCAAGATACCCAATTGATTTTACAAAGAACATTTAAAGTCAAATGGTGGTCAAAATTTGATGAACAGTCCAAATTGACTGTTAATATGATCGAAAATTGGCTCTCCTCTAAAAGCCTTCTACAACCAACCATCACAGATATTAAAGCCTAAGGAACCTTCCTCACCCAAAAATCCAAAGCCCAATCTCTTTTGGCCAGCGCCAAAACAGAAGAAGAATATTTTAAAATCATGGAGCAGCTCCTCGCATCAAGGTCCGAACCATCTGTTGCTAGCTCCTCCGACAATGATAGTGCAAAGCCCTTCATATCGCTAGGAGACAACAACGAAGATGACTGCTTCGGAATCTTTCCTCCTGTAAAGCATTAAAGCATTCTTTTTCTTTTTGTAATTATTGTACTTTTACTATTCCTTTCCCGGATGTAAAAAAAAAAAAGTAAATAATCTTAGTCTTTATCCCTTGTAATTATTTATGTTGCTTATACCGGGTGGTCCTCTGGACACAAGTGAGAGCGCACATGTCT
Source organism: Citrus medica (assembly GCA_002013955.2). Classification (NCBI taxonomy): domain Eukaryota; kingdom Viridiplantae; phylum Streptophyta; class Magnoliopsida; order Sapindales; family Rutaceae; genus Citrus; species Citrus medica. The sequence goes on from MKYO02029845.1 coordinate 27,035, forward strand.
CTTCACCCGAAATTTCTCTTGTAAAATTCATTTTTTCCATTTGTTGAAGCTACAGTTTCGCTACAGTGTTGAAGCTACACTTTCGCTACAGTTTTGAAGCTACAGTTTCGCTACAGTTGTAAAGATATATTTTGTATTTAAGTCTGAAGGAAGACGGAGACTCCTCAGATTTTTAGGATGCTTCTTCTCTCTTCTTTCTCTCTCTTTCTCTCTCTCTCTCTCTCTGGGAATCAGGAATCGGAAGACATCAAGGAATTTTTCCTGTCCTCAGATTAATTTCCCATTTCTTCTGTAATATTTTCCTTTAAAAAACAACAACTCAAGAAAAATTGAATATAAGATTTGCAATTAATTTTTAAAGTCTGTAATAAATTTTAAATTTCATATGTATGTTTAAATTTCCACAATTTATTTTAAAGCATTTTAAATTTCCGCAATTTAATTTAAAGCTTTTAAATTTTTATAATTTAATTTTTCTTTTAAGCATGCTTTGCAGACTGATCTGTATCAGATCTGTCATATAAACTCTTACTTTCCTCAAAAGCAAAGAGACCAGATCTCTATCTTCTGTTTTATCTTCTCTCCTCCCTCCATCCAATCAGAGTATTAGTTCTGGGATTCAGATCTAATACTATCTATGAGCCCCTAGATCTGTTGCTAGGCTTGCTTAAAACCATAACTGTAAATCATATTAATAAAATTAAAGTGGTATATCGGCGGGAATCCATCGACGTAAGTTCCAGAGGTGAACCCGAATGGGCATTAGTCTGGTCCGCACTGATGGTCAACAAGCCACGTACCCTTGTTTGTTTTATTTTCTGTAAATTTTATATATATATATATAAAATCTAATTCACTCAAAATAATCATCAAATTTATTGATCAAGAAAAAATTTAGTTGTTAAGTATCATGGATTAAATTTTCATAAATTTTTTTTATAGGGAAGTATAATTGTTTATTAATTCAACATAATGAATATGTATTTGATTTTTGTTGCTAATAAATTTAGCCAAACAATTGTTTCACAAACAACTATCTACAATTAACTTAACTAAAGAATGGATAATTATAAAACTTAATTGTTATTTATCATATATTGGATTAAATCAACATAATTTAGAGATTGCATGTAGATGGAAAGTAGCTCATTTGTTTTTCTAATCTAACAGAATTAACGTTGTCAACCACTTAAATATTCTAGACCTTGTCACAGAAGACAATAACCCATCAACAAGAGTCCAAATAAGGCATTCCATTCTTTCCAATGACAATCTTCCAAATCGAGTTAGATGGCAAATAAAAGAGTGCTGGGGTCAATCAAGATTACGATGAGGTGTTACTGAGGAATTGAAAGAAGAAAAAAATGAGAGGCCTGAAATCGCCAGCCTCACATTATTTTTGTGTATTCTTGCGTACAAGAAAAATTAAAAGGCTCTTCCCTTCCCACTCTCAAATCTCACCTTATTTTATGTGTGGAAAACAATTAAAATCCCTTCCCACTCTCACACAATCACTTTAATTATGATTGCACCGAAGAAAATCTCACATTTTCACGCAACAGCAACTCAAGTTCTCTGCAAAAACAGCTCAAGCTCAAGCAGCTCAAGTTACCAGCAGCAGCTCACAACAGCAGTCAGATGACAGCAGGGGAGCACCGTGACAGCAGCAACAATTGATAGTAGGTGACAATAGGTGACAGTGGCAGCGGGGACGAGAGTCGGCGATGAGCAGCGATGGCAAATCAGATTCGTGAAGGATGAGCAGCAGCAGCAGCGAGGACGAGATTCCAGTGGTGAAGGTTCGTGAAGGATGAGCAACAGCAGCAGCAGCAGCAGCGGGGACGAGATTCCAAGGATGAGCAGCAGCAGCAGCAGCAACGGTGATGAGATTCCAAGGATGACCAGCAGCAGCAGCAGGGACGACACTTTTGAAGAGTGAAACTGTGAAGTCTGTGAAGATTAGAAGATGAGAAGAATCAAGAATGTGTTAGATTAGGGATTGTGTAAAAATCAATTTGCGTTCGGTTTTTTTCTGTGGTCAGTTCGGTTTTTCGGTTTTTTTTTAAACCGAAAACCAAACCGACTATTTTACTACTTATGTTAAATTACTATTTTAGTTTTTTAGATATAAAAAAACCACAAAAAAACTAAACCGAATTGAACGGTTCAATTCGGTTCTGATTAATCAGTTTTTTTTTTCCACCCCTAGTATGCAGATTTTGCCAATTACTTTGTAAGTGGATTATTGCCACCAGATTTGAGTTACCAATGGAAAAAGAGGTTTCTTAATGATGTAAAAAGTTATGAGTGGGATGAGTCCTACTTGTACAAGATGTGTTCGGACTATGTGATCAAAAGATGTATTCCAGATGAAGATATTTTAGACATCCTGCAATCCTACCATGCTGCAGTATATAAAGGACACTTTGGAGGGCATAGGACAACAACAAAAGTCCTACAATCATGTTATTATTAGTCTTTTATTTTTAAAGATACTTACGAGTTTGTTAAATGTTACGACAGGTGTCAAAGGGCAGGAAACATCTCTAAAAACATGATATACTACTCACTAACATTTTGGAAGTGGAGCTTTTTTATATACGGGGGATAGACTTTATGGGGACATTCCCACCATCTTTTGGCAACATATACATCTTAGTGGCTGTGGATTATGTCTCCAAATGGGTCGAAGTTGTAGCATTAGTAACTAATGATGTCAAGGCAGCAGTGAAGTTCTTTCAAACTAACATATTCTTAAGATTTGGCACTCCAAGAGCCATCATTAGTGATGAAGGAACACATTTTTATAACTGAACATTTGTTGTAGCATTGGCCAAGTATAGGATCAAGCACAAGGTTGCTACAGCATTTCATCCACAAATTAGTAGGCAGACAGAGGTATCCAACAGGGAGATAAAGAAGATTTTAGAGAAAGTTGCGAGTCCCAACATAAAGGATTGGTCACTTAGATTAAATGACTCCTTATGAGCTTATAGAACAGCCTATAAAACTCCACTTGATATGTCACCGTACAGAATTGTCTATGGAAAAGCGTGTCACTTGCCATTAGAGCTCGAGCACAAAGCATATTGAGCAGTTAAGCAATTGAACATGGACAATACTGCTGTAGCAAAGCAAAGGAAATTACAACTTTGTGAGCTAGAGAAGTTCATATTATTCTCTTATGAAAATGCAAGAATTTATGATAATAAGACTAAACAATGGCATGACCAAAGAATCAAACAAAGAGAACTCATTCCAGGCACTCAAGTTTTGCTTTATAATTCAATATTGAAGCTCTTTCCTAGAAAATTGAAATCTAGATGGTCGGGACCTTTCAACCTTGTCAATGTATATCGTTATGGGGCCGTTGACGTCTTAGATGGAAGAACATGTTAAGAATTTAAGGTGAATGGGCATAGAGTGAAGCATTACACGAGAGCTGCTGTGAATCACCCAAAGGAGGATTTGTTCTTGAGGGATCCCACATGAGCAAACAAGGATGGTCAGGGTAAAGAACCTAAAATCAAGCACTAATTGAGAGGCAACCCAATGATTAGTGAAGTTATTTCATTTTTTCATTAAGTCTAATTTTGCATGCTTTTCTTTAAACTTTTTTCATTTTGAATTGATTATTTAATTTCTTTTCTTTCTTTTATTTTATTGTAGCACATATATATATAAACTAACACAAGTTGTTGCAGCATTACATACACAAGGCAGTTGGCCAATGGTTCTCATACATTAGGGCAATTTATCACTATTATTATAGCATCGAAATTCATTGCTGCAGCAGCAACTTTTACTGTTTCATAGACAGAACCGAGGAAATTGTTTTTATTGTTGGGAGTAATTTTGCTAGCTGGCGTCAGCAAATCAGAATTATGGATAAGGAAGGATTGTAAAATCCTTAGATTCTCGAGATCAAAATCCTTTACTTTTGAAAATTGAATTTGTTTTAAATTTTAACAATATAATTTTCAAAGTTATCCTCTTACTTACGTTCCTCTTTCAACTTTATCACCACCTATAAATTAAGGATTACTGCAAGATCTTTTATTCTCACCCAAATTCTTTCTCTTTCCATCAACATTCTTATTATTATTTGCAATCCCTTCACAATTTACTTTCCTGTAGGCACAAAACAAGTTTGTTCAGGTTGTTCCAATAATGACAAGGTACAAGAAGACTGCTGCTCGATTGAAGAATCCTTCACGCTTCCAGAACTACAAAGTTAAGGATAAATTTGAAGAATTTATAGAGCAAAGGAAGATTTTGGAGGAAAAGGGTTTCGTATTCCCCGCACAACCCATAAAGGTAATGAGCAGCATCCATACTGCTGTAACAAGGCAAGGATGGCTAAAATTTTGTTCTCATCCTCAAGACCCAATTGTCCCAGTTGTAATGGTGTTTTATGCCAACATGCTGCAGCACGATCAACGTACAATTTTTGTGAGGCAAGTACAAGTCCCTTTAGATTTTAGAGTTATTATTGTTTTCAATGATTTGCCTCCCATGATTGAATATGAGTACTAAACAATTACTGAGAATATGACTAAGAAAAAATAGAGGGAGATTTTTAAGACATTGACTGTTTCAAGAAGTAATTGAATGAATGAGGAGGGAAGAGTGGTGAATAGAATTGATTTGAAACCGATTGCTAAAGTTTGAGTTAAATTTTTAAAATCTAGATTAATGCCCACTACACAAACCACCATTGTTTCCCATGATCGACTTATATTGCTCTATGCCATAGTTAGGGGCCTAGCAATAGATGTTGGGAAGGTCATTCCGAAAGAAATTAGGGAGAATGCATTGAAGAAACAAAAGACTGCTGCTTTGTTTTTTCCTTCACTGATCACTAGTATTTGTGAGGCTTTTGGGGAGAGAGTTAAGGAAAAATTTAAAAGGGTGAAAAATGAAGGAGCCATCATAGCAAGAACTGTTGAAAGGATTTCTGTGGAATCTGCTGCTGCAGCAACTCCAAAGCATCCTACCGTTGAAATTCTAAAGCGCCCTGCTCCAATAAAAATAGAACAGGCTCCCGGGCTCGAGGAGATGATTCAAGAACTCAGTGAGGTAGTGCAAGCATGTGTCTGAGCCCTGATGGAAGAAAATAAAAGGTTATGGATATATTTGCAGCATTTAGAGGTCCAAAATCACCAGTTTACTTTGTACATGAAGAACAAGGATGCTGACTTCTCAGATTCACTGTTACAGCAGTTCAATTTTTGAGAGACAGAAGCAGCAGCTGCAGCAGTAGAGGGAAGTGAAGATGTTGTAGCAGGAAATGAGAGGGAAGGAGAGTCTGAGGAAGATTACTGTTGATAAATTTTATAATCAATTGCTATTAATGCCAATGTGCAAGTATACACAACAAGTAATAAAGTGATGAATATTCAAGATCGTCTCCACAAGGATTGATGTTACTCGAAATGCTATAACAATCACAATTGTGCAAACCAACTTAAGTCCAAAGTTAACAAATGTAAAATGAGTTCTATCGTAATTGATGATTATGAGAGAATAAAGTAAAATAATACCGTAATGAAATAAACTAAATTAACTGTGTCTAAGATTCAATTGAGATTATGGTAGTTGAATAAAACTCTCCTTATGGACTGACTGTTTGTCATCAAGTTAACTCCAGTTGTTACGGCAAGTGCTGCAGCACTGGGCAGAATTAATCTGCATCCTCAGCTGTCGCATATTGGAACTCTCATTCTCTTAAATACACTAACAATGACCAGTTGCTAATCTATTCATAATATGGCTTTATGACCCTTTAGTCTCTCCACCCTACAAGGTGAGCACCTATGTCTAGTGTGTCACAAATCTTAACTTCAAGTATTGCCCTTATGGGATTCAAGATAACTTAATCTAGGAAACTTAACTTAAGATAAAGTAATACTCTAATAATATCCGCTAAGACATGCCCTTTTATTGCTCTATCTTAACTGGAACTATTAAATGGGTGGTCGACCAAAATAACAATTAGATTAATAATAACTACTAGAGTAAAGTGCTACAGCAATGACATAACAATACATAAGAACAGTCAAGAACACATTGGATTGTTTGTCACTCAACTACAAGTAAATCTAGCTCATATTCTGAATGAGAAACATAAACATAAATATATTATTCACGGGATACATCAGAACAATCAAAGAAAGAAGAAGAGTAAAAGTTGAGAACAACATAAAGCAAATCCAAACAACTCTGCTGGAATTCTCAATTCTACTGAAGCTGTCTCCTTTTCTTTCGATCTTCTTCTCCTATTTTCTCTAATGTATTAATGATAATCTCCTTGCCGCATTTCTATGTGGTGTGTGCCCCCCTTTTATACTGCAAACTAGGGTAAACAAAAGTTTGTGGGCGTGCATGAGTTAAATTAAGAGATATGCAGATCGCGATTCTGCAGCTGGCCCGCGCCTAAGTTTTCTCCCTTATTGCTCCCAGATTGCTACAGCACTGGTTGCTCTAACAACAGCTACAACATTGCACTATTCCCGATTGTGCTTTACTTCTTTTGCGGCCATCTTCTTTCCTCCTCTTGCTAATCTAGTGCCTCAGCATTCCTTCATGAATTAAGACTTTCTAAAAACCTACACTTATGCATTCTCATCCTCAAGACCCAATTGTCCCAGTTGTAATGGTGTTTTATGCCAACATGCTGCAGCACGATCAACGTACAATTTTTGTGAGGCAAGTACAAGTCCCTTTAGATTTTAGAGTTATTATTGTTTTCAATGATTTGCCTCCCATGATTGAATATGAGTACTAAACAATTACTGAGAATATGACTAAGAAAAAATAGAGGGAGATTTTTAAGACATTGACTGTTTCAAGAAGTAATTGAATGAATGAGGAGGGAAGAGTGGTGAATAGAATTGATTTGAAACCGATTGCTAAAGTTTGAGTTAAATTTTTAAAATCTAGATTAATGCCCACTACACAAACCACCATTGTTTCCCATGATCGACTTATATTGCTCTATGCCATAGTTAGGGGCCTAGCAATAGATGTTGGGAAGGTCATTCCGAAAGAAATTAGGGAGAATGCATTGAAGAAACAAAAGACTGCTGCTTTGTTTTTTCCTTCACTGATCACTAGTATTTGTGAGGCTTTTGGGGAGAGAGTTAAGGAAAAATTTAAAAGGGTGAAAAATGAAGGAGCCATCATAGCAAGAACTGTTGAAAGGATTTCTGTGGAATCTGCTGCTGCAGCAACTCCAAAGCATCCTACCGTTGAAATTCTAAAGCGCCCTGCTCCAATAAAAATAGAACAGGCTCCCGGGCTCGAGGAGATGATTCAAGAACTCAGTGAGGTAGTGCAAGCATGTGTCTGAGCCCTGATGGAAGAAAATAAAAGGTTATGGATATATTTGCAGCATTTAGAGGTCCAAAATCACCAGTTTACTTTGTACATGAAGAACAAGGATGCTGACTTCTCAGATTCACTGTTACAGCAGTTCAATTTTTGAGAGACAGAAGCAGCAGCTGCAGCAGTAGAGGGAAGTGAAGATGTTGTAGCAGGAAATGAGAGGGAAGGAGAGTCTGAGGAAGATTACTGTTGATAAATTTTATAATCAATTGCTATTAATGCCAATGTGCAAGTATACACAACAAGTAATAAAGTGATGAATATTCAAGATCGTCTCCACAAGGATTGATGTTACTCGAAATGCTATAACAATCACAATTGTGCAAACCAACTTAAGTCCAAAGTTAACAAATGTAAAATGAGTTCTATCGTAATTGATGATTATGAGAGAATAAAGTAAAATAATACCGTAATGAAATAAACTAAATTAACTGTGTCTAAGATTCAATTGAGATTATGGTAGTTGAATAAAACTCTCCTTATGGACTGACTGTTTGTCATCAAGTTAACTCCAGTTGTTACGGCAAGTGCTGCAGCACTGGGCAGAATTAATCTGCATCCTCAGCTGTCGCATATTGGAACTCTCATTCTCTTAAATACACTAACAATGACCAGTTGCTAATCTATTCATAATATGGCTTTATGACCCTTTAGTCTCTCCACCCTACAAGGTGAGCACCTATGTCTAGTGTGTCACAAATCTTAACTTCAAGTATTGCCCTTATGGGATTCAAGATAACTTAATCTAGGAAACTTAACTTAAGATAAAGTAATACTCTAATAATATCCGCTAAGACATGCCCTTTTATTGCTCTATCTTAACTGGAACTATTAAATGGGTGGTCGACCAAAATAACAATTAGATTAATAATAACTACTAGAGTAAAGTGCTACAGCAATGACATAACAATACATAAGAACAGTCAAGAACACATTGGATTGTTTGTCACTCAACTACAAGTAAATCTAGCTCATATTCTGAATGAGAAACATAAACATAAATATATTATTCACGGGATACATCAGAACAATCAAAGAAAGAAGAAGAGTAAAAGTTGAGAACAACATAAAGCAAATCCAAACAACTCTGCTGGAATTCTCAATTCTACTGAAGCTGTCTCCTTTTCTTTCGATCTTCTTCTCCTATTTTCTCTAATGTATTAATGATAATCTCCTTGCCGCATTTCTATGTGGTGTGTGCCCCCCTTTTATACTGCAAACTAGGGTAAACAAAAGTTTGTGGGCGTGCATGAGTTAAATTAAGAGATATGCAGATCGCGATTCTGCAGCTGGCCCGCGCCTAAGTTTTCTCCCTTATTGCTCCCAGATTGCTACAGCACTGGTTGCTCTAACAACAGCTACAACATTGCACTATTCCCGATTGTGCTTTACTTCTTTTGCGGCCATCTTCTTTCCTCCTCTTGCTAATCTAGTGCCTCAGCATTCCTTCATGAATTAAGACTTTCTAAAAACCTACACTTATGCACCTGTTTTGAGCACAAATTACTTTGATTCAAGCAAAACTTATTAAGACTCAACTAAAATGAATGTTTATGCAAAATATACCCAAAACGTAATAAAAACACCTTATTTGTTCTCTAAGTGATCTTGATTTAAGTCTAGAATTGATGTAATAACTCTCATTTCATAAAGTTATCAATTACAAACCAGAGGAAAAAGAAGCAAAGGATGCTGAAGTAGAAACCGAAGACTTAGAGGAGGAAAAAGGGGAAGAAGAGGGTGATACAGAAGATGAGGAAAGAGAGTAAGAACTCCCAAAGGTGGCTCATTCATATAAAGGCAAAAAGAAGATGTTCAAGGAAGAGAAGTCAGAATCTGATTAGGAGGGGGACGTAGATGTGGCTATAGAGTAAGCAATTAGCAAAGATACTCAAACAGAGGAAGCATAAATCAGCTTAAGGGACTTCATTGCTAGTATCACTACTGAGGAACCTGCTACAGTAAAACCTGTTTCACTTGCAACACAACAGACTCTAACCAAATCTCTGTTAATATGAATATATCTTTAATATTAATTTTGATCATAACAAACTTGATTAAGATTGATTAAGTCTTCAAAAGGCCAAATGGTTTTCATATATTTTAAATGAATAGTCATTTTTTGAAATAGCAAAGATTTATACTTAAATGAAAAATGATTTTATGAAAGTTGTTTTTCAAATTCATGCCCTTATTAAAATAGCTTTTGGACACTGTCGGTGATCCGATAGTCTGATAATGGCTAACCGATATCAAAACAGACTTGGTGATTAGTCTCTGGACACTGTCGGCGATCTGACAGTTGGATAATGGCTAACCAATATAAAACAAATTTGGTGATTAATTTCTGGATACTGTCGACGATTCGAAATCCTAATAACGACTAACCAACATCGAATAGAATTGACGATTAGCCTCTGGACACTAACAGCAAATCGATTTCTTGAAAATGGTAAGCCGACATTTTCCTTATAGGTCACTAGACGATAGCAGCGATTTGACATTTCAATAAGTGATCCGTCAATTTGAAAATATGTCCAACGGTAACTTGCTCAAGTCAAAACGGTAATTCGACTTCTAGTTAATGGTGATTCGACTTCGAGCAAATTGTCTGTAATGGTTAGTTTTTAGGTTAAACAATAAAAATGCTCATTTAAACTCAAACAACAACGATTCCAACCATTATCATTGAGAAAATTATTGAGCATACAACTTTCATTGAGCTTTAAATTTTTGTCTTCATCTCATTTACTCACACTTTAGAATTTTATTTGTAATCAAACATATTGTGTAAGAGAAATTAACTTGTAACTCTTTCGAAAAATTGAATTGAGAGGTTGTAAGTGTTGGGACACACTTGGGTTAAAAGATTGGGGATAATCTTTTATTATAAAGGTTTATTGATACATTAGAAGTCAATTGGAAGAGCGGTTAAAGTCTTGGAGGCTTGCTTAGAGGAATCCTCAAGCCTGCTGAGCTTGGAGGCGTGGACGTAGGCACGGTTAGCCGAACCACGTAAAAACTAAGTGTTTGATCTCTCTTCCTTTACTCTTTTATTATTGTGCTTTATTAAATTTATTATTTTTAATTTTATTAAGGCATTAGATTGAATCGTTGTGTGGTGTGTTTTGCTTTTTTAAAAATCTCAATTCACCCCCTCTTGGGTTGCTTAGATAGTATTTCATTTGGTATCAGAGTAAGGTTATCTTATTATGACTTAACCGTCTAGAGTAAAAGATCCAAGGCAACCCAAAATGACTTTACCTTTACGGAATGACAATCCACAACTAGGCCATTATTCTTTGATGGTAATGACTACCCATATTAAAAAACTAGGATGAGAATTTATTTGCAAGCCTTAGGTTATGAAATTTGGGAAGTTGTTTGTGATGACTCATTCATACCTATGACTAAAAATGAAATAGGAGATGATATTCCAAAACCGTAAAGTCAATGGAATGAGTCAGAAAAGAAAAAGATATCCTTAAACTCTAAGGCAATGAATGCTTTGTTTTGTTCTCTTGATAAGAAAGAATTTCATATGGTATCTAGTTGTGAGAGTGCTCAAGAAATATAAAATAAACTTGAGATTGTCTATGAATGGACAAATCAAGTTAAAGAATATAAAATCAGTAGATACACTCGTCAATACGAATTGTTCTAAATGGAATAAAATGAAAGTGTGTATTCTATGTATACACGAGTTATAGACATAGTGAACACCCTAGGAGCCCTAGGAAAAACTTTTTCGAATAGCGAGAAAGTCAAGCAAGTCATTAGGTCACTTCCAAAAGAATTGAGACCTAAGAAGATTGTCATTGAAGAAGTCAAAAATTTAAATACTTTACCTATTGATGATTTAATTGGCTCTCTTATTTGATATGAAGAAGACTTGGCAGTAGAAAAAGAGTATGAGGAGAAAATGAAAAGCATTGCTTTCAAAGCTTAAAAACATGAGAATGATGAAGAAAGTGAGTTGGATGATGAGGACATTGCTAAGCTAATTAAGAGATTCAGAAAATTCTACAAGAAAACTAGTGAACGTAGAAAGTTCAGAAACTTCAAGAATCAAAAGGAGGAGAATGAGCAAATTACTTGTTACGAATGCAAGAAGTCCGGACACATACAGTCGAAATGTCCTCTTCTCAACAAGCTCAAGAAGAAAGTAATGGTAGCCACATGGGATGATAGCGATGAAGAATCAAGTGATGATGAAGAGCATCAAGAGATGAAAAATCTAGCTCTCATGGCAATCGGGGAAAAATCATTTGATGAACTTGATGAGGTAAGTGATCTTCCAACATATGATGAGTTACATAATGCTTTTAAAGAACTGCATGATGCATGGATAAAAAATGGTAAAAAGAATGCATGCCTTAAAAAGAAAATGCTAGAACTTACAAATGAAAAGGATGCCTTGCAAAAATGCAATGATTCATTGAATGAGAAAATAAAGGAATGAAATTAGACAATAAAATATTGCAAGATAAGATTGCATCTTTTAAAGGTAAACAAAGCACTTCATATGAGCATGAAAAATCACATGTTGATGAATTGATAAAAGAGAATGAAGTGCTTAAGAAGAAGAATAATGAGTTAAATGAAATTGTGCTAAAACTCACAAATGGTCAAAAGATTTTAGATAACTTGCTTAACTAACAAAAATGCGTGTTTGACAAAGGAGGTATTGGCTATAAGCCAAATTTGAAATGAACGTATTATCATAATTACTTTGTGAATAGTACCTCCATTAATAATCAAGTTGTATGTCATTATTATAATCAAGATGGTGACATGAAAAATAGATGTCCAATGAAAAGAAATGCATATTATGATGTCAAATATATTTGGGTTCCAAAAGAAACTATTTCCAACACTCAAGGACCCAAGAAGTTTTGAATACCTAAAATTTAAAACATTTTCTGCAGGGATCAAAGAAAAGGAAAAATAAGTGGCACTTGGACAGTGGATGCTCAAGACACATGATAGGGAATTACTCTTGGTTTTCAAGTTTTACCAAGATCGAGAACGGTGGAAATGTTTCCTTTGGAGATAATTCAAAAGGAAATATCATTGATATTGGCAATATCGGTAATGTATCCTCTACTCTTATTGAAAATGTGTGTTTAGTTGAAAATTTAGAACACAATTTGCTTAGCATTAGTCAATTCTATGATAAGGGTTATAAATTTGTTTTTTTATAAGACTAGATGTGTTATTGAAAATACATGTGATGACAAGATTTTATTTATAGGAAATAGATGTGTTAATGTGTATACCATTGATATAGATTGTTCATCTACACATGATAAATATTTTTCCGCATTTCATGATGATGGTTGGTTATGACATAGAAAACTAGGACATACAAGCATGGATTTAATTTCAAAGATTTCTAAAAATGATTTAGTTAAAGGTCTTCCAAAAATCAATTTTCAAAAAGACAGAATTTGTGAAGCATGTCAATTTGGTAAAAAAATCAAATCCTTTTTTAAAAGCAAAATTCATATTTCAACTTCAAAACTTTTTCAACTACTTCCCATAAACTTATTTGGACCTTAAAGTTATGCTAGCCTAAGTGGGAAGTATTATGCTTTTGTAATTGTTGATGATTTTTCAAGATATACATGGACCTTCAAGATAAGAATGCCTTAGGAGTGATCAAGGAGGAGAGTTTCAAAATCATGCATTTGAAACCTTTTGCAATAATTTAGGCATTGTGCATCAATTTTCATCACCTAGAACTCCACAACAAAATGAGTTGTTGAGAGAAAGAATAAGTCGATTCAAAAAATGGCTAGGACCGTGTTAAATGAAAATTCTTTGCCTAAATATTTTTGGGCCGAGGCCGTCAACACCGTTTGTTATATTTTAAATCCTGTGTTGATTAGACCTCATCTCAATAAGACTCCCTATGAGCTTTGGAAAGATAGAAAACCCAACATTGGTTATTTTAAAGTTTTTGGATGCAAATGTTTTATTTTAAATACAAAAGACAACCTAAGAAATTTTGATTTAAAATTTGATGTTGGCATCTTTCTTGGGTATTCAAACTCAAATAAAGCTTATAGAGTTTATAACAAAAGAACTTTAGTTGTGGAAGAATCTATGCATATTACATTTAATGAGTCTAACCCCTCTTCTGTGGAGAAAGTTGTTGTTGATAACAATGCAAATGAAGAACTACAAGAAGAGTCATCAAAGGAAAACCCAAAGGATGCACCACATGAAAATTAATAACTCTATGAAATGAGAGTTATTATGACACTTTTAGACTTAGATCAAGATTACTTTGAAAGTAGATGACATGTTTTTATTGCATTTTAGTTTTATTTTGTATGAATAACCATTTAGGTTATTCTTTAGAAATTTTGTTTGATTTAGAATAAATTGTGTGCTTAAATCATATGCATAATTGTAGGTGACAGGAAGCTCAAATTTCAAGGAAGTAATGCTAATGCAATAGGCTTGCAAAAGATAGAAAAGAACTTGGTTATAGAAGAATTAAAACAAATCTCAAATTGTGCAGTTGTTGTTGTCACTGCTGTAGCAACCATTGTCATTGCTGTAGCAATCATAGAACAACGATAGAAAAGATTTTACAGAATATCACAATCTACAGTTTCATAATTTGGAAGAAACGCGACCTAGGCCTCCGTTTACCCTAGTTTTCAGCTATAAAAGGAGCACACATCATAGGAAAGAGAGAAAGTCATCAATCACAATTAAAAAAATAAATAAATAAGAAGATTAAAGAGAATGACGCAAGTCTGCACCAATAACAAAAACTACAGAATATTTGGAATTCAACTTTTCTCATTTAACTCTTGTTCTTCTTTATTCTCTGGTTGGAAATATGTACTTGATGGCTGGAACTTTGTCATTTGTTTTTTTTTTACAAGTTATGAACTAAATTTGATTGTAATTGAGTGATAAATAATCTAGATGGGTTCTTGACTGTCCTTATAAGTTGTTGCATGCCTGCTGTAGCACTTTGCTTTAATAAATCTTATTACATTCATTATTTTGGTTGACCTCCCATTTAATTATATCAGTTCAGAAAGAGCCACAAAAGGGCATGTCTTAGTGGAACTTGTTAGAGATAATACTTGATCTTAAGTTGAGTTTCCTACATTGAGTTTAACTTGAATCCCAAAAGGGCCACACTTGATTTACAATTTGTGATGAACTAGATATAGGGATTCACCTTGTAGGATAGAGAGAGTACATTCTTGTAATGCAATATCTGGTGTTGCCATAACAACTGGTCATTGTTAGGCTGCATAAAGGTATTAGATATCTAACATGCGACAACTGAGGATGCAAGGTAATTTTGCCCAGTGCTGTAGCAAATGTTGTAGCTACAAGTGTTAATTTGACAAGACAGTCAACCCATCAAGAGAGTTTGATCATTCAACTACTCCACCTCTATTGAATTCTCTTTGTGTTTGAACAGACAATTACGACATAATATAGATGCAACTATGGCATTATCAGCCCAAGTAACATCATTGACCAACATGGTGAAAGCTATGACCACTGTTCCAGCAACAGTAAAGCAAGTTGTTGAACTATCTTGTGTGTATTGTGGAGATGAGCATTTATTTGACAATTGTCCAGGAAATCCAACATCAGTAAATTATGTGGGCAACTTCAACTGGCAGAACTAGAACAACGCATATTCCAATACTTACAACCCTGGATGGAAGCAACACCTAAATTTTTCATGGAGTAACTAGAATCAACATGCTCTAGCACCCAGTGGACAGAACAGACCTGCTCAGCCACTGGTTTTCATCAGCAAAGTCAAAGGTAGACACACACCAGCAATGATCAATTTAGTTCCTTAGAAACACTTCTTAAGGAATACATTGTGAATAATGAAGCAAATGTGCTAGTATATATATGTCTTAGTCATATTAGGAATCCTAGTTTAATATTAAGTCAGATTAGATTAATTCCTTATTGCCAAAGGATTGAAGCTAGTATATATATGTCTCAATTGTAAGACTAAGGATATATATAAGTAAAAATAAAATAAATATTTCTTCTCTCCTCTATCATACGTGCTTTGTTTTCTTTTATTTTTCAGGTTTTGTTTGTTCATTGACACAAGTTATTCAAGCAAATAACCAACATAAAATGGTATCGGAGCTTGAAGATTAAAAGGGATTGTACCAGAAAAAATTAAAATATGAGTGCACTAAGTACACAAATTCAACAACAATCATACGTGCCAGTCTTTGAGGGTGAGAACTATGATTTTTGGTGTGTAAGGATAAGAACTCTTTTCATCTCTCTTGATTTATGGGACCTAGTAGAGGAAGGATTTGAAGAACCCGAATCAATAGAAGATTTGTCACAGGCGCAGAAAAAAATATTAAAAGAAAAGCAACAAAGAGACGCCAGTGCTTTTGGAAAAATTCAACAAGGAGTGTCCATCTCAATTTTTCCAAGAATTATTGGTGCAACAAAAGCAAAGGAGGCATGGGATATTCTTCAAAACGAATTATTGGTGCAACAAATTCAAAGGGAGCTCAAAAGTAAGAATCTCTAAACTTCAATATCTCAGAAGATATTTTGAAAATATCAATTTGAAGGAGAATGAAACCATGCAAGATTTTTCAGATAGATTTACAGAACTTGTAAATCAAATGAAAATATATGGTGATCAAATTGAAGACAAGAAAAATACTTGAAAAGGTGCTGATTAGTTTGCTTGAAAAATTTGATCCCATTGTTTCTGTTATAGAGGAGACAAAAGACCTTTCTACAATGACGATTTAAGAATTGATGGATTCTTTAAAATCTTTTGAACGAAGATTGTTACGACGCTCCAAAAAATCTGTTGGGAGTGCATTTAGTCTAAGCTTAATTTTAATCAAAGCAATTCTTCAAGAGGTGGAAGATAAGGAAGAGGAAAAGGGAGAGGAAGAGAAGGAAGTGCAGGAAGAGGACAATCTAATAATGATAAAATCTCACAAGATGAAGAAGGGTAACAAACGCAGCAAAGATGCAATATTGGCAAAAGGAGCAGTCATGAAGAAAAAGATCGTTGGTTCAAAGGCAACAATTAATGTCACAATTGCAAAAAATTTGGACACTTGAAAAAAGACTGTAGAAACAAGAACAACCAGCAAGCAAGTATTGCGGAAGAAAGAAAAGGCGATTAGAGTTTATTTTTTGCTTGTCAAAGTGCCTCTGAACATAAAAACAATGTTTGGTTTCTTG
The DNA here is from genome assembly GCA_002013955.2 of Citrus medica. Lineage (NCBI taxonomy): Eukaryota > Viridiplantae > Streptophyta > Magnoliopsida > Sapindales > Rutaceae > Citrus > Citrus medica. The sequence continues at coordinate 43,652 of MKYO02029845.1, forward strand.
ATAGTGGCTGTAGCAATCATATGACCAGTGATGAAAAAATTTTCCTAGATATGGATGCTTCAGTTAACTCACAAGTAAAGATGGGGAATGGTGCTTTGGTACAAGTAAAAGGAAAAGGGACAATTGGGGTTCAAACTAATGTTGGAACTAAGTATATACAAGATGTATTACTTGTTCCAGACCTAGAGCAAAATTTGCTCAGTGTTGGACAACTTTTAAAACATGGATACGTGGTTAATTTTGAAGATAATGGCTGCTGCATTTATGATAAAAAAAGACAACATGCATTTGGTGAAGAAGATAAATATGGAGAAAAATAGAAACTTTCTGATTGTTTTCAAATATGGGGGAGATATAGCCTTGAAAGTAAACAATCTTGAAGAATCATGGCTGTGGCATAGAAGATTTGGGCATTTAAATTTCCATTGACTGAAATTACTTTCTCAAAATAATATGGTTGTGGGGCTACCAAGTTGCATTGAAGACAAGGAAGGAGTTTGTGAAGGTTGTGCACTTGGAAAGCATCATCAACAGCCTTTTCCAAAAGGAGTTGGATGGAGAGCAAAGAAAGACCTTGAATTAGTTTACATGGATGTTTGTGGACTTATGTCTAGACTTTCTCATGGTAAAAATAGGTATTTCATTCTTTTTATTGATGATTTTACAAGAATGACTTGGGTATTTTTTATAAAGCAAAAATATGAAGTTTTTACCATTTTCAAGAAATTCAAAAGCTTTGTTGAAAAACAAAGTGGAAATTATATAAAGATTTTGAGAAGTGATAGAGGTAAAGAATATAATTCAAGAGAGTTTGATAAGTTTTGTGAAGATGAAGGTGTTGAAAGACAACTTACTGTTGGATTTACTTCACAACAAAATGGGGTATCCGAAAGGAAAAATCAAACCGTAATAGAGATGGTCAAGTCAATGCTTCATGAAAAGGGGCTGCCTAAAACCTTTTGGGGTGAAGTGGTTCATACGGCTGTATATTTGATAAATAGGTGCCCAACAAAAGCACTTCAAAATCAAACACCAATTGAAGCTTAGAGCCAAAGAAAGCCGATGAGACCTCTTAAAGTATTTGGCTGCATTTGCTACTCCCAAGTTCCGAAAGGAAAAAGACAAACTTGATGAGACAAGTGAAAAATGCATTTTTACAGGTTATAGCTCACAATCTAAAGGCTATAGGCTGTATAGTTTAAAGAGTAACAAGATTGTCATAAGTCGTGTGTTATTTGATGAAAAAGCAACATGGAATCAGGAGGAAAGCAAAGGTGAACAAAAGGTTATTAATGTGGAAGAAATTAAAAAAAAAAAAACAATCGAACCTTGATATTGACAACAATGAAAATTTACCTCAAATATCTCCTCCCTCAAGTCCATTTTCGACATCAAGTGACTCATCAAGTTCATCTACAAGTCCATGAAAAATGAAGAGTTTGGCTGATATCTATGCGAGATGCAACTTTTGTGTCTTTGAACTTGAAAATTTTGACCAAGCCATATAAGATGAAGCTTGGAGAAAAGCCATGCAAGAAGAAATTAATGCCATTGAGAAGAATAAAACATGGTAACTTGTTGAGAGACCAATTAACAAAGAAATAATTGGAGTAAAATGGGTTTATAGAGTGAAGCATAATTCTGATGGAAGCGTACAAAGAAACAAAGCAAGATTGGTGGCCAAGGGTTATTCACAACAACCGGGTATTGATTACAATGAAACTTTTGCTCCGAATGCTCGGCTTGACACCATACGAACTCTTATTGCAATGGCTGCACAAAAAGGCTGGTTACTACATCAACTTGATGTTAAATCAGCATTCTTGAATGGAGAATTGGAAAAAGATATTTATGTTGAACAACCTCAAGGAATTATTGTCAATGGAGAAGAACATAAGGTGTATAAGCTAAATAAAGCTTTGTATGGCCTCAAACAAACTCAAAGAGCTTGGTACACTCAGATTGATGGCTATTTCTTAGAAAAAGGATTCAATAAAAGCAAAAGCGAACCCACCTTATATGTAAAATGCCAAGGTATGTTTGACATTCTTATTGTTGCTCTCTATGTTGATGACTTGATTTTTACCGGCAATAATGGGAATATAATTGAAGAATTCAATATGGAGATGATGAAAAAATATGAAATGCGTGACATGAGGATGATGCATTATTTTCTTCGGATTGAAATTTTTCAAGAAGATGATGGAGTATTTATTTGCCAAAAGAAATATGTTGAACGTATTCTTAAGAAATTTGGGATGTATGGCTGCAATCTAGTTTCAACACCTCTTATAGTAACTTAAAAATTAACAAAGGAAGATAAAGGCAAGAGATTGATGAGACCCGCTATAGAAGCTTAATTGGAAACTTATTTTATCTCACAGCCACAAGACCTGACATCACTTTTTCTGCAAGTTTGCTGTCAAGATTTATGCAAGCACCAAGCCATATTCATCTTGGGGCAGCAAGAAGAGTGCTAAGATACTTACAAGGCACAATTAATTATGGCTTGAAATTTAATAGAGATATAGATGTAAAGTTAATTGGTTTTTCTGATAGTGATTGGGGTGGCTGTCTTGATGATATGAAAAGCACTTCGGGTTACGCTTTTTCACTTGGTTATGGCATAACAAACAGTGGCATTATCCACAGCTGAAGTTGAATATATTTCAGCATCATTGGCAACTTCTCAAGCTATTTGGCTACAAAGAATTTTAGAAGATATTCGGGAAAAGCAAAATGAAGATACAAAATTGTTGTGACAACAAATCAGCTATAGACATGGCAAAGAATTCAGTTTATCATAGCAGAACAAGGCACATAGGCATCAAGTATCATTTCATACGAGAAGCAATTGGCAACGGAGACATTCAGCTGAAGCATTGCAAGTCTAAAGAGCAAGTTGCTGGTATATTCACAAAGGCTCTACCAAAAGTGAAATTCCATCAACTAAGAGAGCTTTCGGGAGTTGAAGAACAGCACATTACGGGGGAGAATGTTAATTAACGTGATGGTCAAGTTTACTTAATCTTAGTCATATTAGGAATCCTAATTTAATATTAAGTCAGATTAGATTAATTCCTTATTGTCAATGGATTGAAGCTAGCATATATATGTCTCAATTGTAAGACTAAGGATATATAGAAATAAAAATAAAATAAATCTTTCTTCTCTCCTCTGTCACACGTGCTCTGTTTTCTTTTATTTTTTTCTGGTTTTTTTTGTTCCTTGACACAAGTTATTCGAGAAAATAACCAACACTTATTTTTAAAACTTTGAATAAAGGGTTTGCTACGATCCATGGTCTTTGAGATAAAGCGGCTTAAGGCGACTACTTGATTAGCTAAACTTCATACTTTTTTTTTATTGTTGTGGTTGTTTCATTTTGAGAAATACTTTAATATTGCCAAGGTTGGCCTCAATTCCCCTTTGCTAGACCGTAAACCTAAGGAATTTTCATGACATGACTTCAAAGGTGCAATTTTCAAGATTGAGTCGCATTTTGTGCTTCCTTAGGCTATCAAAGTTGTCCTTGACGTGCCCTCCATCATCGTAGTATGCATTGACTTATTAATCATATCATTAATGTATACTTCTATAGTTTGCCCAATTTAGTCTCTAAAAATTTTGTTGACCAGGTGTTGGTATGTTGCCGCCGCGTTTTTCTCACCAAAAGGAATAACTTTATTGCAACATAACCCTCCATTGGTAGTGAAAGCTATTTTCCTAATCTTCCTCACACATTTGGATCTGGTTATACCCTAAAAATGCATCCACGAAAATGAGCATTTCATGCGTTGCTGTGGCATCGACTAACTAGCCTATCAAAGGTAGCATAAACCTGTGTTTCGGGCAGGATTTTTTCATATAATGAAATCAACACTTATCTGCCATATTTTATTCGACATTTAGCTATAACAACATTTGACAATTAGTCAGAGTACATGGCATTCCTAATAAATCCCACTGTGAGTAGGCAGTCTATCTTAGTTTCAACGGTGTTGTATCACTCTTGGTTGAAACATTAAAATTATGATAGAAGACTAAAGGGTCAATACCTGCCATATCTATGTGGGACCATACAAACATATTCTGATGTAGCTGTAGGAAATTAACAAGCTTAATTGGGTCTACATTGCTCAAGGAGATTAAAGTTGATTTTGACAATTTTAATTAGGCCATCTTCCCTGATCTCAATGGGAATGAGATCCACGATTGGAATTCCTCACTTTTATTCCTTCTAGACCCTGGGGAACTTTAAGATCATTTATAGATTCTAATTATGTGCCATTTTGGTGCACTTCGGTTACCTAGGGTAACATTGCATCAACTTCTATTGGTGAACTTTCTTATTTCTTTATGATATTGATTGATTGCACTGCCCTCCTTTTAGTAATTCTTCTTCTTCTAATAATTGCGTGTTTTATTAAAAAGATAGCTTTCCCAAGTGCTAACAACTATTTTTTGGTGAAGTATTCTCAATTGTTGTGTTGGAGTCAGTTTGATAGCTTTAGAACGATACAGTAGTAATTTTGAACCACCTGTTCATCTACGTTGATGGTTAGATCATCCTTTATAATAGGAATTTTCATGGCAAGATAATACATAGAGACCACTGCTTTGGTGGTTGCCAAGAATGGTCCAGCTAAAATAATATCATAGGCACTAGGTTATCCACAAGTAAGAAATCGATCATATGGATGACATAGTTGCGTACCCTGTTGATGGTTATTAGAGATGCGATAATTCTCTTGAGAATAACTATTTCACCAGCAAAACCACTAAGTATTGTATAATTCAGAGTTACCTTTACTGATTCAATCAATAGTTAATCTAAAGCATCCTTAACAATGATGTCTACAAAACTACATATGTCCACCAAAGTTCGCGCTAACTTGCCAGTGGAGATTTTGAGTGTTATGACTAGGCATTATCATGAGAATATGAAATGCCCTCTGCGCCATTCTCTATGAATTAGTAGAGACAGGTGGCGTTTTGCAAAAAATTATTCGTGGCAAGTTATATTGATTTCATTCCCTATAAGGGTGGCAGGTACTGTTAGCCTGCTATAATTTTTATAGCTCTTCAAGATTGGCTCGCATGCTTTAGTCCCTAACTATCATTCACATATAAACCTCCTTCTTTAAAGCCCTAGGGTGTCTCATGTTCTAGGCTTGCGTCAGCTATATTCTTGCACTTATCTTTTTCTATGGATTTTTAAGCTTTCCTCATATCGGCCGCAAATTCTTTAAGGTACTTATTGGTAATCAAGGCCTCGATCTCTTCGTGCAGAGTAAAACACTCAATAGTACTATAACTAAAATCCTCATGGAACTCAACAATAGTTCATACTTCGTTTCATGTTGGGATATTTTTAAATAGGCCTTGGCAGTTGTGAAAAACCATTATCATGGATTTAATAAAAAAAATGTACTCCCGGGATCTATTCAAAGGATGATAAGATTCATACCAAGATTTCTGTGATGGTTGCCTACATTGTTGCTTCGTGGATCTGGTATACTATGTGACTAGTGATATCCTTGGGCAATGTACCATGACCATGGTTTGTTCGTTATGATAGGCTACGTATCTAAGGTACCCAAACTTGATGCATGTCTGCTTTTTTGGGGTTCTCTTTCCGTTTCATTATGTCACCTTGTCTGCTTGCCCTTTCAAATGACACTTTTCATCCATCTTAATTTGCTATAGGGCTCTTGAGCAAGCTTTCCAATATGTAAAGGGCTATGCTTTTAGAAAGATTGCCATAGTTTTCCCAACCTTTTATTCTTATCGAAGTGGGTCAACATGTGTGGATGACCAAACACTTTCTAGTGGAAATGACTCACCTAGTCCTTCACTTTGTTTTGTGACAATAAGTTTGGATAATGTTCTATCGTGGAACGAAGCTTAATAAAACTCATGAAAAACTCATGAACTAATTTTGTCTACCTTCAAAGATTTGAACTAAGATTTGTTAGGGCCAGTAAGGGTATACATGAACATCCAGCACATAGCCTTCTCATCAACACCTTTGATAAGCATTTGATCTCTATACAACTCGGTATGCTCGGTTGGGTCAGTAGTATATGAATATTAGGGTATAAAGGGCATGTTAAATATTCCAAGGGAACCGCTTTTTAGATATAAAAGATAAATGGTAAGTTGTATTCTACTTGTACAAGGCTGTTGATAGCATTATTCTTCTCATAGAGGATTCATATTTAAGCATCTATGTATTATATTTTCTCCAAAAATTCATGGTTTTTCCTGTTGGAGGAAAATCAGTTTTTTAAATTTTTTATAAAAACTTTTAGGGTCACTCTCATACAATATATAAGAATTTGTAATATAGAAATCGTACCTTGAAAATCTGATTTGACTTTTTTTGCTGAGGTGATTTAGGCTCCTAGATCACGATCCGTCACCACCACTCCTGTTAGATCATGATCTGTTACCACCACTCGTGTTAGATCACCGTCCACCACCAAATAATCTTCCAGGCTATGACTTAAGTTTGATCTGCACCTGACGTGTGGGCGCCTTTATCACCACTAAAGCAACTAGCACGAGAAAATTTTTCTCTCAACAATAGAGAGAAAAATCTTTTTCTCTGATCCGTATAAAGTGGCTGCTCTCTCTTCTTTTGGGACAAAATAAGCCCTTTTATATTTCTATCTAGTGGATACCCTAGGCTCCATTTCTTAATATTAATTAATTCTATTAAATCAAGTTTGATTTAAATTTAAAAATAATAAACCAAAAGTAACATTACATCTTTCTTGTCATAGGGGCTCACCTTGTAAAATAACACAAGACCCCTTAGACACAAGTACATTACATGGAGCCTCCCACTAAATAATATATTTAGACTTTTAACCCAAATAGCTAGTTATCTTATTAATCCAGTAGTAGCACAATCAATTAAATGAGCTAACTCGGGGATCATTTGGGAACATACTTATTATTTAATTCTAAATGTATTCCACTAAAAGATTGGAATTGACCTCCATAATTGTATGCTCGAATAATAATTTGTCCCAACCCACATTGATTTCTTTACTGCACAATCTTTTGTACCACATCATTAATTAAATTGATATCTCAATTGTCTAATCAATTTAATTACATCTTGTTCCTTGATTCTTACTGGTTTTCTCTAATGATCATTTTTAACATACTAAATATGTTGACACACTCAGGCCAGAGAATTCTATGATCAAGTGCTGAAAACTCATCAAGAGATGTATTGTACAAATTCTATATTGTCAATGTATAACTCGAATACTCATAATTGCTCCCACCAAGATATCGGGTAATCTTGACTACAAGTATATGTCATGTCCATTGGTAACTCAAATGGAATAATAATTACAATCATGAAATCATAATTAACTCAAGATTAAGATTACAGTAAAATCAATACCTATGAGATTTAATAAGTCTGATAGTCATTTTAAGGTTAATTAAATCTCATATGTGATCCAGCTCAATTTAGTCAAACTGCATCAGTAAATTCATACATGATTAAGACAAATCATTCAATGAATTTATTACAGTCTAAATATAAATAGAGCGCTCAACTCTATTCAGCAACTGCGAACTTAATTTATTTAATAATAAGATAACTTGTATTTATGTCTTCTGTGATCCATATGATGATCACATAAATGCATATAATATGATTACACCGACTTTATTCAAAATATTTATGCAATTGAAAATATCTCCAATATTTTATTAATCAGAAAATAAATTAATATGCTTTAAAAGAGCATATAATTCCAATAATTCCTAGGTGCATCTAAGGATCCATCTACTATCTGAGAAGATTTTCTGTCATCTAGATTATTTCTTAAGTACTCGCAAGCTCAGATCACACGCTTTTGACCTTGGTTGTCTCACAAGTAATTGAGAGCTGTTGATTGTTCATCATTGGAGTTCTTAGGCTAAACTTTGGATTTTATACCTAACGGTTCGTGCTTTGGCTTACTTCCCTCATGTACATTCGATCTTTGAATAATTATCTCTCACCCTATGATGGTGGCCCCATGCATATAAAAGAACTTCTGCATTTGGTATTTTCGAACTGGCAGCCCTAGATATCACATGTGTGATTTCTGCAAAATATGCAGTCTTCACCTTAGTAGGTACCAGTAGATTACCCAATCGATTTGCCTTTTTAAGCCTTGCCATATTCGCTATCTCATTTGTCAATTCTTTTAATATCTAGCATCACATCATCGGAGGGTAATTGTGGTGTAATTTTGGTTCAGACAGACCTATAAACTAGTTTGGCAACAACCGCAAGATTATTTGTTGCTCCCCCCACCTAGACAGCACCAATTGTTTTAATTAGATTTTGCAGTTTTGTCAAGATCTAGTCAAACACAATAAATTTGTATTGGTTCCTAGTGTAACGGACATGTTTTGTTACTTATTTATATCTTGGTTGAAGTTTACAGACAGAATAAGGGTAGCGATTTTTCTAGAAAGAGTGTGGATATGGAGAGAGAAGATCTTTGGGAGCTTGTCTATCTTATACAAATGAGGGAGAGGATGTTAGAGATTCAGCCAGCAGTGGTTAGTGACCATACTTCAGTGTTCAAGTTAGTCTTAAGTTTGTTTAGATGCCAAGAATTTGCCAACCTCAACAATTGAATAAACTTAAGGTTGAAGACTAGCCCTAGCCCTTTATTTTGCGTATGTTCTTTGTATTGACAGAGAATACCTAAACTTTTTTATATGGGGCGTGGCGCATCTAGGTTATTCTTGTCACCTTGTGTTATTTATTGGCATTTTCCCTCCCAAGGTAGTGATATTATTTTCCTGATATTATTTTCCTTTCACCTTATAGTGTCTGCAATCCTTGAGACTTGCTTGGAGAATACGATCAATCGTTTATTCATATGTTTCGTCCACACCTAAACGTGTTAGGGCATAGCAGAGCGGTCCAAATTCCACGAAAGGAGTCGTTTTGCTGCTATGCCCTAACACGTTTAGGTTAGATGGTTGGAGATTTACCAGCACTCAGATATATATTCCTTTTATTCTAGCTAATGGAGCAATATTCCTTTCTGCTAACAGCGATCTCTCATAAGTTTACTGACAAGATAATCTCCTTATTAAAAATTGATCAAGAAGATAAAGTTAGTTAGACCTATTCTATTTTTTGTTCGATACAAGGACTGTTGATATTTAAGATTTTGATAATGAACTTTGATTAAATTGATTCACACATACTGGAAGAATCTAATGTGAGATTAAGCTGACTATTGAATTAAAATTAAAACTTTGACAACATTTATAATTTTCTGAGTTATATATTTTATGAAATCTTCGAGGAATTTTTTATGACGATTGTGGTATTATCATTGAAAATCCTTAGGAGACTACAATTCGTCCATTATGGCTACCTAGGGGTTTAAATGCTTATTGCAAATGTTAATGCAATCGCGATCACATACGAAAGTGGTTCAATTAGGATTTTTTTTCATAGTTTTGAGTTCAAATTTTGCTCGAGAACTCGTAAAATGTTAAGTTTGGGAGTATTTGGTGTGCTTATAACTTATATTATTTTAATGCTTCCGTAACTTAATGTTTATTAAATTCTATTTTTATCTTAATTTTATATTTTGTTATTATAGAATTATTTGAGAATATTTAAGTGAAAAGAAGCTTAAAGAAGAAATAATAAAAGAATAATGGAAAGAGTTGCAGATCAAGTAACAAGCATTAACAGAACATAATAACTAAAGTTTTATTTTTATAATTAAATTGGTGGCAAGCGCGGTAAAATGAGCAGCATGTGATTAATTAAGAAAGCAAAGATTTTGGATGGCGGCTTTAAGTGGCTGGCATGTGTACAAAAGGACTCTTGCTTTTTAAGTAATTAATTCAAATTCTTATAAGCTTAGAATTAAAAGAGGCGGCTAGCATTTGTATAGAGCCCACGAGTTGAAGCAACAGAGTCGAACCAGAGGAGAAGCAGGAAAAAAGATGCAGCAGCCGCAAAACCGAGACCAATACTTTGGAGAAGCCGATTTCTGGAGGATAGAATGAAGAATATATGAGCGAGAAAAGCCCATTGAAGACTGATAGCCCGTTTAGGAGTGTCGTTATTAAGGTGTTTGGTAATATTTATACATGAATTTTAGTAGAATAGTAATTTTTTTTTCAATTTTTATTATACAGCTGTAGCTTTTATTTCACAGCAGCTGCAGCTTAAAAAGTACAACACCTCACTCTCAAACACACCTTTAATTGAGTTTATCATTTTTTTTATCCATTGCTTTAATTAGATGTCTTCAATTAAATTTATAGATTCTCTTTGTGCTCGTATAAACTAATTTATTTTGTTATGACTATAATGTAGTAATTTCATAAATCTGTATTATTTTTAATTTATTTTTTCATTATTGAGTGTTTATTATTGAGTTTGATGATTTCAAATATCTGACCGATATTTGAATAATCTAAGGATGCATATTGAGATTAAAAAGAGATTTATATGTTTTTATTTTGTATAATGAATACCATGAATTGAATGAAAAATAAACATGTACAAATATAATTCGTACATTTTATTTTAAAACTTAATGAATCTTTACATATTTAAGTTCATGTAGAAATACAATATATTAATATATGAGAGTATTTTTCATATTGAATCTTTTACATATTTAACTTAATGAATCTTTATATATTTAAATTCATGTAAAAAATTCACTGTCAGCATTAGTAATATTTTTTCATAGCATAGATAAAAAAATTAAATTGAGTTGGTTATGGTAAAGTCAACTGTTCTAATGTATCTCTTAGTGATTTCTCTTAGTGGTTGCATCTTTATTTAATTTTTAGTTGCTTTATTTTATTTTAACTTTTAATCTATGAACTGAAGATTGGCCAAATATTTCTTCTATGAACTTGTCATGAATTCATCCATTCCTGTAGATTGTTCTTACAACCAAAACAAAAGCATTTAATCTGTGTACGCTGTATAAGCCGCCTGCTGAGCTCATAATAACTACTTCAGTCTCCAGTGTGTCGCTGTTGAAAGGGCATGATGCCGAAAGGAAGCAGTCAAGTGAGCGCCTGCCCTGCGTTTTCAGGAATCTGAGAATGTTTTCAAGCTACTTGTGATTTATAGCTCTCTGATTGGAGTTAGAAAAGATTACATTGAAAGAAGACTCCTCAGCGGCAACATAAAATATTAGCTCAAAGATTTTCTGGTCGCTAAAGCTCTGCACCAACCAACAACCAGTAAACAAAAATGGGGACAAGATTGAAAGCGATACAATATCAGCAAAAAGTGGGCAATCCGAAAGTCTAAAGCCAGGGAAATGAACTTCCAAGATTCATTCAGTGAAACATGCATGCAAGAAGTGTTTTTGAATGCATGGAATCATAAAAACACGCCACCTTTATGTAGACTAGAGAAAAAAGTCACAAAACCTGCAAGCTAGGATGATACTTTCTCTGTCTAAAAGCCCAACAAGTTGTCCCCTCTGACCTGGGATATGTTCCATAACGACTGGAACTTGATTCACACCATACCTATCCATGAGTATTAAGGCAGAAAGAAGGTTCATATTGGGAGTAGCTGTACATGGTACACAGCATGTTTCACCATCCGCAGAGCACATTTCGGATACTAGCAGCTTCTGCAACAAGAGCACCACATTAATTAACATCTTATGCTTGACATGACGTGGTTGAAAAATAAGTCTAATCAGGTTATTTAGGAACTATAGCACAAAAGGACCAGAATTCTAAACTTGGACCTATCTGGTTCAGAGAATATATGAGTGCTGGTAGTCTCCAATCATAAAGTTGTACAGTGCCTTTGTCAATCAGTAAGTACCATTTCCCCGTGAATGACAGAGTGATTCTCCCTCACTTTTTTTTCCCCCAACCTTACTGCTCGATTATATTTGGAATCTTCAAAGATGCTATTTTGCCATATTTCACTTTTCTCCCCATTCTACATTCTACACTTGTAGGATTGAGGTTCTTAAATGCTTTAGTTATTTCAGCTCAAAGCAACTGAACTTGAAATTCCATTAAAATAATCAAAATAAGGGTATCATCATACCTTGGATCTACTTGTTTTTGCTTGTGCATATTTGCTGAATTCTTCAATGTCTCCAAGTGTCAGTAAACCAATTAAAATATTATCATTATCAACAATCATAGCACATGATTGCTTCTCCGCCAGCATGAGCGTCACTGCTTCAATAAGCAAAGTGGTCATTAGGACAGTCACATACCTTGTTCTCATGACTTCTGACACAAAAACTCTCCTCTTCAACTCCTCAACTTCAAGATTCCAATCATCTATGCAAAGAGAGCTTTCAACTTCACAAAGGTTAATTGCATAGGGTTCCTCTTCAGCAAGCAAATCACTAGATGATAACCCTCTCGTCCTACTGGTATATATCTCAAATTGTCGTTTTCTGTTAGCGTTTGCATGGACAGCTACTTTAGTCTCTTTGACATCTCTTCTCCTCATTTGTCCAGATGTAAACCATGAAGACAACCCAACAGCTCCAAGTAGGGGCAAAACTATCCGATAGTCCTGTGTCAACTCGAAAAGTAACAACACTGAAGTAAGAGGCACTTGGCACACTCCTGCTAGAGTAGCGGCCATTCCAACCTATAAATAAAAGCTCTCCGTTAATCACCGATCATGATTCTGAGAATAAAATTACTGAAATGTTGATGAATGCATCAGGCCTTAAAACACTTATGGTGAGATAAAACATCTAGATTCAATAAAAATGTCAGAAAACAGTACCAGCCCATAAGCCTGTGGCGATGCAACTTCCAGAATGGAAAAATGAATTGTTGGATTGGATTGAGCAATTGCAATATTAATGAATTTTCCATATGCCATTCCTGTTGCTGCACCAATGAAGAGGGATGGGGCATAGTAACCTCCAACTAGTCCTGAAGCCCGACACAAAGAGGTTGCAACTATCTTGGCTGCTACTAACTGAAGTAACATGTCAGCTGTGAGACCTTTTACAAACGGACGAGATTCTAATAAAATGTCAACATTCTCAAAACCCCAGTAAAGGATTTCCGGAAACATCAAGGCTATCAGACCAACCGCCAAGCCACCCATTACCGGAAACACAGCCTTTGGTATCCCATTGTCCTTTTGGAGATTGTCGACAATTGCCAACATATATGTTGTACATCTAGATAAGGTCAAAGAGATCAAGCCACATAGGACACCAAGCAACAGATACAGAGGGAGTTCTGAAAATGGAATAAGTACTTTTCAAATACAAGCTTGTATTGAACAATCAGTTCCACAAGTACTAAGTCTGTGTTAGAAAATATCATCCTGGCACTGTGACTTAACTAGTTTGGCTTCCAAAATTGATAAGATGGTAGTTTCCACATGCAATGCTATATAACGCTGCAACTAATTAATATCTCAACAAGTGAAAGAGATGTTTTATGGAAGCAAATACTAAAACGATAGTTATAAAAAAAATTTGCAGTTGCAGTGGTCACAGCTACATCAAGTACAGATAATGACATCAACTAGTTGTTCCAAAGATGTTACATTTTCGTTAACTTAGAAGGTACTTAATAAGAGAAGCTTTTGGTCGTGAGAAAAACGACAATGGATAATGGTTGCTTATAGTAACAAACTATTTTGTGAGTAGCCGGAAGGCTTAACTAAGCTCAATACTCACTGGATGAATAATGGAAGTACACATCTGGTGTGGAGTTATTCTCATTAATTGGACAAAATTAGGGACAATGTCCAATAATCCAAGTTCTACAGCACATAGACATAATTTATAGGGCATTTAGAAAAGAAGATAACTTACCACCAGGGGAGCGGAAATCATACTCCGGGACCTTAAAGGCTGGTTCAGAGCCGAGACCAACTTCTGACACAACAGAAGCTATGACAGCGCTAAGAATGACCATAGAAGTTGTGTACGCTAAGGATGCGGACGAATCTGCTGCTGGCGATGGCCATATGACTGATTCTACAGCAAAAAAGCAACCAGCAACAGCAGCGTTGAATCCTGCAAACAAAGAACGGAAATTATTTTAACTTGAGAAAATGAGCCTATTATTAAAGGACTAAGGAATTTTGAAGTGACCATATGCTTTGGGTTTCATCCACTTATCGTAAGTAGTGCCAGGGATCTTTTACTACAACAACCTGAATTTTTGGAATGGAAAACAAATTTTCCTTGGCTGTTTGACTGGTATGATACAGCCTTGATGTTTCTAGTAATTTTCTTAATGTTTGCCAATGCGCCATCAGAAGTAGAGATATGTGAACTTGGCTGAGATTTTGCTTGGAAATAGGAAGCTAACATGATCAAATTAAAGACTGAGGTGCTAAAAAAAAAATTGAGAAAATGAAAAAACGAGGGGTTGTTGGGGCCATGACCAACCAGAAGAGATTCCAGCGGCAGAACCCGCAGCCACAAGAGAGACTTTTCTTCGATGGCGTCTATCAAAGAGATTCCCAACTCCCTTGGCTATGGATTTGCCAATCTCCACACTTGGACCTTCAGGGCCAAGGGAATTGCCAGTTCCAAGAGTAATACAAGCAGCCACTGCCTTCAGAAGAGGCTGGAATGCTATTTTCAAATAATCGTAGTAGATAGTAGGAAGACTGGTAGTAGAAGAAACGGTAATAACAGAGATATCATCTTTTGCTTGTGCTTGTGGATGAGGAGGAGGATAGCTTTTGTCTTGAACTTGTTGCACATCATCGTCATCGTCATCATCTAGACTCAAAGCATATCGAAGCTGAGTTAAGATGCTAACAATAAAGCCACCACAAGCGGGGACTAAAACGACACGAATCCAGATGGCTGGAATAGGCTTCTCCCTCAACCACGAGGCACCTCCATAGGGAATCCCATCCCAGAAGAAGTCGCGTATTTCATGCACCCCCTTGTTGAATAGAACCACCCCTATGCCAGTAAGGAGACCCACCAAGCATGACGATATTATTACACCTGAGTTTCCCACCTCATGCCCATCTATGCCAATAATCATCGGCTGCTCCTTTCGATTCCTTTCATTTTCAGGCAGGGCACCAAGAGGCCTCAGCCTCAAAGATTTCGTACTATTAGAGAATGATAAGTATTTCTTCTGCTTCAGTTTGAAACAAGAAGGTTCTGATTTGTTGCATTGATATGAAGAAGGGATAACCCGGGATGATGAAGAACAACAATGCCATTGCAAGTGCTCCTGCCACAGCAATAACTGCAATTTACATTCCATTCTCGTTATCCGCTTTTCTGATCCAATTCCAAGCAGATACAATATGGGTGGACTAGAAGCCACATCATTTATTTTTATTTAATCTTTTAAGTAAAATATTAATTTGTCATAGTCTAATTCTAGACTTCAGTAATTCAAGGTTGAGAAAAAATAAATCTCATGTTGAAATAAATACAAACTGGGATTATTTGTGAATAAAATGTGAGAGTTGAATTTGAGATTTTGTTTTTTGGGTTAACTCAATTTACTCTTTCATGTTTATTTTTTATTCAACCTTAGTATTATAATTTTTAACTAAATAAGAATTAGTTTGGTAGTATTATAATTTTTTAAATAATTATTTAAATATATCGTAAAAATAATTATTTTTTAAGGGAGCAATTAAACGTTTATTAAAATTTATTTTTAAAAATATTTTAAATTTTAAAAATAATCATATATATTTATTAAATTTTATTGTAAATATAAATAATTAAATTAAATATAATATTAAATAAAATTTATTTATTCATGTATATAAAATATTTTATGAGTATAAAATTTTTTTAATCTTTATACTAATTTTGAAGGTATGAATTTAAGTAACCATGAAAGCAACGAATTTTTTTTGTGTTACAAATTTTTACCCCAATTGAGGAAAAAAAAAGTAATGGATGTCCAAATTCAAATGCAACAAAAGAAACGTAGTAGAATTTATGAAGCAAAAAAATCCGTGGCCTAAGAGTGAACGCGAGTTTTTAAATTCCAACAAAATGATGTAGAGATAACACGCACTGTGAGATAGAGAAGAAAACAAAGAAATGGTAAAGTTTTCAGATTTTAAAATTTTAATAATTATTATATTTTAAAGATGGGTGTAGAAAGTAGCTCCATAGTTTTCGAATCAAACAGTTATTATAAGAGCATCTCCAAAAGATTATTTAAATTTTACTCTTTAAATTTTAATTTACTTATTAATATGGTAAATAAGTGAGTAAAAAAATATAATCTCTTCCAAAAAATTCATCAAATAAGAGCAAGTTAACATTATTTTAATTAAATATTTCCCTCTATCAAATTTAACTACCCTCCATTTTTTTCCCTCCAACAAATTTAATTAACCTCTAATTATTCACTCTAATTATTTTAATTACCCTCCAATTTTTTTCACTCTAATTATTTTAATTACCCTCCAATTTTTTTCACTCCAACGAATTTAATTACCCTCTATTTTTTCCCTCTAAAAAATTTATTCAACCTCTAATTTTTTTGAACGCTCTTAACTCTTTATGAAATAGATTTTTGTTAATGGACTTCTCAACCTTCCTTCCGCCAGTTAACTATTTTTTTTTCCCATTGTTTTCCTTCATGGCCAGCAACTTTAAGATAAAGATGCTGTCAGATTCGTCATCTGATGATGATGAAATTGAGATGATTGCAGCGGTAGCCATTGCAAAGAGAAGACATAAAAAATCTGGGCATTGTGGCTCCATCAAAGGTCACGCAACAATTTGGCGCGATCGATTAGCCGGTCATGATAGGTTTTTTCATGATTATTTTTCTGAATCTTCCACATATCCTCCAGATAAATTTCGAAGGAGGTTTCGAATGAATCGCCCTCTATTTCTACGTATTAAAAATTCAGTGGTACAACACGATTCATATTTTGTCCAGAAAAGAAATTGTGCTGGAGTCCTCGGTTTGTCATCACTACAAAAGATCAGTGCAGCAATACGAATGCTAGCTTATGGAGTATCCGGTGATTCTATTGATGAGTATGTGAGAATTGGCAAAAGCACTGCAATCGAAAGTTTGAAAAAGTTTGTTCGTGCAGTGATTGAAATTTTTAGCAATGAATATTTACGATCTCCTAACACAAATGACATTGCTAGACTTTTAGCAGAAGGTGAACAACGTGGGTTTCCAGGAATGTTGGGAAGTCTTGATTGTATGCACTGGAAGTGGAAAAATTGTCCAGTGGCATGGAAAGGGATGTATGTTGGTCATGCCCATGAACCAACAATAATCTTAGAAGCAGTGGCCTCATATGATCTCTGGATATGGCATATGTTTTTTGGGTTACCAGGATCCCACAATGACATCAACGTGCTTGATCGATCTCCATTATTCAAAGACTTAGCTGAAGGACGTGCTCCATCAGTAAATTACTCAATCAATGGTCATAATTATACAATGGGGTATTATCTTGCAGATGGTATATATCCACCATGGTCAACTCTAGTGAAAACAATACCATATCCACGAGAAAATAAGCATAAGAATTTTGCTAAAGCTCAAGAATCAGCTAGAAAGGATGTTGAGAGAGCATTCGGAGTGCTCCAAGCTCGTTTTGCAATAGTACGTGGACCTGCTCGCTTTTGGGACCGTGATACACTTCACGATATCATGGAAGGCGTGTGTTATAATGCACAATATGATTGTAGAAGATGAACATATTACTAAAGATATAGAGGACTTAAATGATGATGTATGTAATGAAGATTGGGTTAAACCATCATTTGAACGAACAATAGGAATTATGGAATTTATTCAAAATCATCATCGAATTAGAAGTAGAGAAAATCACTCTCAACTTCAAAAAGACCTCATTGAACATTTGTGGAAACATCAAGGATCCTGTAAGGCCATGTAATTTGATAACATGCTGCATTATTATCATATTTGTCTTTATCTCTAAGTAATTTGTGATGATTTTAAATGACATTATTATTATTGTCTTAAATATATTTTGGCTTTTCATAATTCTATTCATGTGCTCTGTTTTTCCTGATATGAATACAAACTATATTGCCAACAAATGCAATCAGTAGTTGCATCATTTGAAAATGTTGCCGGCCTTGGACACACTGCCCCTTACATATATTTTGCATTCAAGGCCATATCTAAACACTTTTTTTTGCTTGAAGAATGCCATATTGGACCAAATTCATGTCTCAGGCAAGAAGACTGTTAGTGATAACAATGACACCATGGAACGAGGTTGCAAAACATTCAATCTTTATTATTTTTTTCAAGGATCTCCATTTGACGATGGTAATAATATTTTTGAAGATGAGAAGGCATTCCACTTGTTTCCATTCGCATTATTTTCTCTTCTTCTCGCAATTCCTCTAAGTCGGCCTTTCATTTTTCTATTTCCACCATTTCTTTTTCTAAAAGATACTTCTTCTCATTCATATATGCTTTCTTGCTCGTTCTTCTTTTTTGTCTGCACGCATTTCTTCTAAAATTGTCACAAGAGGATCAGAATTTTTTTCTCTAATCTTACGTTTCTCGCTTTTCTTTCCAAGTGGTCTTTCTAAATCAACAAAATTGGTGTCACCATTATCATTTTCATCAAGATTGATAGGAGTCTTTGCAGTTGATGATGAGGATATACCAGACGATGAAGCTGAAATTAAACCCTTTTTCTTCTCTCTTTTTGCTTGGTTATCAGTCAACCATTTTGGATGATGCCTCAATATATTCCAACAGTGTTCAAAAGTAAATTTTGTTTTGAACATTTCCTTGTACATAGCCTTTGCATTCATAATCTGAAAAAATTCATTTTAATTTATAAACAAATAAAATGACAAAACTAATTGATTTGTTTAATTAATAAAAATACATACCTTGTCTTGTTCATTCACGCAACTTTGTTGTCTATTTTCAATTTGGGAAAAACAGCCATGAAATTTGTTGGTGGCTTGCTGTATCTTTGACCAACATTCTTGTATTTGTGAAAATAACCCCACACTCGAGCCCAAAAGCTTTGGTGTGTTTGATCAGTTCCTTGGACAACATCCAAACTAATATTCAACCATGATGAAACAAGATGCATATCTTCATCCGCTGAAAAAGCCTCACCGCGTTTCTTTTGTGAAATGGAGTCGAGAAGAGTTGCTGATAGAGATGATTCAATGAATTGAGATGAATTAGGTATTTGTGTAGAAAACGATGGATGATCAAATTGATCAATTTTGATGAAGTCAAGTGAAAAACTGAAAAAAAAGCCGTTCAATTGTTATTTATGTTTTTGAAAGGAAACATAAATAATAATTATAGTTGTTGTATCTTTCTAATAAAGAATAATAAAATATTAATAGAAGAGGAAGAACAATATTGAAGAGTGAGAAACAAATCTTATTTGAAGAATCTAAATTAACGTGTCTTTTGGAGTGTTTAAAATTGATATGGCTCTTCAAATAAGAAGTAGAATTTTATTTGAATACTCTTTTGGAGATGCTCTAACAGTAACGCATTCCAAGTCAGTAATTCCATTGTAAGATTACTTACACAATATGAAGAGAAAATAGTGTACATAAAATTTAGTTTGTTAACGAAGAGATCAGCAGGGCCTGACTGTTAAAAAATTGGATACAGAAGTGAATCCTCTCCGTTCAGTCCTAAAATGGTATTTTGGAGTAGCATCCCTCATCCTATCAGCTTTCTTAGCCTTTTCTCAGCAAGATTAGCAGCCTTATTCTGGGGCTCAAGAACCATTGCATGTTTGAAATCTGCATATACAAAGAGTACAAATTTTGGAAAATTTTCCAAAATTATGATTAGATAAAGAAAAAATGCTTGAAGAGTCTGCTTTCATGGGCAATACTTTCTTCACTGAATATTTTGTTCTTAAAAGTAATGATACTACCACAAACTCATAAAAAATATTTTGTACAAATTGATTTGATATAATATATAAGATAGTAGAAATAAATCGTGAAATACCACATATAAATCCAATAGGTTATATCTTTAAACAATTGAGTCAAGAAAGTAATAACTTCAGACAACAGAAGACTTGTATAGGAAGTTTTCTGCAGTAGTATTATGGTTCAACAATACTTACAATGTGCACCAAAAATTATAATATGCTCTTTTGGGTAGTTAATTCCCAAAAAACATAGTAATTAATATCTAACAATAATACTGAGAAATCATTTCAAAGTAACTATACTGTGAAGTAAACTTGAAAAATATGTTCTGCAGATAAAGGCCTAAGCGACAGATCATAGGAAAAACGTAGATTATTCAATCAAGAGAAAAAGACTAGTGTATTAAGCCAGAAACTAAAACAGTTGAATTGGAATAAATTAATCTTGAACTCGTAAACTAAAACATATAGATTTATAACAATTCTTCATAATTCATCCAAATACAAACTACGTATTTTTCAAAAGAAAAAATGACTACAAAAGCTATTTAAGAGAAGTAAATAGGACCTTAAAAATTACTTAAATTTCTTTGGCCTTCAATCCAAGAATCAGAGTTATCACTTCCTCAGTCATGAAATCTTTGCACAGGTTTTATAATCGTGAAACAGAAATTTTTTACCTTGAAGAGCCTCATTATAACAGAGAAGAGCCTCTCTAGCTGTTCCCCGTCTCAAATAAGCTTTCACATTCTGCATGGAGATTGCACAACTTAGTAGCTCCTAGTCATGAGTACTCATTTCAGTGCATATACATACATATTTCAGAATCTTGTGTAAGATATAACAATATTGTTCAGGAATACTGTTTGGCGCAACCTTGAGACAATATCAGCAAATGCAGCTTTGTATCCAAAAGCTCTAGATAATAGAAAAAAATAATGAAACTAAACGTTCACCAAAATAATATTCTTTTTGTCTTTGATTTATAAAAAAAAGGATGAACTTGATAAAGGGTACAAAACAAGAAACAACATCCGAATAGGCTGAAGCACTGAAATACCACCAGTTAAATTGGACATAAATCAGCATTAAATACAACATTTCCAGTGAAACATAACCACATAATGCCAACAAGAACTAAAACAACATTTGGCAGCAAAATTAACATCAAAGACGAGACAAAGCTGTATTAATCCATTCTCAGTAATGATACCATCACTTATGCCCAACAAACATTTTGGTCTAAGAGTGCTGCGATGGACAAACAAACAAACAAACAGTCCTTAAACAAGATAGAGATAAGCCCTGCTATTCCTTGGACCAGAAAAAGGTCTTCGAGAGAGTTCTAAATTGCATCAGTAGAATGCCCACAAAACAATTGCCCATAGGGCAGACTGGAGGAAGAATTATGATGTTCATCCCTTTTGAAGTTTCAAACTCCTCTCTCTAATAATCTAGCATGTTTGTGGATTGGGTACATAGAAAGAGGGAAGGGGCGCTAACAAGTACTAAAAAATGACTTCCCAACCACAATGATATTGAACTTCTTAATCCAAATAGTCATAGAAAAAGCCGAGCCAGCTAATCTAAGTCTGTTGCTAAAGTTCTCAAACAAGAGTCCCATGCTCCTTATTTTGCATGCAAATCTTGTTACAAGTAGTTACGGGTAGTCCACTTGCCTGCTGTGTTTTCTTGATTGAGTTCACAAATGCCTGCCTTATCTATTGTTGCTTGTGCCTGTGTATTTTGTAATGTTTTACTTGTACGATCTTTAATGTGTTTTGCCAATGCAAAAGAAATTTGAATTTTGGAGTAACATGGGCTCCTTTTTGTACTAAAAGGGAATTGAGCCATGGGCATGTGGATGGCTAAGAAACCCACTTCCTGTTTAGTAGAAAAGTTTTAACTTCATTGTCGAAGAGTGGATCTGTTTTCGATGATAGACAAATCATTTCCTCTCCTCAAAATGACAGTAAGATGTATGATAAGTTGGATACACTTTCATGGTACATTTACCAACTTGGAATTAGTACAAGCTAGAATTGGAATGAGGAATAAAAATAAGAATAAATTGTTTACTTGAGCTGCGGAAATCAAAATCGAAATCAATAATATTCCTTTTGATAGGTTTACTTGGTCATGTAATTGCAATGGATTGTTACAATTTGCCCCTAGTTAAAATTATGTTTTTTTCACTAACAAAATTAAAAAATATATATATATTTCAAAGGAAATATATGTGTACATATTATAATCTTAAGCATAATACTATGAATTTTTTAGTAGTAAACTAGTTGTTATTGTTATCATTATAAAAATTATTACTATTATTATTATGATGACAATAATAATGATAATAATTTTAAAATAGTAATAATTATTATTACTATTATTACTATTCTTATCACAATTATTATGATTACTAATACTATAATTTTTATTAATAATAATAATAATAATATTGTAGTAATATAACAATAGTAATAACAATAAATATAATTATAATGATTATCATTATTACTATTTTTTATTTTGTAAAAGGGGCAAAATCATAATTTCAAAAATTATACTAGAGCAAAAGTCAATCCAAGGAATGGGAATTCCATGCTCACCGTTGTGGAAATGAGATTTCTATTCCCCATCACCAAGAATAGTTATAAACTAGAATGTGGGCCTACTTCAAGCGTGGTACAACTCAAGGTAAGAATTAAACTACCAAATTATCGTATTTTAAGAAGGAAGATCTGACATTGAGACGTGTAGCAGCATGTCAACAAATAACATGAAGCTCTCATGTCCAAAAGGATCTATTCTCATGCAGTCAAGGCTTTATTATTCTTGAGAGAGTATTTTTTTTTGGGGTGCATTTGAAAGATTGCATTACGTTGTATTGTATTGTATTGCATTAAAACACCATTCTTATGTTAACCCATGTTTGGTTGCGATTTATTGTAGCATTGCAACTACATTAAAAAAGTGACTAATACAATAAAAGGTATATAAAATAAACCCAAAAGTAGAGTTTAAGGCTATATTGCATTAAAACACTGTTCATATTATAAATATAATCATTTAATTTTTATTCTTTAATAAATTAGATTAAATTTAAACTTATTGAATATAATTTTTATTTATATTTAATTTAAATTAAAATGATATAAGATGGTAATAAACTAAATATTTAATAAATAAATGATAATACATTATTTCACTTTCATTACATAAAATCTTTTTAATTATTTTAATATAAATACATAAAAAGTATTTTAATTTTATTTAATCATTGAGTATTTATTAAAATACTCAATTTTAAAGTAATTTAAATTAAACGATTATATTCGACATTAATAAATAAAATAAATTTATAATTTAATATTATATTATATTATCTAATTATATAGTATTATAATTTTTTGCATTATAATATCAAATTATATTTTTATACTATGATCACATTATATTATAATAACTAATATATAGAAATAAATTAAAATATAATATAATATTATTAATAATAGAACATAATATTGTAATTTTTCTCATTTAATAAGAGTCTATTAGTAAATCATTTTTATATTATAAAAATAATTATTTAATACTCATTTTGAAAAATTAATAATAAAACCCTAAGATACTAAATAAATTTAATTGATATTAATTTAATTTTAACATTAATATAAAATACTAATATTTATATTATAAAGTCCATGCTATACCAAACAAAGGATTGCATTACAACTTAATATAGTGCACCCAAATGCAATACACAATAATTCAATACAGCTAATACAGTATAGTATAATATAGGTAAGAATTAAACTACCAAATTATCGTATTTTAAGAAGGAAGATCTGACATTGAGACGTGTAGCAGCATGTCAACAAATAACATGAAGCTCTCATGTCCAAAAGGATCTATTCTCATGCAGTCAAGGCTTTATTATTCTTGAGAGAGTATTTTTTTTTGGGGTGCATTTGAAAGATTGCATTACGTTGTATTGTATTGTATTGCATTAAAACACCATTCTTATGTTAACCCATGTTTGGTTGCGATTTATTGTAGCATTGCAACTACATTAAAAAAGTGACTAATACAATAAAAGGTATATAAAATAAACCCAAAAGTAGAGTTTAAGGCTATATTGCATTAAAACACTGTTCATATTATAAATATAATCATTTAATTTTTATTCTTTAATAAATTAGATTAAATTTAAACTTATTGAATATAATTTTTATTTATATTTAATTTAAATTAAAATGATATAAGATGGTAATAAACTAAATATTTAATAAATAAATGATAATACATTATTTCACTTTCATTACATAAAATCTTTTTAATTATTTTAATATAAATACATAAAAAGTATTTTAATTTTATTTAATCATTGAGTATTTATTAAAATACTCAATTTTAAAGTAATTTAAATTAAACGATTATATTCGACATTAATAAATAAAATAAATTTATAATTTAATATTATATTATATTATCTAATTATATAGTATTATAATTTTTTGCATTATAATATCAAATTATATTTTTATACTATGATCACATTATATTATAATAACTAATATATAGAAATAAATTAAAATATAATATAATATTATTAATAATAGAACATAATATTGTAATTTTTCTCATTTAATAAGAGTCTATTAGTAAATCATTTTTATATTATAAAAATAATTATTTAATACTCATTTTGAAAAATTAATAATAAAACCCTAAGATACTAAATAAATTTAATTGATATTAATTTAATTTTAACATTAATATAAAATACTAATATTTATATTATAAAGTCCATGCTATACCAAACAAAGGATTGCATTACAACTTAATATAGTGCACCCAAATGCAATACACAATAATTCAATACAGCTAATACAGTATAGTATAATATAGTGTGCCAAATGCACCATAGTGTATTGAAGGAATTAAGAAAATAGTTAATACTTTGTAGTACAATATAGTGTGCCAAACACACCATAGTGTAAAGAAACTCTGCCTAGAAATTTCACTTTTCAAAGCCCTATGCCAAAAAGAGACAAATTCAAGATACGAGCATCGTGAGGCAATTTCAATCAGGTCTAAAAGATCCTCTCAATTTATTGGTTCTTAAATGGAATCTATCCCTCTCCCAATCTGATGTTTGGATCATTTCTTATTTTTATATATTCATCATCTTTTTCTCTGCTTTTATTTTTTATTTTTATTTTTTTGAAAAGAAACTCAAAAATGTATTAGTGGCGAAGATTTAAAACAGTGAGTAGACAAGCTGTCCACTAAGAAAACAACAAATTAAGACCATTTGTGTGATACATAAGTATGCCCAATCACCCCCTATGCCAGACTAGAATCATTGTGTTTTTCTCTGTAACTCTATTTCCAAACTGTCATCTTGAAGTCACAGCATTTAGTCTTGAAATGTGAGTTAGCACACAGCTCCTCATTCTTAGTGTAAAAACCGTATAACAGAATCACATAGACACACACAACTTAATCAATAGAAGATTAAACGATGCATAAAAGATAAATCAACATTGAGCAATCAACATAACCAACACGAGCTCTTACCTTCTTATCAAGTGAAATTGTCTTACTGCAGTCTTCTTCAGCTTGTTGGAAGCTGCATTAATTGAAAACAAATTGGTACAGCAAGCCTCAGTTCAAAGGCAATCTGATACATTTATTGAACTAATTGCAAATGAATCTAAAGATCATCATACCATCCTAATTCTAAGTAAGCTGCTGCCCGGTTCGAATAATAAGTTGCACTTGTTCCATTCAATTTAATAGCTTCACTGTAATAATTCACAGCCTTATTCCATTGCTTTCCTTTAAATGCAGCATTTCCCTGCAATAAAGTTATCCACAATTAATGGAACACAAGAAAACACAAGCACCATTTTTTTCGATGAACCCTTTCTGAGGTGAAATAAGTAACCAAGAGAATCATAAAGAATTGATTCCTCAAATAATAATTTTCAAAAGAAGTTTCATAAATAACTGATTTTAGCCCGCATGTAAAACTGAAGAAGACAGATAATCATTCATGCAGCTTGTGTTTTGAGCACATAATCAATGATTCGTGTGAATATTTAGAGTCCGAAAATACTATTTTCCTTATTTCATTTATTCTACAAGTTACGCTTAAATAAAATATAGAAAACAAACTCCTAATAGATATCCCCTAATTGTAGGATACTTATCTAACTTAAATTTTAAAAAATGATTATCTAAAACTTTATTCCGATAAGACTTTAAAACTAAACTAATTATCTAAAACTTTATTCTGATAAGACTTTCAAACTAACTGAAAAATCCTAACTTCTTGACACTCTCCCTCAAGTTGGTGCGTAGATGTCAATCATTCCCAACTTGCTGACAAGATGTCCAAAGTTAGTTTTGAGGAGTCCCTTGGTTAGGATATCTGTTGTTTGTTGTTTTGTTGGAACAAACAATAGGCAGATAATCTTATTCTCAAGTTTCTCTTTGATGAAGTGACGGTGAATTTCAACATGCTTGATCCTATCATGTTGCACTGGGTTATGTGCAATGTTGATTGCTACTTTGTTGTCGCAGTATAACCTCATAGGTAGAACTATAGGTCTTCTCAAATCCTCTAGAACTTGTTTCAGCTACAATACTTCACAAAGCCCATGTGCCATAACTCTAAATTCAGCTTCAACAGTACTTCGTGCAACCACATTTTGTTTTTTACTCTTCCAAGTCACTAAATTACCCCATACAAAAGTGCAATAGCCTGTAGTAGACTTCTTGTTTGTAACTGAACCTGCCCAATCAGCATCAGTGTATACCTCAATACCTCTATTCTCTGTTTTTCGAAACAAAAGTCCCTTTCCTGGAGAACTTTTTAGATATATGAGAATTCTGTAAACAACTTCAAGATGTTCTTCCCGAGGATGATGCATGAAGCGACTTACCATATTGACTGCAAAAGCGATGTTTGGTCTAGTATGAGACAAGTAAATAAGTTTTCCCACCAAATTCTGATATCGTCGTGCATCCACTAAGGCTTTTTCTCCTTCACCTAGTTTTAGATTACTCCACAAGTGTATCAATTGGTTTGCAGCCACTCATTCCAGTTTCCTTCAATAAATCAAGGACGTATTTCCTTTGTGAGACAACTATACCTTTCTTGGAACGAGCAACTTCCATTCCAAGAAAGTATTTCAAGGCACCTAAGTCCTTGATTTCAAAATCAGTGGCTAAGCTTTGCTTTAATTTGTCCATTTCAACTAAATCATCTCCAGTAAGAATAATGTCATCCACATACACTATAAGCACAGTGATTTTACCTTTAGCTGAAACTCTAGTGAACATTGTGGGATCAGCCTGGCTTTTTCTGTAACCATGTCTATTCACAACTATAGTAAATTTCTCAAACCAAGCCCTAGGCGATTGTTTGAGACCATATAAGGACTTTTGCAACTTGCACACATTTGACCTAAATTTTTCACAGAAACCAGGAGGAGGATCCATGTATACTTCCTTTTTTAAATCCCCGTTGAGAAATGCATTCTTCACATCCAATTATTGTAATGGCCAATTTAGGTTTGTAGCAATAAACAAGAGAACACGTACAGTGTTTAACTTTGCTACTGGTGCAAATGTCTCTGAATAGTCAATCTAATAGGTTTGAGTAAACCCCTTTGCCACTAGGCGAGCCTTGTATCTCTCAAGTGAACCATCTGAATTGTATTTGACAGTAAATACCCACTTGCAGCCAACTGTTGACTTCCCTTTAGGCGAATTGACCACCTTCCAAGTCTGATTCTTCTCAAGAGCATTCATCTCTTCAAGAACAACTGCCTTCCATTCAGGTACACTTAGAGCATCCTGTACATTCTTTGGAATTTCTACACTAGAAAGTTGTGAGATAAATGCATAGAAAGGAGGTGATAGGTTGTGATACGAAACAAAATTAGACAATGGGTATTTGGCACAACTTTTCCAGATCACTAAGAACCTGAGAATTTGAATTTAACTCACAAGAATGATTAGAATTAGAATTACCTGAGGAAGAAGAAGTCTGATTTGACCTTGGATTGGAATCATGGCCATGCTGCAAAGTAGGGTTCTCTCTTCTTTGATTAGTACCCTTTCTTGAGTAAACAATAAACTCATGTTGTTTATTACCCTGTCTTGCACACAAATCTGGTTCTAATGGCACATTAGAAGGCTATCCAGGTTGATTAGCATTTACATGATCAGATTTAGTGAGGTTTTCTTGTGGTTCGAGTGCATTAGGTTCTAATATGGGATCAAGAATGGTAGAACCAGGTATAGCAGTGTTTGGAACATGTATGACAGTATTAGGTTCAGGTATGGCAGCCTCGAGACTTTTTTCTAGACGGAGTGATTCTAGCACAGAAGAAATAGAAGGGGTTTCTAGGTGAATAGTGTTAAAGATAGAATCTTCACTCTTATTCTCCCCCTGAAGATGATTATCTACATAATATCTTCGTTTTTCAAAAAATGTAACATCCATGGTAACAAACATTTTTTTAAAAAATAGGATCAAAACATTTATAACCTTTTTGTGTTGGAGAATATCCAACAAAAATGCATTTTCTAGCCTTTGGAGCAAGTTTGCCCTGATTCTGGTTGTGAATATGGACAAAAGCAACACAACCGAATATTTTGGGCAGAAGTGTGACTGAAATTCTTGAGGTAGAGAAACATTGATTAAAGAAATCAAATGAAGTTTGAAATTGTAGAACTTTTGAAGGCATTCGATTTATCAAATAGGCAGCGGTGAGTACAGCTTCCCCCCATAAATACATAAGAACTTGAGTTGTAAAAAATAAGGATCTAGCAACTTCAAGGAGATGCTTATTTTTGCGTTCAGCAATTCCATTTTGTTGGAGGGTATCCGTACATGAACTTTGATGAAATATGTCATTTTCCACAAAATAATCTCCCAAAAACTTGTTAAAGTATTCTTTCCCATTGTCAGTTCGGAAAACTTGAATTTTAGTTTGAAACTGAGTTTGTACCATGTTGTTAAAAGTTTTAAAAATCATTCCCACCTCTGATTTTTCCTTCATTAAATATACCCAAGAAATACGGGTGTGATCATCAATGAAGGTAATAAACCATCTTTTTCCTGTTAATGTAGAAATTCTATTAGGTCCCCAAACATCACTATGAATCACAGAAAAAGGTTTTGAGGCTTTGTAGGGTTGGGAAGGAAATGATGCACGATGATGTTTTGCTAATTAACAAATTCACATTTAAAGGAAGAAGAACTTTTATTAGCAAACAAGTTGGGAAATAAATATTGCAAATACTGAAAACTAGGATGGCCTAACCTAAAGTGTCACAACAAAACTTCATTGTCATTATTAACAGCAAAAACATAATTGAAACAAGTACGTGGAGGTTGTCGTCTCAAACTTGGTACTTCTTCAAAGAAATACAGCCCACCACTTTGTCTAACACTGCCAATCATCTTCCCCGAGGTCCAATCCTGAAATTCACAATGATTTTAGAAGAAATTAGCACAACAGTTCAGGTCCAGGGTTAATTTGCTAATAGACAAAAGATTGCAAAATAGGTTAGGAACATGCAGAACATTATGAAGAGTGAGAGTGGAAGAAAGAATGATAGACCCTTTTCCAGCAATAGCCGAAAGGGATCCATCAGCAATCTTAATTTTTTGATTTCCTGCACATGGCTTATAGGCAGAAAACAAAGATGGAGAGCCTGTCATGTGATTGGTTGCTCCTGAATCGATAATCCAAGAACAAGGATTCGAATGATGACAAATAAGGGCAGCAGAAAGATAATTACCTTTTTGAGCTAATGAACAAGAGGGAGTAGATGAATTAAAGGATGATGATTGAAACAATTTATACAAGTGCTCTAATTGATCCTTGGTGAAAGGTGATGACTCTGAAAAACCTAATTGCTCTTGATCTGAAGTAGCTTGGAAGGCTCGTCCATCACCTCCTTGTTTCTTCTTCACATGAGGAGGCTTGCCATGCAGCTTCCAGCAAGTTTCTCTTGTATGCCAAGCCCTTTTACAAAAGTCGCACCAAGGTTTCTTTGAATTCCTTCGATCTCCATCAGGTTCAGGTGCCTTTGAAACAAGAGCATAACTCTCTGAACTCTCTACTTTACTAGTGGCTTTAACATCATTAAGCATGACATTCCGTCGTGCTTCTTCTCTTCTTAACTCAGAAAACACTTCTCGAATAGATGGAAGGGGTTTCCTACTCAGAATTTTGCCTCTCACTTCGTCTAAATCACGGTTTAGCCCAGCCAAGAACACATATACTCTGTCATTTTTCAACATCTTCTTATACCTTACACTATCACTTGAACAGTCCCACTGCTCATCATAGCAAAGATCTAATTCATGCCAAAGGATCAACAGTTCATTATAGTAAGTTGTGACCTCCCGATTACCTTGCTTAGACTGCCACAGTCGAGTTTTCAACTCAAATATCTTAGATGAATTTTCTAAATCAGAATAGGTATCTCGGACTGTATCCCACACCGCCTTGGCTGTCGGTAAGAAAAGATAAGGCTTACCAATCCTAGGCTCCATTGAGTTTATCAACCACGCAATAACCATCGAATTTGCTGAACTCCAAGTCGGAAGAGAAGGATCTCCAGCAGCTGATTTTGTTGCTTCACCAGTCAAATGCCCCAGCTTTCCCTTTCCATCAATTACCAACTTAATGCACTGTGCCCACTCTAAGTAATTTTTTCCATTCAATTTATGAACAGTTAGTTGCAAAGAAGAGCTATCCTGGTTATATTCAGACTGCTGCAACAGCGGCTGAGGAGTTGTGGTGTTACTATCATCATCTTTGGCGGTAGATGCCGATGAGCTCTTTGTAGCTCCAGTCATGGCAGTTTTCACCATTGAAAAATAGACCTCTAAATATTCATTGCTCTGATACCATGTGAATATTTAGAGTCTGAAAATACTATTTTACTTATTTCATTCATTCTACAAGTTACGCTTAAATAGAATGTACAAAACAAACTCCTAATAGATATCCCCTAATTGTAGGATACTTATCTAAACTTGAATTTAAAAAAATGATTATCTAAAATTTTATTCCGATAAGACTTTAAAACTAAACTAATTATCTAAAACTTTATTCTGATAAGACTTTCAAACTAACTGAAAAATCCTAACTTCTTGACAATTCGGTAGAAGCTTTTATTTACCCCTGCTGAAAACAAAGTAAAAGAAATCACTTGACACTAGTAATAACTAAGAAGAAAATCCCTTTTAAAGAAATCAACTCTATGTTCAGCAACAAGCAAGCTTAACTATGGCAACATTAACTTCTGTTCGACCTCCACATTTCTCAAATAAATTGAAAATCGCGGGGGGGGGGGTTGGGGGAGGGGGGAGGGAAGAGAAAAACTTTAATCGATTAAGCTTACAAAATACACATTCAGCTATACTTTTCTGGCACCAAATGTAGTTGAGATATCATGCTAAAATTAGAAGAGTGACAGAGTGAGTGGCAGAGATAGTCAATCATTTGAAATATAACAATTTTATTTTATTTCAACCAGCCAAGCAAAATTGTCCAATTTTTTGTTTTTTTAACAAACTATGAAGCAGCATACAGTTATTAAAATATCTACATTGTGGTTGAGCTCACTAAACAGTAAGTATTTCTATAACAAGCAAGCTTATGCATAAAAAAGAAATGGTAATATAGCAAAAAAATGCAAGACTGCCTACGACTAATAGCAAGACAGAATATACTCCAGAATATTGTCATAATAACGAAGAATCCACCTTCTCTTTCAAAAGTTCAGAAGCATCAATGCTACCATTTGTATCCGTCAGTGGCACTAAATTAGAAGCGATGTTCACTTGTTCTTGGAGGGAATCATACAGATCTAAGACTGTATCAAGAAGAAATTTATCGCCACCATGGTAAGTGATAAATGAAATAGAAATGGGATGCTCATTGTACTTTCCTATTGGAATGGCAACCTGGCAATAAATTGTCAAAGTATATTGAAATTCCAGAATAAAAATTAAGACAATGATAATGAAAAGAAAAACATACAAATGAAAGCTGCAGTGCTGTGAGGATGAGTTACCTGACAGCAACCAGACATGCTTCCGATGCTTGATAGCACAAGTGTTCTATCATGAAATTCAGCAGAATAAGTTTTCTTTGTATTAAGCTTTAATGGAGGATCTGAAACTGTGGGAATGACCAGTATTTTATCATCCTGGAAAAATAAACAAGACAATGAGATGATGGAAAATTAAAATGGATGAACAGTCTTCTGTGATGCTGAGATCATTGCTGCTTACAATGATTAGGTAAAGAAATCCATTTCTAGATATAACAAATCAATAAATTGTGACTATCTTCAATTCAAACAAGCAAGCAGCATCTGAGCTATCCAGAAAAATGAGAATAGGGATCTTCCAGGATGGTTGAAAAAATAAGGAAGATGAAAGTAACTCTACACCAAGACTCTCTTCCCCCATAGGTAAGCTTAGGAGAGAAAGATCCCTAATTACAGCAAGTTCAAAACAAACCACCATCATAAAGCTGATCAGGTGATGTGCCAAAAGCACCACAGCTAAAGGGAATTTTTCAAGAAATCTGTTTGCAGGCAGTGAAGAATAGAAGACCTCCAAACTCCAAAGTCAACAGAGTGATACAATGCAAAAACATGTCTCTCTATAATTCATTCAGATACTTGTACCTTCCCGCAAATTGGAAACTAAAAGATGCCTGGAACAGGACAACAGATCTTAAGATATTAAGACCCTATTTGGTATTGAGGTTGTGCACTAAAGTAATTAGTAAACACTAGCTGTTGTGGCTTAGAAATTAAGTTGATTTGATCCACTACTTGCATGATGAAAAACATATAATATTTTTACTATTTTTGTCAAAATTTTTATTTAAAATTCATATTTACTGCCTGCTATTACCATTTATTTCATACTTACAGCTTTTATTCCACAAAAGCTGTAACTTCCCCTATACAAACAGGGCCTAAGATCTTCTATAATAATAAGCTTCTTCTAAGAAACCATATTTGTTACACTAGGGCAATCCAGACACTAATTGCAGAAAGGAAACCAGACATTTTGGTCAGAGACTGTAACCCAAATGACAATATATATATATCTACATGGCTTAATAAAAATCTTGTAAATCTCTCACATAATATCAATGGTTTTTTTTTTAGGAAACAGAGAAACTTCTCTATAACAATAAGAGAAAAAGGAATTAAAATCATCCCAGAGGTCCACAAACCAAAATCTTCTCCACAGTATAGAACTCCAAAAAACTGTAGAAAACTCTGCAAAATGAAAATCTTGAAATTGAGACATAGAAAGGAAAAATCCAAATTAACAAAATTAGCCCAAGACTGCATCCCAACGAAGCTGAATAAAAAAGTATGAGGAATCTTCAAATTCCTTGGAAATTGAGCCCAAATAGAAGAAAAGAAACAAATCCTCTCATAACCCATTAATATCATCCTCTTTTTCTCCTACAAAAATGAGGCAATTTCTTTCTTGCCAAGTCACCCACAACAGAGATGCCTCTACACTTTCATAATGTTTTGGCTTCCTTTTCTATTGCCTTACAAGAGACTGGGGGTGCCCAAAGATATTAGCTGCACCACATAACTGAGCCCATAAAGAGGAGGTGACATCACAACGAAGAAAAAGATAGTTACTGGTTCCCTCATTCATTCTACACATTGCACAATAAATCTTCTCTCTATTATTAATTATTCCAAGAGCTACCGTCCAACCAACTTTTGCATAAATTATTATGTGTTGAGATGAAAAAAAAAATTACACTAAAAACATATGAACGTAGCAGTTGGTTATCAACATGAAATAATAAAATCTGACTGGTTGAAATGTTGTCCAGTATTCTCCACTTAGCAAGTTGGCTAAGTTGGTGAAATGCTTCCACACATATTCTTGTTTTATTTTTTGAATATCCTAGTTGTGTGACACGTGTTTTATATAACACTTGACAAAATGCCTGCATGTGATGATATAATTTAAATGAAGAAGGCACAGCGCCTCTGAGTTTGGACTGTTTATCTTATCTTTTTCTTTTGCCATCTGCTCTAGTGCACCTATTCCCTTCAACAAGTAATGGACCAAGGCAATTGCTTAGTCAATGACATTGCTTCAACAACGAACTTTGAGTCCCCTATCTGTTTTTACCCCTTTTTCATTATCACAGATTTCTATAGGATTCATCTTTTTCACTCCCTGTCAATAGGGGAGGACATAGTGGCATACTATAATAAATGATGCATATGCATCTAGTAGAGCAGTCACATTTGCACTTTCTAACTTGTTCTGGCTAATTCGTTTACTACTGGTTGACACTAGCCTGCCTACTGTCAGGCTCCTAGACAAGGCCCATCTAACAAATAAGACTCAAATCAAATGATAATTTGTGCACATCTTCTGATCTTTGACAAAAATATAAAGAAATAAGAAATAAAGGAAATAAAATGTAAGAATTTTCTCCTACCTTGTGAAACAAGGAGAAATGGCAGAAGAATTAAGAAATGACATGATTGCACTTATAAAAGAAGTTATACCTCCTGTCCGTATTTTGAGAATTCTGGTACAAGATACTAAAATCATTTTTATTGTCAAAATAGTAAATAATGCTATGTTAAAAATTATACTTCAAATATTTAAACTAGAAAGGAACTTATTCTTCTTTAGAAAGGAACATATTCCTTCTTTTTGGAAAAGTATTAAATAGCAATTTTCCCTTTCTGTTCCAATCAAATTCGAAAATCATATACAAGCATTCCACCAATTGTTATATCAATAACTTCCCAATGTAAAAACTTAAAACAGAAGAAACATGGGAGAATAATGCCCGACTTAGCCAATCTGAAAATTGGATGAATACCAACCAACAAATGCAAAGTGCGATGTAACCAGCATGTGCAAATAGACTAGAATTAATTGTTTGTAATTGTCAAATTCGTGATTACACTGACGTAACACATAGAATGAACTATAATAAGAAATATGTCTAATGCCATGATGAAAAGTAATATTAAAGCTCAAAATTATTTCCACGAAAGGCAGACAACTCTTACCAAATTGAAAGGCAATATCAACAAATTCTAAGAGAAACATTCAAACTTAAGGATACCTTTAATAACCTTTGAAGGGCTGCCCGCATCTCATTTCGGACTTTGTATAAGATTTTGATGTTGTCTTGTGTTGTATTAATTGCTTCAAGAACACGTTCAAAGACATTATATCCTAACCTTGGTTTGGCTGATTTAACCCATTCTTCATAAATTGTTTTAAACTCGTATCTGAAAAGCAGTAATAGGTGTCATATTATTGTTTGTATTGAACGAAGGCCGGAATAAACGATCGGGAATAAACTTGAGGAAAAAAAAATGGAAGAAGAAAATGAACACAGAGATATGAGAAGCAATGGTCAAGGGCGAAAAGGATCTAGGAAACATAAATAAATCATTTCAAAATGGTGAAGCTTCGATTCAGCTTAAAGCTAGGAAGTTACAAATTTAGTTATGCAGATGCCGTAAATCAAGTTAACCCCACTCTACTCCAAAGCATAACATTCAGATGCTTTATCTTCTAAGTTGAAAACTGTATCATGATAATATATACAGATTCCAGATACCTGTACAACAAGCTTTCAAATGAATTTCAAAAGCCAGATATTCTAAGACACCTACCAGCACAAGCAATAAACTCCATCATACCCCCTAGCATGCCCTGTTGGTTGTATTTCTCGTGTTGTATACTCTAAACTAACTGAACAAATGTGGAACTTAGAAGACATGAAACTAGACTGGCAACAAGATCTGGAGAGAAAATAAAATGTTTTGGGGTCTTATTAAATTCAAAACATTTTACAGATGGCTTCTATGATCTACAGCAGAAATAATCAGCAATT
This sequence comes from Citrus medica, assembly GCA_002013955.2. Lineage (NCBI taxonomy): Eukaryota > Viridiplantae > Streptophyta > Magnoliopsida > Sapindales > Rutaceae > Citrus > Citrus medica. The sequence goes on from MKYO02029845.1 coordinate 79,523, forward strand.
TGAAAGTAAAGTCTCCAGCAAAAACAACATTAGCCCTGGAAATTTTAGAATGCATTTGGAGTTATTTTCAAATCATATTTTCTATTTTCCAAATTCAAGAAACACCAAATACGTGTTCAGTCAGCCATTTCTCAAAATATTTTTAAAAATGCAAAATTCATTCTATACTTTAACAAAGGAAATAGGAAAACCAGTTTTTCTTGTTTTCCTTATTTCTATATATAGTATTAAGTTCCAAAAAGAACTAATTTCTTCCACCATCTCTCAAAATAATAATAAGAACATCATCATCATATTACTATTATCTCTTGTTTTCAAAATTACTTTTGAAAATGATACCAAATGCAATTTTAAATTTTGAAAATAGTATTTTCATTCTCATTTTTGTTTCATGAAACCAGCAATTGGAAACAATACCAAATGAGCCCTTTGAATCCAATCTTTCCTGCAATAACATGAAATTTAGTTATTTCTGATTAGCAACAGTTATCCAAGCAATTTTTCCTTTGTTATTAAAAAGTTAAAAGGTGGCACACCATCCGCACATTCAGTAGTAATAGATATTGTGGCTTTTCATGATTAAGCAACCATATTATTTCTGAATAGGAATTGACTAATCATAACAATTTATCATGCTAGTACCATATTACATATTATAAAACTATATGAACTTGTATTCTAACAGAAAGTGGAACTCCTTTAAATCTAGTAAAGATGATTAAAAACAAAATAATTTGATAAGGAAAACCTTGCCAAACTCCTGGACACTCTCATTCCACAACTAACAACCATCCTCATCCCTTCTAGTCATAGCTTCATCTACTCTGTTTTCACTCGCATACCAGCTACATTTAGTTCTAACTAAATATCCGATTGCAACAAACAAAATTACAAAAATGGAAACACTTTTACAACTGTGTGGCATGATTCTATAATTTAACCTAAACATCGTAAGATCTCTTTACCAAAAAAGGGGAAAAAGTTAAAAGATTTCCAAATTCACTTGATCATTAGTAAATAGATATTATAAAAATAAAGGAACTACATTATTCAGCTACCTTTGTAATGAAAGCATAACAGAAGAAAGCGCTTTAAGAGTAGCTGTTCCATTTTCCGGGCTTGTAGATTGAGCACGCAATCCTTTTAGACTGGGCACATTTGAAGCAATATACTGACCAACATTCATATGCTCTGGATTCTGGTCTGCACAATCAAAACAAACAGGAAAACTTCTTTTAATTGATCCATTTAATATAATAAAGGCAGCTAAATACAGAAAGAATATCAGATACAATAACCCTGCAACTTACACCCAGATAGACTTTCAATTGCTTTGCTAATAACATGTATTGTCTTCAGCTTGGGAACCTTTGAAAGCTGGAAGATATCATCAGCAAAAATAAGGCGTCTGGCCCTCCTAGGTTCCACCGCGTTTAGTTGAAGTAAAACATGCCCAACACGATGTAAAATAGATGCATTACGAGCAAGCAAACCTGAAAGTTCAAGAAATAATTACATTAGAGAATATATATATAAAAACAAAGAGAGCTACAAATTTGGTCCTCCAAAATCCAAGAGAAGGTAAGAAAGTTGGATTTCTTATGATCCCAACTATCCAAAAGCTGTTTAACATGCACATATTTCCAACAGAATCAGCTGACAATAGAAATTGCACAAACCAAGGAAAGTCTAGCTAAGGACATCAAATACTTTTAGTTCATATATAGAGAAAAACCTATCTACAAGTTAACAATCAGTTTTCTATTTTCATCACATATAAAATTTGAAATTAGGCAAAATTCTAAGAAAATTAGGGAAGCAGGCTGACTTTTTTTTTCCCTCGGGACAGGGGTATAACTCCTAGAAATTGAGGATAAAGGACAATTATGTACAACATTTTCAAAGAGTCATCAACAGCTATCATACCAACAGTGTCTAGAGATTGTGAATTTGGCAGCACGCCAATCATGGAAACAGTGCCATGAGACGGTCGGTAACCAAGGATCCCACAAAATGATGCTGGAACTCTCACACAGCCAATTGTATCAGTACCTACAATTATAAAAGATGGATCAGTAAGAAATTAGTATCCACAAAAAGTGTCAATGTATGTCAAAACACAAACAACTGAAGTTACCAAGAGCAAAGTCAACAAGCTGAGCTGCAACAGCCACAGCTGAACCACTAGAAGAACCTCCAGGAATATGAGAGGGCATTTGGGGATTAACAGGGGTTCCATAATGCTTGTTCTCCCCAGTAATCCTAAATCCAAGATTCCACAAAAGAAAAAAAAATTCAAAACTAGACACATCATTAACTAGATTCAATTAACTTTGACAGGGATTAAGGAATTACCCAAATGCAAATTCATCTAAAACAGTCTTGCCAATACAAGTAGCTCCATTCTTCAACAAAAGAGTAACGACCACGGCCGTCCTCTCGGCTTCATGGTGATCTCTCTTCCAGTCTGGACTCCCAAACCCCGTTACATACCCCTTCACATCAAAAACGTCCTTGATGGCGAATTTGAGGCCGGCGAGAGGCTGCCGAGCAGCAGGAGGCGGCGGCCGAGGGAACGGAATGAGTTCAAATCTTTCCAAAAAAGCACCAAAATCGACTCTCCCATTCAATTTGAGATTCCTTCTACGGCGAAGAGTCTCCGCAAGAACCACGAAACCCACCACGCTCACCCCGATCACTACCCAAACTTTGGGGTTCGATGTATTGGTTTTAATTATATTAAATGATTTTGACATGGTTCGATTTGAAAAAATAATAATAATAACACACAAACGATATGTGAAAAGGTGAAGGATTTAAGGGAGGTTTTCGTTTATAGTTTTGGTGTCGATCGACTGCCTGGGGTTTTGGCCTTTCTGGGGGTTTTGGTGAGTGCTATCGCGCGCCAGACATTTCCTCAGTGAATTTGTATTTCGCTTTATTTGACTATTCTCCGCCGTTGTCCGCTCGCCCCTTCCTTTCATTTTTACGCAAATACGGGAATTTTTTTAAAATATATATATATATATGTATGTATGTATGGGTTTATATAAGTAAATTATCCTATAGAAAGTCTCGGTCTGATTTTTTTTTTTTTGATAATACGAGACTATTGTTTAAATTATAATTGATATTATATAAAAGTATAATTGAGATGTACAATTATATATATACTGAGACTTGTTGATATCACTACTGATATAGTACCGTTCAGATTTTGTAATCCTCTCAAATATGTGAGGGACGTCAACTCCCAACCTGGGAGAAAAACTATCTTCACTCAAGCTCTGAGACTCCAAAAAAGAACATTTAAATTAAATCTCTACAATGCATTTACGGAGGCTTGAACCACTTCCCTCACATTTGTGAGGGAGTGACTCTAGCCACCTGGGCTTAGCCCAAGTGGTTCCCCGTCCGGGTTGAGATGGCAAAATTGTTTAGGAATTTATTGTTTAGGCTTTCATGGTATCACTTCAAATAGAATAAATTTTAAATAATTTTTAGATTTTTAATAGGTGGGGTTTGTTTTTGTAATTCTCACCTCAATCTCATTATATATATAAATATTTTTTAATTTTTATTCTATAATTTTTAATTTTTAATTTTTATCTTATCAATCGCAATGTTTGTAAATATTTTTTTTATTTTTATCTAATATAAATAGGTTATAATTAAAAGAAAACCTTACATTATATTTTTTATTTAACCTTAAAATATTGATATATTTTTTTCTCTCTCTCAAGATGTTGATCTGTTCAAATATTTTTTAATTTTGATACTATTTCAAGATATTATTTCAAACTTTTAAGATTTTTTAAATAATTTAAATATTTTATAATGTGGCAACGATTTTAATTAAGTCTTTAGTTTTTAATTTACTAAAATCATTTATTTATATCTATTGTAAAATAAGGAAATGAGAAATGGGGTGGGGATAGAGAAATTATTTTCCACATAGAGATTCCTCATCGCCACCCTACTGAGTGTGCGTTTGCGATTATGGTTAGGTTGTAGCTTAAAAGTTACAGTACTAAAGTGTTTAGTAAATAAATCAAATTTGTAATCAATATTTGTTTGTCAACTTTGACAGGAACAAATGTCGCATTATCGATGTTGATGGAAATTGCATTTTAGAAGGACATCGATCATCTGATCATTGTTATACGTTGATTAGTTCAATTATTTGCCATAAGACCACTCTTGATGACACATAATTATGGCATCAAAAGCTTGGTTATTTAAGCTACAAGTTACTAACTAAAATTGTGAAAACATGTGCTGTCAAAGGAGTTCCAATACTCAAGAAGAAACAACTAGGGATATGTGGTTCATGTTAATCTGGCAAACAACAAAGGGCATCGCATAAAGCCATTCAGGATAAAGCAACATCAAATGTGCTACAACTACTTCATATGTATCTTATGGGACCAATGCAAGTTGAAAGTTTGGCTGGAAATCATATACATTTGATGTGTTCAGAAAACTGTGTAAAAAGGTTAAAAATGAACAAAACTATAATATTGTCAGAATTAAGAGTGATCATAGAAGAGAATTTGAAAACACCAGTTTTGAAGAATATTGTAATTTACATGGAATTTCACATGAGTTTTCCTCACCTATTACTCTAAAACAAATTGGTGTTGACTTTGATGAAACCTTTGCATCTATTGCTAGACTCGAATCTATTTGTTTGCTTTTTACAGTTGCTTGTTTAATAGGGTTTAAATTATTTCAAATGGATGTTAAAAGTGCCTTTTTGAATGGCATCTTAAATGAAGAAGCCTATGTTGAACAATCTAAAGGTTTTGAAGACCCCCATTTCCCAAACCATGTTTTTAAATTGAAAAAGGCTTTGTATGGTTCAAAGCAGGCTCCTCGAGCTTGGTATGAAAGGTTGACCAAATTTTTCCTTGAAAATAGCTGTAAGTGAGGGGGAGTAGATAGAACACTATTTATTAAGCAACTTAATTAAGATATTTTAGTTGTTCAAATATATGTTGATGATATAATGTTTGGTTCTACTTCTTCTTATCATGTGCGTGAATTCGTGAGTCAAATGAAAAGGAAATTTGAGATAAGCATGGTGGGAGAATTGACTTACTTTTTGGGTTTGCATATGAAACAAATGTTTGCAAATTATGGTATGATTCAGGATACTTTGACTGTGTTTGGTGATAACACGAGTGCTATCAATATTTCTAAAAATCTTGTTCAACACTCTAGGACTAAGCATATTGACATTCGTCATCACTTCATTAGAGATTTAGTTGAGAGCAAGATCATGTCCTTAGAATACATTGATACAAAAAAATAGCTTGCAGATATTTTCACAAAAACTTTAGACTCTAAACGATTTGAATCTTTAAGGAAAACTTTAGGTGTGTGTTCCATGTAAGTCAAAATGATTTTTTATTTTGTTTAAAATCATGCATTTGTGCATTAGATATAAGACGTGCATTTATAAATTTAAATCATTATTTTTTTTTGTGCTCTGTCTTTTAGACGACAAGCAATTTTTCATGCTTTTAAAGATTGGAAAGCCTTGAATAAGTTTTTATTAGAGTTATTTAACCTTTCTTAAAAAACACATGAATGACAATTCAGTCTCTACTTTGACTCAAGGTTTTGATATTGACATGGTCTTTGTTGAGACTATTTAACTTGAGTTATGACTGTTTGCCTTGATTCTTATCTTGTCATAAGACCTCAAATATATGTAGATACTATGGTCAGAAATAGCTACCTATAACTATTATGAATGAAGCTATTCTTGAGTAATCTGAGTCTGCGTATCACAAATATGACAGAGGACGAACTACCATGAGAAGAAAGCTACATTAAGGGGTAGAGTGAAAGCTCCTGACCATAGATTTAAAAAACGAAAAAGAAAATGAAAGGCTTTGCAATCATAAAAAAAAAGTCCGTTAATTAAAATGGTAAAAAATTGGAGATCAAGATAATAAGGTTAGTTTGACCAACTCCATATTTTATATTTAAGACTTTGACTGTGAAAATTGATGAATTTTTGGGAAAAAATGTTTAGATTGAGTTGTTTGCACACACACACAAGCTTAAAGTTCTTTAATCTTTACTTAATTGAGGAAATTAGAATCTTGATTACATGAATTAGTACTTGTTGTGAAAAATTCTCAAATATTTTTTTGTTCAATTTCATTATTAATGCATTAAAAAAAAACATTTCTTGATGCATGTGTATTCTCATGTTCTTTTCATAATGATATGTTTTTAAGTCTTAAGAGTCACATTTGTTTTAAGCAAAACTCAAAAAAATTTTTAAAAGTGCATTGACAAGCTTCTCCCGTCACAACTGAGCATGTTGCATTCTTTTGGTCATAACTTTGTCTACAGAACTCCAAATTCGGTTCTGTAAAATTCTTTGCAAAGCAGATTCAATAAGTGTTCTAACGGCATGTAGATCGCATTCTGATTCTATCTCATTCATTCCCAGTTTAAATTTGAATTTGTCTGCTCTGCACTGTGTGTCTGTTTCTGAAAGTATCCTGCGTGGGATTTCGTTTTTGATATTTTCCTCTTTGTTTCTGACTTGTTTGAGTTCGTTTATGTTTATTTCTTCCTCTTCTATGAAATTTCTATTTGTGGGTGCACCAGATTCTTCCCTTTTGCAATCTTTTGGCAAAAGAGGGGGAGTAATTTATTTTAAATCTTCAATTGCTCAATGCAATGAGTTAGGGGGAGTAGTATTTTCCATTCTAGAGAAATTTTTTATTTTTGCTCAAAAAATTTTATTTTTGAATTCTAGTTCTCAGGGGGAGTTTATTTTTTCTTTTTCTTAATTTTCTGCTTAATATTGTCTTTCCATTTATTGATTAATAAAATTAGTATTTTATTTTCATTCTTACCTTGGTTTATTTACATGAACTAACATGCTAATTGCTAATTATTTGGTTAGTTCCTTCTTTGTTTTTTATACTTGTTTAGGTTCATATCTTAGCGCCAAAGTTCATGGAAGACTTGTGTTGGATTGTTTTTGCCACAAGAATGCCAAAGGGGGAGATTGTTAAGTCCATTATTTATAGAGTTAGCATTTTATGGTAAGTCTAGTTAAATTGGAAGTTTATTTATTGCATATCTTGTAATATGGATTAATTTATTAATTCCCTAATTTAGTGAGATTCCAATTTATTAGAAATATTTGTTTCCTAATTTAATTAAATGTCTAATTTAGTAAGTCAATTAATGGTGAGATTCTATAATTTGGCGCATGAGATCTATTTTGAGCAAGAAATTGGTTCAAACATGAAGTTCTTTAAATACTCTAGATATTTCATGGGAGACAAGCAAGGTAAGAAGATAATATTTATTCCTATTCAGATTCATAGGAATTATAAGAGGAAAGAAACTCTTATTTGGAAAGAATCCAAGTCTTTTAAGATTTGTTATTTTGGTGAAACCCTAATGCCTATATAAAGAGAGGCATTTCACAATTGAAAGGATGCACAACACATAGCATAACGCAGAGAAGCAAAATTCGGCCTCCTCCCTAGAGAATCCGGATTTGGCGCATAATGTTGTGTTGATTTATTTTGTTATCTTCTTTTCATCTCTGTGGAGAATTTATGTGGATCTTGGGTCACTAGACATTCAAGAATTGAAGAATTGCTATTGATCACTTTGCAAAGTGCATTGAGGATCGTGGATCAAGAGGAGTAGCAATTATTCAAGAGAAGCAGATTCATTCTAAGGTTGAGTAAATTGTATGGTGATAAACTGTAAGTGAGAGTCTTAAGTTTGGTAAATCCATAGGTTTTAACATCTCAACTTAGTGAATTACTTTTATTTGGGCATGGCCTCGTGGATATAGGATTGATTAATCTAAACCACGTAAAAATTTATGTGTCATTTATTTTCTGCATTTTATTGTGTTTTTGGAAAATTAATATTTTTTATGCGGATGAACAGTAACCTTGAACAGTAAACGTGAACAGTAACTGTAAACAGTACTTACGAAAAAATTACTTAAGTAATTAATTTTTTGTTTTAATTGCCTACATCTATTTTCAATAGATCTAAATTCCTTTCAGTGTCCATACAACTCGGCACGGCACGAACACGTTTCTGTAGAGCACGTGGCATGGCACGACACACACGTGGGCTGGGCCAGGCTTAGAATTTTAGGCACATGAGCCTTAAAAGCATGGCACGATTAGAGATGAGCTAAATCACGATACGCGAAAAAGTATGCAATAAGCACGTTTCATTTTTTAATGAAAGTAAACTTAAAATTTTATGATTTTATAAATAACTTGAAATTGAATCTTTAAATATATTTTATTAGCTCAATTTTTTTAAATTTATTTAATTCTTAATTTTAGAAACATTATAATTGATTTATGTTTATAATTTATTAAATAAATAATTGATACATGATTTTATAAATATGTATTAATATTATTATAAACTATGATATATGACTCTACGTAATTCCAAATTAACAATTAAATTAATCCTTAAAAATATTATTATTGTTGTCGTTAAGTACTAAAAACGAATTCTAATACTATATAGTCAAACTTAGTAACTAATATTACATTCTCCTATTATTATTAATTTATTATTATTGAATATGGGTTTGAGTTTGAATTTTTGATTCTATTAAATTTTAATAAAGACACATGGATCCAAAAAAGTACATAGGATTGAAAAGAAAAATAAGAAAACAACTTGGCATGCGCTTTTAAAAAAGAAAAAAAAAAGCTTAGCGGATTTTTTTTTCCATGGCACGGCATGGCCCACAATATGACACGTGTGGCCACGGCAGAGCGGGCACGGCACGTGTGCTGGGCTAGGCCTAAGCAAAAAAAATTAGGCATGACACAGCACGACACAAAACGCATAATAAGCACGACACGGCACGGCACGGCATGAGTACGAGCACGTGTGAGCTTCCATTGATGGGCCTGGCCCGGCACTGCATGGCCCGTTGGCCATCTGTAGTTGGAAGTATGATTCAGAATAAGCCAAGCTGTTTGTATTTCGTATTTTTGTAATTTTTAAAGAATCGGATGTATCTTTTGAAGCCTTAAGTTTTTAAACTTGATTTTTCCCGCTTAAAACTCTGCATGAGCTCCCTTGGAAGCGACAGAAAGTGAATATAAGGCACTTTTTGCATCTTATCTTGTCTTAAATTTTTCATTTTTTGAAATATGTGTTTCTATGTCAAAGACATAACTTTTCAAATTTCGCTCATGAAATAAATATTGTGATAATTGGCCTTTGGTAATATTCCTTGTAGTTAGATACATTGAAATTCATTGATGAAAATAAACTTTGTGAAACTGGCCTTTAGTAATATTCCTTCTAGTTAGATACTTTGAAATTCATTCATGAAACAGACTTCGTTGCCTTCTATAGTATTTTATTAAACTTTTGGTTTATGGGTTGTAAATGAATAAACCCATGAAATATTTAATCTATCTAGTCACGGGCACATTCTTACAAATAAAAAGATCAATATTTGATTTGTGTATTCAACAAACAGTTTAGTATTGTTATTTCAAATTAAGTTGAAGCATAGAGGTTTTGTCATGCTTGTATAAGCATTGTCTGACTAAAGTTAAAAATTATGTGGTTTACTTCTTTTAATATTTTATCAGTACCCAAAAAAAACTATTTTTTCAACTATTTAAAGATTTGCAGGGATCATTTAGAACATTTTGTAAGCTAAGAACTTGTGTTAAACATTAATTTATTTTCGGAAGCAATTATTTTAAGAATGTAACTTATTCTTATAATTTTATGTGAATCTTTTTTCTCATTAAGGAGTCCACTACTAGGCATTGTGGGTTTATTTTGCAGCAGTTTTGGTTTTTTATGCTGTTTCTAGGCATTTAGATTGCTTTTTCTTTTTCCTATATAATATACAATTTATGAATAATTATGTAACTAGCAATTTAATTTATACGTTGTCTATGACATGATTATAATAATTTATATGCTTACAAAATGGACACTACAAATGAAATAGGTGTAGGATTGGGTCAAAAATTATGACGATATTATTTGTAAGTACATGTTAATAGATTTATTTTATGCTTAATGTTAACAACTAAATTTTATGTGTTATTAATGTAGCGTTCAATGTTGTTCACAGTAAATTTGAAGAAAAAAGGCTAAGCAGTGGTGTCCGAGAGGTGTGTGTTAAGTAACTTTTTGAAAAAAAGGAAAAAACACAAACCAATAAGGAGAAGCATTAATTCTGTACAATGACTGAAGAGCTTATGTTAAATGTTAGTAAAACCGCTCGTGTAGACAATGATGAAGACCAATAAGATGCAGACAACTCACCAATAAGATGCAGACAACTGTGATAGCATCAATCAATTTCTTTTATCTTGATGTCTTTTACGTGCTTTCTCTAAGGTAGTTTCCTCATTCGCACTTTAGCAACAAGAAGCAGTAAAAGAAATTAGTTTTAGAAGTGTTGAGTACGTAAAAGCACCAGGTCGGTCAGACTACTATTTCCGCCCTGGTATGGCTCACCTCAACCAAATGGTGCCAGCAGAGCGTGGAGGCGAACGTGTTCCGACCAGAGGTATATGCCGAGCAGATACCCGTCTCCTGAGACGAATGCCTGACCAGAGGTATATGCCGAGCAGATACCCGTCTCCTGAAAAAGCGGGAACACGATCCCACAGACTCATGGCGTTTGCGCTTTTCCCGGAACCGTTACGAGACATTCAATACCCCATGATGTAGCAGTTAAAGCTCCATAAAAGACCACTACCCGAAAAAGGAGGGAGGAAGACTGAAGGGGAAGGTGGAATAATGGCTATAAAAGGAGGAAAAACCGATGAAGA
>MKYO02029845.1:92037-117337 GCA_002013955.2 Citrus medica
TGTGCACCTGATTGACCAGAACCAGGAGTATGGGCGATACACTTCTTTGAAGATGTCCCTGTATGAGGTATACGAGGCCATAAAGGATCGAGGGTTGTTATACCTCCCTGCCCCAATAACAAAGTTACCTAGCAGGAGGGACAGGGGACGCTATTGTAAGTTCCATGGCACTCATGGCCACACCACCGCAGATTGTAGGGATCTCAAGACCCAGGTCGAAGATTTGGTGAGAAATCGGTATCTGGACGAGTTTATAGATGGGACATCCCCAATGGTAGCCTCGACAAGCGAAGGGGAGCAAAGTGACAGGAACTTGAGGCGCGAGCAGCCCGCAGTAAGGATGATAGCTGGGGGCCCAACATTGGCTGGAAATTCCAACAGGTCGAGGAAGAATTATGCTAGATATGCCATGACTAGCAAAGATGTGTTCTTCAACACCCCAGCAGCCAAACGTGCAAGAGTCAGGCAAGTGCCAATCATGTGGACAGATGAGGATGAAGAGGGGATTCTATACCCCCACGAGGATGCTTTGGTCATCAAGGCCACTGTTGCCAGCAAGAAGTTTGACAGAATATTGGTTGATACAGGGAGCTCGGTTGATGTGTTGTTTAAGTCAACCCTGGAGGAGATGGGAATAGCAGACCTGAAGTTGGATTACACCAGTACCTCTTTGAAGGGGTTTGGAGGAGGAAAGTTGGTCCCTCTGGGCGTGGTCGAGCTGCCTATCACGATTGGGAGCTCCCCGACAGAAAGGACAATGATACTGGACTTTGTGGTAGTGGATGAGGAAGGTCCTTACCAGATGATCCTAGGCCGACCATTTCTGAGGATAAGCAAAGCGGTGTTGTCCAACCACTATTTGGCTCTCAAGTACCGGGTGAATGGCTTAGTTGGAGTGGTACGAGGAGACCAGAGGATAGCACGAAGTTGTTACTCCTCGGCAGCAAGGGAATCAATGCAGACAACATCCCTTGGCGCCCGAGTGGAGGTCAGGAATGGCAGCTAGTTAGACCCGGAGTTTACAAGATGGATCACGCGGATGGCCTCGAGGTGAAACGCCCATGGAGCGTGGCACACCCCAGGAATATCGTTAGTGAGACTTTAAAGTTATTTCTGCTCGTACCTGTTGTTCTTTATTTTTATTTTTTATTTCTTGTTTCAAAGCAATCTCATGTAAGCCGAATTCAAGAGTAAATGAATTAATGAAGAGTTTCAGCCAACTGTACTATTGAAGAAACTCCTAAGGCATGCAAAGGCTCACCAAGTCTCAAAGCCTGTTTTATGGCGAGACAAAAGCCAAGCGTGCCAGGATCTGCTCGACCACGAGAAGGCGAGCAGGCTCCAAAGCATTCGAAAAAATTCCTAAGGCATGCAAAGGCCCACCAAGTCTCAAAGCCTGTTTTAGGGCGAGACCAGGATCTGCTCGACCATGCGAATGCGAGCAGAATCCTAAGCATGGAAGAATTTTTCAAAGGCATGTGGCAAAACCATGTGCCAAGCCAGAACCTGCTCGACCAGACAAAGACGAGCAGATTCTCAAACGAAAAATAACTTATGATTACAACACAAGAAAGTAATCAAAAACATTTTTATTAATTTGTTAATAATTAACAGAGGAGATAGTCTTCACAAACATTGTTCATTACAATACAAGAAATATATCAAGAAGATGGTGGATCATTAAGCCGAGCAGCCTCGGTTGGCTGGACCTCCTCAGGTGCAGGGGGGGTATCACCAGTTGCATTCGGGGGGGTGCTCGCCTCGCCAACGTCAACAGGGATTGCACGAGGAGGAGAGTTTTCCTCCTCAAGCACAATCGGCTCTGCCCCTTCGGCATCTTCCTTGGCCGCCTCCTCGTCCATATGTTGAGCAACACCAGCTGCAAGGTCCTCCATCTTCAGGTCAGGATGCTGCTTCCCAAGGACGGCCATGATGCAACGATAGGAATGCCGAAGTCCCTGGTCATACTGGGTATCGGCTTCCTTCGCCAAATTCTCGACCTGAGCTTGGTGGGAGTCGCGGAGAGATTCGAGCTGAGCCTCATACATGGCCTTCTGCCTTTGAAGATCCTCCTTGACCCTGGTCAGCTCCTCATCAAGGGTAATGGCTTTTGCTTGAGCAAGAGATTCTTGCTCTATCAGCTTCAGGTTCTCGATATTCAGCTCTCCTGCTTTCTTCTCGGCCTCGTCAGCTCTGGTCGTCGCCGACTGAATGTCCCCCTTCATCTTCCTGTCATAACGGCCAACCTTGGCCTTATAGTAGGTGGTCATGCAGCTGAGATGGAAAGCACTATACTGCATGGCCCCCACCAGCTCGCCTAAGGTGCAGCCCTCAAAGTCCTCGAGGTCCTTCTTGCTCACGAGTTTGGATAACTCATTGAGATAGGGGACCAAATGTTCTGCTCCACTATCAGGTAAGCGAGATCGAGGCCCGACGGGAGGAGAAGAGGAGGCAGGATCTGTGGACACTCCACTAGTTTCCCCGACTTTGGCAGGAGCAGGAGGTAAAGTCTTCAAGGGAGAGACTTGTTGCACGATGTTGGCTCGCTTTGCAGTAGGGGCGTCTTTGTTCTGGTCCTTCTTAGTGGTTTGAGGTCGAGAACGTTTCCTGGTCAGAGCCCCAATCACAGCGTCCTCCATCTTATGGCCAGGAAGTACCAGGCGAGACTCGAGCAAGTTGTAAATAGTTAGCAGTTCCCTGCTCGGGCAGGAGTTAGCTAGTACAGCCTCGACCCGTTTGAGCTTAGCAGGTTTGAGCGGGAAATGAACACCCCAAGAAACTGCAACACAAACAAACACTTGGTTAGAGACAAACCAATAAACCAAGAACAATTATGGATACAAGACATCTAAAGCGAGCAGGCAACCTGGGACCGTGAAACGGGGTGGGATGCGACAATCTTTCCCGTTTATTTGTGCAACTTGACCCCAAGGACCCCCAGCAAAAAAGAATTTCCTCTTCCAAGTCCCACCACCACCAGTTGGAAGATCAGTTATGGGTTTCCTGCTCTTGGTGCTAGATTGGAAGTAGTACCAGCCGGCATCTTTAGGGCTGCTCTTCAGCTGGTACAGGTGCTTCACCTCATCAACCGTGGGCTCGCTTTGGCAACATCTATCCCACAATATGAACAGACCAGAGAGCACTCTCCACCCATTGGGGTTCAGCTGACCAGGAGCCAGATTTAGCCCGTTAAGTATCCGGGCAAAGTAAGGTTGCAAGGGACACCTCAGCCCATATTTAAAGCTCTCCAGAAACAGGGTAACATATCCCCTAGGAGGCCGGCTAGGTGTATCCTTCTTTCCTGGGATTTTAAGTGGTATCTCACCAGGAATACTATACCTAAGTCGGAGATCATCGAGCTCGTCAAACGTGGTCGTGCACGACATGTAATCAATGGCATAGTCACGCGACAAGGCTCTACCTCCTACCGTACCCCGTTCTTCTGGTCGTGATGTTCCAGATGGAGACACCTCACCAGAATCACCTTCCCCATTCTCACTCGAGGTGCTTTCAGAGCCGGAAGATCCATCCTCACCGTTACTTCCGCTCGTGGAGGTTGTTTGGGGGGACATCCTCCTAGCACTAGTACCGACACTTGACCTAATTGGTTCTAAGGGGATCCCGGGGTCAAAAGCAGGATCAGTGAGCAGACTAGGCAAGAAACCTAGTTCGTTGTCATCAATCTCAACGATTTCCTCTTTACCCTTCGACATTCTCTAAACAATAGCCAAAACACCACCGCCAACTACTACCCCAAGCAAAGCAAAGAGAAAAAAATTATTTACAACCAACCAAGACCGGGAAAATAGAAGAGATACCTGAAGCAGGGACTCAGTCAGAGAGAGGCAGGGATGACAGCTCTAGTGCCGAGTTTCATTCACCGGAGAGACAAGAATGGAGGAAAATTATGAGTTCGTGTTTGAAGATTCTGGGTTTTCTTACTGAGAAGGAAACTCTTGGGCTGCCGGCATTTAATGACGCATATTCCGAGAGTCTTGCAACCGTAGGTTTAAAATTCAAATGGAGGGGTAGATTTCTGCCACATCATCACATCCGCATTTAAAGGCGACACGACTCGTGGCAGCCTTTTCCAGTCCCTCGCGAGCAAAAACCGTTGAGTTTCTACTGCTGGTCCATTACATTACCCCAACACCAGAAACTGGGGGACCGGTGTTTGAGGGAAAAACTTCGGCGAGACCAGAAGTGCTGAGCAGATAGTTGGTGGCAGAGTCCTGCGAGCAGGTGTGTCCTGTAAGAGCCTGGTAGCAGGGGAACGGGAACAGGAGCAGGGCTATTCTGGGACCAAATGAGAAGCCCCGGGCTGGTCGGCTTCAACCATTAGTTTCTACTCTTATCTCATTTTACTCATAAGACCAGAAATTGGGGGACTGGTGTTGAGTACGTAAAAGCACCAGGTCGGCCAGGCTACTATTTCCGCCCTGGTATGGCTCACCTCAACTAAATGGTGCCAGCAGAGCGTGGAGGCGAACGTGTTCCGACCAGAGGTGTATGCCGAGCAGATACCCGTCTCCTGAGACGAATGCCCGACCAGAGGTATATGCCGAGCAGATACCCGTCTCCTGAAAAAGCGGGAACACGATCCCACAGACTCATGGCGTTTGCGCTTTTCCCGGAACCGTTACGAGACATTCAATACCCCATGATGTAGCAGTTAAAGCTCCATAAAAGACCACTACCCGAAAAAGGAGGGAGGAAGACTGAAGGGGAAGGTGGAATAATGGCTATAAAAGGAGGAAAAATCGATGAAGATGGGACAGAAAAATTAAAAGAGGGAAAACGCTGCCAAATTGAACCCAGACTTCTTGCAAACTGTGAAACAAAAACCCTTCGTATATTCACACTATATTGTTTTCCCGTAAAGACCTTGTGCTAACTTAAGCATCAGAGGGTTTACGCCGGCAAAACCACCGGCGTCTCTGATCTGTTTTTGGTGAACGCAGGTCGAGCAAGAGAACAGTAACAGACAACTTAATCGTTGGTGGAGGAATCTGGTCGGTCATCAAGCGAACAGATTTACGCATCAACAAGAAGTATACAGGACTTCTAATGCGATCATTTAAGATGAGTTTTTTAAAACGCTTGTGACATAAAAATTTATTCTATACTTCTGCATAGTGAAGAATATTGTTTAAACACTATAACCTTCATAATCATAATAGGGATTAGAGATAAAGATAAATACATTGATATACGTAAGAAAATTTGTGAATTTCTAAATTTCAATCTATGTATAGAATTGGACAAAAAGGAGCGATCTAAGTATACATTTGGACAAAAATGAATATACATAACAGTAGTTTGAGATAGGTTGATAGACACTGAAAACTATGATGATTTTAGGAGCCTCTTTAGTTTTCTTTTAGGACGCATTTTATGTCATACTAGTGCAACTTACACTAATCCGATGTATCCCCATGCATTAAAAGATATAAGGTCTATTGGAAAAAAAAATGAGCTACTTAGTGCTTCAATTTTCTATGGGGTGGTACATAAATGTATAGAAAAACAAGAAAAGTCAGTTAACGACTGTCTTATTTTCTTAAAAGTATGTTTAACGGATCTTAAATGTAATAACTATTTTTTCCTAATTTTTTACATGTTGCTATGAAAAATAATTTAATGTAAATATTTTTTTTCTTATGTGTAGTTATTCTACTTTATTGTTGTTGTTCATGATTGTTGTTCTATAGATAGAATAATATGAACTCTCACTGTGTGGACTAAAGAAGACATTCTTTAATTCTTCAAATAGTGAAATTTTTTTGGTGAATGATAAGTAATGAGGTTTGTACTCGCCTACGTGTCTTGTTCATGCATGTATAGCAAGCTGATTATTCAAAAAAATATACTATATTTAAATATAAATTATTATTCAACAAAAATATGCTCAAATTTTTATATAAATTATGTTCCCTTTATCTCATGAACTAGGCATAACATGCGCGGTAGAAGATAACAATCACATGATCTAGAACCTATAGACCTTGAACTGGAAGAGATACTTCATATAATAAGACATATTGCATCATAGGGTAAAATTGTGGCTAAAATTTAAATAGAATTAGAACAGCAACTACAAGTACCACAAGAGAGGCCATGTAAGGACTATCTCAGTTCATTAGCCAATTTGAGCAGTTCATGCATAAGATACCTAAATGTCACTGCTAGGTATTTTCAGTCAAAACCTAATATGCTAAATTGTCTCCCATCCTGCTATGGCTTCAAAAACGAGGACTCATATAATCATTTAAATGATTTTCATACTGTTTACTAAACCTTCAAATATGAAAATTTTTCAGATGAAGATATTAAGCTTATATTGTTTCTGTTTTCTCTAAAGAATAGATGTTAAGTGTCACTACTAGAAAAATAGTCTTTATTAATATTTAGCTCGTGACACTTTATTAAAAAGTATCAGTATTTACATATATATGGATTATTTTCCGTGTTTAACATATGAGTATCACAAAATAGACATAAGAGATTGCTGACACTAAGGTATCTATAAACAAATTAAAGTAATTATGATATTGTTCGAGATAGAACTCGAACCCAAGGCCTATAAAAATTAAGCTTTCAAGTTTTAAACAAAAGCCATTATAATTTTTCGTAATGACACTAAGGTATCACTAACTGTTAAAAAACAAAAACAAAAACACATGCACACATTCACACGTGACAACTCACCCCTCACACTCACAAGACACAAAAACAAACCCTAAGTCCTTAACAATTAACATTACAATACTTTGAAAATTAAAAGAAAGAGAGGGCCGCTACTCTCGATCCAGTGCTCCAATACCGGCTCAGATCTCACACTTTCACATCACTGCGTCAAGCCTCTCTATCACGTCGTCAAGCCTCCATCAAACATCATTGCGTCAAGCCTCTTTGTAACACCGTCAAGCTTCCATCATGCATCACCACGTCAAGCCTTTCTCCGCTTTCACGAGTCAACAAACGCGGCACCATGACACCGCCAACCAACCAGCCACCCAAATTGACAGTCGTGCTAGCTACCCACCACCACAATACCATGCCATTGCCTGCAAATACTCCACAAGATCTTCTCAAGACTTCGAGCCATAGTGTCCAAGGTTTGCTTCTTCAAGTCTTACTTCTTTAAGTTTTAAAGAGTATCATCAAGTCTTGCTTCTTCAAGTTTTAAAAGGTTAAAATAACAATTTTAGATCTCAAATCTTGCTTCTTCAAGTCTTAAAGTGTATCTTCAATCACCAATCATATTTGTGGGTATTCACTGGTTCTTTGAGTAATTTTGTCAAACCGATGGGGTATCGCATCATAACAACCTTGTATATATCTATATCTAACATTGAATGAATGAATGAATCTATGTGTAGCTTACGAAATGAAAAATCAAGAGTAGTAACGATAAAAAAACAATTAATCACAAGTTGTCTATTGATTTACCTTTCAACAAATCTCTCTCTCACACTCACACACTCTACTCCCTAACCTACCTTTTTGACTTGGCTCCCAAGAAATAACAAAGTAAAATTTTGGTCCCAGGAAAGTTTGATTTCTAAACAAAGGGAAAAAAAAAGTTAAAAGAAAGTAAGATTTATTTTACAAATTTTATGGTGCTTCTCTTATAGAACTGTATGTATAAATAATAATAATAATAATAATAATAATAATAATAATAATAATAATAATAATAATACTAATATGAGTTTCATAGAAAATTTAGTTTATTTGATCATGTTCATTGATGTGCTTTAACAATGCTTTATGAATTCTTTTTATTTCTTTATGAAAGATTGATAGAGTGGATAATATCTAACTAATTTTATAATAAATCAAAAAACGTGTGAAATATAATTGGAAAAAGATTGAAATAATCTATTTCAGATTTTTATGTCCTCTTGTGTTAGTTTATTGGATATGCTTTAATTATATGTCTGTAATTTACTTTGTTTAGGCCTAATAAAATATTTTTTTATTGGATGGTGCAATATATAGTATAGATGGCCTAGTGTAACTCGCCAGAAGCTGCATATTCTCTGTAATTTACAGAATCTGTTTATTCTCTTTTTTATCTAGGGTACATGCATAAAGATTTGGGTGCATCCACTGCTCTACACTTATCATTTTCATACAAAAGAAACCACGTAGCCCACGTAGCACATATTAAAATCACATGCACTTCACTTTCTCAAAGATTTAATCCAACAATAAAAGAATATAATAAAAACTTTCAGATTTCATCCAATATCACATGCAACTTCACGTGGAGTTAAGTTCCCAAATTCCATTAATTGAAATCGCCGAATTAAGAAGAAAATTATTTTTAAGTGTGGAAAGTGCTTCTAATAATTTTCTTTCAAATAGGACATTGTGCTTGTAGTAATCTAAAATTGTTTTTAATAGTTTTTAGTTATTGTTCTATCTTCTACCAAATGCATTTAAGTTTTGCTTATTACATGAAAAATCAACCGGCTTTTGAGTTATATGCATTTTTTTTTCTTGCAACAGACCCTAAAAAAGTTGTTGTTTTCAAGAAATACTTTTACAAGAGACGACAAGGAGAAATTTGAAGTAATTTGGAATTCTCCATAGTCTTGGTTTCCTTCATTTGCTATTTGGCTTGTTGGCATTCTCTAATATGTAATATGTTTTTGCTATTTTTGTAGAAGTTACAAAAAGACGACGACTTCTACTTGATTTGCTATTTGGCAAGTTGCCATCCAGCGCTGTGAGCCCTCTCGGTAAGGATTGCATTATTTCATCTGTGAAAGCAGTAAGTTGCCCAATTAATTCATTTGCTTGCATCAATTTCCTAGATTGTTTTATGTAGGTATCAATTGTTATGTGTTAAATGTCCTAAAGTACAAGAAACCAAAAGAGAGAAGCGTACAAAGACATGGGGTGTGTATTAAACATACTAATTTATTGCGTCAAATTGAATATTACAATCTACAGAATCAGTAGATAATCAATTAAAAAAAATGAAATGACATGAAAAATGAAAACTGTATATGGCATGTTTTGTTGGCTTGCTGAACATGTACATGGCTTTGTTTTGCAATTTGAATCTTTTATTTAAACTTGAAAAATTAAGTCTTGCATTATGCCTACAGGGCATTATCACCTAGGTTAGATTAATTACATGCTTGGTAACCTAAACTTTAATGCATTAAAAAACTATATTTATTATTTAGCTATGAATCTTAGGAGTATTCATGCACATGTAAGAAGTTTATGTATCTAGTCTCTATTTTTTTTTTGGTTAAATTTCAAACATGGTTTAAAATTTTAATCTTAATACTTTTTTCTGTTCTATAAATGTGTAGCAAAATTCTTCAGTAAATTGTAGATGAAGTCAAAAGAAATCCTTCCTAGCTAGCACATGCTGACTTTTATGAAACTTGCATTTTTGTCTCGTCTCCCATGGGGAGTAGCTAAACCCATTGAGGTAATGCTTAATTTAATCATTTCTTGATGGTTTATTAAAATATAGCATTTATGTTTTATTGTCTTATATTCTATACCTATATTTTGGATTTAGAATTTCTATTAATGGACTTCACTTTCAACCCATAAAATGAGAATATAGTTATACTCTTGTAGCTATTTTGAGCCACAAACATAAAGAATGTTCACCTTAGTAAAAATAAGCTCCACCCTTTTTGAATAATTGATAGTGCAGCATGCTAAGTGAATGATTGAAAGATCGTTGTAATTGATCCAGTGATCTTTCTTCAATCTTTCCATTTGCTTTCTTCATCTCAATGACCTTAAGCCATTTTTTATTCCTATACCTCAATAATTGAATATATTTAGTTTCTTTCTGCAAAAGTGAAGTTTCTAAAAAGGTGGTGTTGTATTTTGGCCCCAAATTGTTATAATTGTGTCTTGAATATTTGATAGAAAATTGGAAAGTACTGCAAGAGTTTGGTACTATGCATTTTTTTTTCTTAAGAATACTTATTTAATTCATCAGTGATAGCCTAAGAATACTTAAGATGAAAAGGATTAATATCAATTTTGAGCTTGTTAGTGATCTTTGGTAATTACTGTTAGGTGTTGTGTGCTGGTTCTGTTTATTTCCATGTTCTTGCTTTCTGTAATTTCTAAAAATTGTTGAGTGGTTGGTTACAGATTATTGTTTTAGTTTTGAAGTTTGTAATATATACTGACTTGTTAGTAATTGGATTTGAAGTTGGAGGTGACGAGTACACACTATGGATGATCTTTCATAACTTCTTGATGTGTGGGCCGTATATGTTGCCAAGTTATTTGTAGCATACAATAATCATGTAATGTATGAGTATATTTTTTATTGTAAATGTCCAAGATTTAATTTTTTATTAATTCTAAATGATACACTTGTAGGTGGGAAAATAATGAAGTTCAAGGTTTAGAGGCATTGAGGAAAATTTTGTTGCCAACTAAATACTTGTATTTTTCGCAAATCAAATGTCTACTTGTGTGTCTTTTAAAACCAAGAGGTGGCCTTGGAAGAAGCCATCCTTTGAAGAAATCTTAATAGCTCACTAGTCTAGCTCCACGGCATGGAAAATGAATCAGGGCTCCTATATTTAAGATATTCAGAATTTATATGTTTCTTTAATGAGTAATGATACAGCCACAAACTCTTGTACAAATTTATTTTGTACAAACTGACGTGGCATTAATTCATTGGTTGAATGAAAATATAAATTAATAAAAACAAATCATGTGGGCCAAGTGATATTTAATTCAACCAATCTTATCATGCCACATCAGTTTGTACAAAATAAGTTTGTACAAGAGTTTGTGGCTATATCATTACTCTTCTTTAATACTTGTTTGAATTTGTATTTGGTACAATTGTAATAATATATATACTACCAATATTTAATTATGAAATGAAAGATTTTGCAATATGAATCGAGATGTTTTTTTTTTAATTTTGCAGTGCCTTTTAATTTTACCCACAAATCAATTAGTAATGAAACAATTTTAAATTTTTATTTTTTAAATAAATTAAACAATGATACCATGGTAACAGTAATCATAGACACTAATATAATATCAACAACTACTAATACTATAGCGTCATAATATTGGTGATACTATAGTAATAATAATCACTGACACTATATTCGTGACACCACAAACAAGTATCACTATTTTTCTGACTGCTAGATTATCAATACAATTAACAAGTGTCACTAAAAGTAATTGCTGACATTATTCTAATGTCAGTAAAGACCATTTTTTTAGTAGTGTATTTAAGAGAGCACAAAGAGGCATTACGATGGACTATAATTGATATAAAATGTATAAACCAAGTAGATTGCATGCATTACATTCATCTTAATAAAAATGTTAAACTTACTACGAAAATGCAATGTTAGTTAAACCCCAATATGAAAGAGGTCGTTAGAGCTTAAGTTCTTAAACTATTGGATGTAGGTATCATTTGCCTCATCTCTAATAAATAGTTCATTGGTTAGTCCTGTACAATTTATCCCTAAAAAGTCAGGAGTCACAGTCGTTACCACGTCAATAATGAATTAATACCCACTAGAGTAGCTACAAGTTGGAGCGTAGGCATTGATTATAGAAATTTCAATTTTGTTACACGAAAAGACTATTTTCTTTTACCATAGATTAGCGAGTCATAACTTCTATCGCTTTCTGGATGACTACTGTTGTGCAAATTTTAATGAACTCGCAAGCGTACGAATCTATTGTAGTATAGATCAATGGTGACAAGTGTCGATCCCATGAGGAGGTTGATTTTAATTGTGTGTAGAATTAATTTTGTAAATGGGTGATTGGATTTGTGGTGGAAATGATTTGGAATATGCTAAAACTTAAATTAAAATGGTGAGAAAAAATTCTGAAATTGGAATTGAAATGGTGAGAAGAAATTAAAGTGTAAATCTATTAAATTGACGTACTTGGGTATCTGGATCCATATCAACATGCATCATGGGCTAAATATTCCTTATTAATACCAATTAAATCATGAGGGGGGAATCCACACCTCATGAACCACGCTCTAATCAATATGGTGCTAAGGGCTTATCGTGCCAAATAATAATAACCTTGTACTAGGGGGCCGGTGAAACCAAAAGGAGTAAAATGGAAATTTATTAAAATATGTAGAAAATACAAGATGGAGAAGGAATTACAGAAAATGGAGTCCAAAAATAGATTCAAAGATATCAAATTAGGGGGAGAAGACTCCCGTTTTATAGATACATTGAGTAAATTGTGGCCATCGGATTAAAAATAGTTTGGACACTCAGGATTGTGCCACGTCATCAGTCAACAGTCCGCATGAACAGTACACGGTTTGACCACACAGATGAACAGTAACACGGTTTGACCCAGGTGAACAGTGACGCGGTTTGGTTGAAAATAATCCTGTGTGTTGCATGCACCGTACATGAGATTTTTGATCCACTAATATGCTGCCACGTCATCGATCAACATTGCATAAGAATTTTAGTCCAACAGGATCGTGACACCTCATCAGTCAATGCCACATCATCGGTCAATGCCACGTCATTGATCCATCTATGTGAACAGTGCCGTGAACAGTAACGTAGACAGTACTCGTACATGTGAATAGTACCGTATATGTGAACAGTACTATTTTTCCTTTTATACTCCTCCTAAGATTTTCGACCGTCCTGAGTTTAAAAGTGATGTCCGTGTTGCCATCTGATCTCTCGTTTATTGTGAAATGACCATGATACCCCTAAAATACATAAAATACTTAATTAAAATAAAACACACATAATTAAATTACAAGAAGCTTAAATACATAAAAGTAAGGGTTGTTAGTAAGACATGAAATGTAAAATGATGACTTTCTCCTTTATAAATATGTATTTTCTAACACTCAACAACTACTTAGGATATAATCAGGCTCCAATTGCACCAAAGGACTAGGAGACAATCACTTTCACTTGCCCTTTTGAAACTTTTGTATTTAGAAGAATGATATTTGAATTATACAGTGCACCTGCTACATTTCAATTATGCATGTTAAGCATTTTTATGATATGATTAAATGTTTTCTTGAAGTTTTTATAAAGACTTTTCTATTTTTGGTTATTTATTTCATCATTGTTTACATCATCTAGCACTAATTCTGCGGAGATGTATATGTTAAGAGCTAGAGAATGCTTATTTACAAAGGGTGAAATTATCATTTTTCACTCCAACCCTCACTAACATTTATACTTTTATGTATTCAAGTCCTTTAAACTTTAATTGTGTGTGTTTTGTTATAATTTGAGTATTTTATATATTTCGAGGGTATTTTAGACATTTTATGATTAATGAGAAGTGAATAGCCAAGTGGAAAACATTTTTAAGCTTAGAGTAGTTGAAAACGTTAGAAGGGCATAAAGGAAAAAATTATAATTTTGAGATTTTGGTGAGGTCCAGCTGACGTGGTATTGATTAGATAAAGTGGTAGCATCTTATTAGACAAAAAAATGCTAAGGTGGCATTGACTGATAATGTGCCATTAATTGATGATGTAGCAGTAGCCTATTGGACCGAAAAATATAGATGTGACATTGACCAATGATGTGGCAGCATGTTATGGGACATAATGATATGTCCCATCCAATCAGATATTGTCACGTGGCGTAATCTTGAGCGTCTAAATTATTTTCATCTAATGGTTATGATTTACTCATTGTGTCTATAAATAAGGGCTCTCCCCCACTAATTTGATAGCTCAAAATCCAAATTTGAGCTCTATTTTCTGGAATTCTTTCTCCTTATTTTTATTTTCTACTTATTTTAATAAAATTACCATTTTATCTCTAGTCCAATCATGAGTGACTAATTTAATTTGAAGCTTGGGTGCAAGGTAAAGGCTTAACATGATCCATGGGCTTAATTTGGCAAGTTTATTTTATTTGTCTCTCTAATTTATATAGTTGTTTTAACTCATTGTCAATAGACAATGTATCTTGTCTAGATTTTACATGATATACTAGTCTCTAGTGAAAGATTATTATTGTCTTGCAAGTGAGCACGTCACACCATATTTATTAGAAAAAAGACTTCAGTATTTATGGGTCATCTTGACTTAGTGTTAATAGAGAGCGCATCTAAGTTATTTAGTGGATGATTTCACCACGTTGTCGACAAAAGAATTATTATTGTCTAGCACAATATGTACTTAACACCACACTTAGCGGAAGATCATTACCTTCTAACACACTGAGCTTATGATATCATATTTATTAGAGTGAGGCTTATAAGGAATGTAAATACCCTTCATAAATTAATTGGAAGAAAAAAAGAATATTAAGACTATGGTGAAGTGTTGAGAGTGAATTTAGAAACTCAAATATTTTATTTGAATTATTTTCATCCTTAATTTATTTTTTCCATTTTTATTTTAAATCTTAGTATTGATAAAAAAAATCATCTCCATGCAATTCACATACACATGTAGAAAAATTAACCTTATATAATTAAATTTACTTTCTTGTGGGATCGACATTTGTCACCATAAATCTATATTATATTAGATTTGTATACTTGAGAGTACAATAAACATCAAGTTTTTAGCGTCGTTGCTAGGAAAGTAAGTCATTTTAATTTGTAGGGTTAATCTTCTTTGTAAATATTGTGTGAATTACTTTGTATGCAGGTTTTGAGTGTATTTTCATAGTAAGTGTGTCAAAGCGTGATAAGGCCAACATTGTAACTTCTCATCTCTCTTTATTTTTAGTAGTTTTGTTTTTAAATTTTGTGTATTCTTTGCACGCACTGTCAAAGGTCATAATCATATGATTTTGAACCTATAGATCTTGAATTGGAAAAGACACTTCACACACATAGACAAATTGCATCACAAGTTAAAATTCAAATGAATTTGAAAGAATAACCTCAAGCACCACAAGAAAGGCCATTTAAGGATTACTTCATTCCACTAGCTAATTTGAGCACATCATGCATGAAACAACAAATGTATCAGTTATGAGTTTTAAGTTAAAACCTATGGGCTAAATTGTCTCCCATCATTTTGTGGCTTAGAAAACAAAGACCAATGCACCCATTTGAATGATTTTTATACTATTTGTCAAACTTTTAAATATGAAAATTTTTTAGATGAAGATGTTAAGCTTAAATTATTTTCATTGTCTCTAAGGGATAGAGCTCGTTTTTGGTTCAATACATTGCTTGCTAATAGTATCACATAATGGGGACAAATAATAACTAAGTTTTTAAATAAATGCTTTCTAGTGCCTAAAACCAATACTACTTCGTAGGGAAATCTCTGAGTCTACTTAGAGAGAAGACGGGCTATTCTTCAAAGAATGAGAGTGATTCAATGGGCTACTCTTGAAGTGTCTGTATCATGAGTATGAGAAATGAAACCAATGTCAATACTTCTTAGAAGGACAATTGCTAAATATGTAAAGAATAACTAATGACGACAAGTGAAAGTGAGGTAATGTTTAAAAGCGTATAAGAGATTTAGGATTTCTTTTAGCGATAAGCAGATAATTCCTAACAAGGGAAGCCAATCATTTAGGTGGGAAGGCCTACCCCATTCCCTACCCCAACAAAAATTTTGACCCTCATTCCCTGCCCTATTCCCCAATAAATTTAGTGGGGTAGGGATGGGCATGTGGGGAATGATTTTCCATCTCCACCTCATTCCCCATTTACTTATTTAATTATTTTATAATAGGTTTGGTTACATAATTTCAATAAATAAAAAATTATAGACTTAAATAAAATAAAATCATCACCATATTATAAAGTATTTAAATTATTGAAAAAAAAACTTCAAATGTTTGAAACAATATCTTTAAATGATATCAAAATTACAAAATGTTTGGATAAATAATAACTAAAAAAATAATAATGTACAGTAATGTTTCAAATCCTTCTTTCTTTAACTTCATATTTTCTTTATCATATTCATACAATCTATGATTGTCACTTTAATCCTGCAATATCAAATAATAAAATTAATGACTATTAGTCTACTACAAATTTATTTAAGAAAAAGTTTTGTCATATGCCATTTGTAAACACTTGTAATAAATAAGATGGTTAATCTCATTCAAATAGCACTTTACCTCATCTATATCTTCATAAAATGAGTCGTGTCTATTTTTATTTTTATTTTTGTAAAAGAACCAGAACTAGAACTTGATAATATAAACAAACTTACGAATGAACAACAGTTTGCTAAAACCAAGTAAAAATAAAATAGAATTATACACACACACACACACACACACACACACACACACACAATAGTTTGATAATATAAATAAACTCAGAAGCACTTGTAGAAATAGGAATGATTAAAATATCTTTAGCAATAGTATGCAAAGTAAGGTATTTACTTCCATTTGCTTTCCACCAAGCCAATATGTCAAAATTAGGAGACCAAGGTAAGACAAGTTCCCTCAAATAATGGTCCAGCTTATTAACATTTATGTATTCATAATGTTGATTTTGATGATAACAAACAAAATTAAGAATGATTAAGTTTTTAAAAGATCAAATTATTTTTATACATTTTAAATAAATCATTATTTTCACATCTTAAAGGTTTTATATTTAATGGAAAAATGATTTTATGAAATTAGTTGTTTTTCAAGTTTATGGTTTAATTGAAAGAGTTTTGAAAACTTTGAAATCAATAAGTATTGCTTGAAATTTTGGAGAAGGATTTATTTGAAAAGTATTCATAACATTTTGGGCCATATCATAATTTTAAAAAGTTTTGGGAATGGTAAGTATTATTTAGAAATTCTGAAATTGAACCTATTCATAAAATTTATAACGTTTTGGGCCATAGTACAGTTATGTAAAGTTTTGAGGTCAAACTATAAATTTTAGAAAGTAATTTCACTGTAACAAACGGCTAACCGTTTACTGAAAACGGCTAACCGATAATTTCCAAAAAGCATGTTCTGTAAAGTATTGTTAAAATGATGATTTTGGACAATAACGGTGAACCGTTTACTGAAAACGGTGAACCGATTATTTTCAGATTGCTAACCTTGAACCGTTTAGTGAGAACAGCTAAGCCAAATTTATTTTGCAGGTCTCTGGAAATTAACGGTGAACCGATAGTGACAAACGGTCAACCATTTATTTGAAATTAAGCTCAACGGTAACTTTGACCAGAATAAACGGTTAACCGTTTACAGTTAACGGTGATCCGTTTACGGGCAGACAATCAATAACGGCTAGTTTTTCAGCTCCAACTATAAATAAGCGCAATCCAATTCAAACAAAGTGAGATCCAAGAGTTATCATTAAGCTTGCTATTGAGCATAAAACTATTATTGAGCTTTGAACTTGTTTTTGTTTATTTGATTCACACATTGAGCATTTATTTGTAATCAAACACATTGTGTGAGAGAAAATTCATTTGTAATCTTTATCCTTGAGAGGTTGTACGTGTTAAGAGATTGAGATAATCTCTTGTTGTAAAGGTCCATTGACATCTTGGAAGTCAGTTGTAAGCGTTTGAAGCCTTGGGAGACTTGCTTAGTGAAATCCTCAAGCCTGGTGTGCTTGGAGGCGTGGACGTAGGCGAGGATTTCCGAACCACGTAAAAATCCTTGAGTTTGCTTTCTCTTCCCTTGCTAATTTATTATTGTGCTTTCGTTGAATTTATTGTTTTCGAATTTATTAAGGTATTAGATTGGATTGTTGTGTGGTTTGCTTAGCTTAATTTTTAAAATCTCAATTCACCCCCCTCTTGGGTTGAATAACTAGAATTTCACAGCTCTGATTTAACATGCTCATCACTAGTGGAATTGCTAACAAATAAGTCAAATCATGCCAAATGATCCACCTTTCCCTAAACTAATTCTGATTGAGAAGATGAAGCAATTATAGATTGACAAACTCCTTCTCTTGTATTACTCTTCAACTAATATTTTGTTACCAACTCATAAATTTTATTAATTTCATACGAAGAATCATTTTGGTATATTTTTGGAAAGTTAAACTCCGATAATTTCATTTTGAATCTTGGATCTAAAACAGTGGCTACAACCATTATCCCATGAATCACTTTCCAATATTTGTCAAATTTTGTTACCATATATGATGCCATATCCTTTATTACTTCACATGGAGAAATAAGCCACTCTGAAATCCATAGCCTAATGTGATAAATCTTTGGAAAGTAAAGGTTGGCTGTAAGATACTGGGTACAGAAAATAACTCAGTCACTTTAAAAATATATTTCTAATCTATCGCAAATCTCCTCCGCCAACATCCAATCTTCTTCAGAAGGCAAATATTTATATTGTAACTCTCGTTGTTTTAAACGAGGGAAAATAACTTTACATATCAAAGCAGTATGAAACATTAAATAGGTAAAATTCCACCTAGTTTTGCAATCAAGAGATAACTTGTTACTATTTTAGATATTCAAATGGCAAGCAACTCCAAAAATAATTTCCTCTCTTTTCAATGTTGCTCTCCAATAAGCAACACTATTATGAATTCTTTCAACATTATTACAAATCACATCCAATCCTTCTTTCACTATTAAATTTAGGATATGGGCACAACAACACATATGGAAACAGTCTCCACCCAATAGAAGTGAACTATAAGATAACTTCTTAGTAAGGATTTCAATCATAGCATCATTAGTGGTACAATTATCTACTGTTAAAGTAGAAAATTTGCGATCAATTTTCCAATCCAATAAACATTCCATCAACATATTAGCCAGAACATCAGAAGTATGTGGACACAGAGTATAGATAAACCTAAAAATGAAGAATGCCAATTAATTAGAAAGTAAATATTATCAAAGATATTTTAAAAAGAAAACTTAGTCATGCTAATATAAAATAATTTAAAATAAATTTCATGGTATAGAAAGTACCTCATAATTTGACTTTATAATTTCCACGATTTGTCGATAAAATGTGTTGTGATGGCCATAAACCCCCTTTTTTTATTATTGGAAGTCCACATATTAGTAGTAATAGCAATTCTGCTTTCACTACTTTCCAACAAACTCATTGTTTTAGACTTCTCATAATCATAGATCATTAGGATGTCATTCTTGATTGTATTTTGGGAAAACCACCTTAAATAATGGTTGAACAGAACTAAGGCATATTTTAAAATGATCATGAAGTGTTTGGTCCCACTCTTAATTTTTCCTCCTAGTCTCTTACCAGAGTAGTTACAAACATACGTGTATTCTCCATTAATTTTCTGCCTTTTAAATTGATTCCACATCACAGTTCTTAAATTTCTCCTCAGAGTGCCATTATGCTCAACTTCTACTTTAGAAACTATTACTGGATTATTGTCAGGAATTTCTTCACGCATCAGAACATCAACAAAATTAGTTGGAAACATGGCCATCTTGTTGATTCTCATGTGATTGTCCTAACATATTTTACTTGAACAACAAGAGATTATTTTTCTGCAATTGACAATCAATTAATTAAAAAGATTTTAATGATATAAAAGTAACCCAACAAGTTACTTGAACCATAAGAGAAATTAAACGTTCAGTCCTTGTTTTCAAAAATCACAAATTTAATCTTAATTTTAATTTACAGGTCAAAACAACAAATCAAAAAAAGATAATTGATTCCCTGATTGAGCACTGCTGTCCAGATTATAAGAACTGAACTTAAAAAGACCTAGTTTAATAATGCTAAATTTAATTAATTAATTATAATTATACCAATATGCATATGTGCTTATTAAAACAATAACCACATCCCATGAGCCATACGATTGAATTAATCACTCCTAGAACTAAAGTTTTTATAAATAAACCAACATAAAAATAAGTACTGTCATATTGCTTCCTAATAGTAAAAAGAGATTCCCTTGATGACTATAAAAGGGACTCCCTATGTAAGATCATTGAGTCCTGCAGACTTGTAATATAGAGTTGTAGTAAGAATACTTTGGTGAAATCTTATATTCTCTCTTCTAGTAATAAAATAATCCTTTGTGTTTTTCTTTCTTTATTTTGGTATCAGAGCTAGTACTCCCAAAAGGAGTTTTCTAAACCCTTCTATAATAAAGTATGCTCTATGGTCGCCGTCGAAACGAATCTTCCACAACATAAATATTATAGAAGACTAGAAAGTTTGTGTTCTCAAAACTAGGTTATTTGGTCAAGAGATATATAGAAAAAATTTCTTTGAAAGGTGTGGCGCCCTGTTGTTAGGCCAAAGAGAGCTGTTTGTGTTGGGCTTATCACTAGTAGAAGAAAGTCTACTATGTATCCTCCTGGATATTAAGACCCGGTGTTAAGGCAGTCGAGGACTATGGACAACCAGAAAATAGCCAAGTCAGAAGCTCAGATTCCTAGTATGGAAGCCTCCTCTTCTTCATCCTCTTCCTCTCTAAATAATAATTCTCCCATTGTAAATTTCCATTTCGAAACCTAAGAAGAAACCAATCAAAAGGTCATCCAACCTCTTAGATTAGATCCATTAAATCCCTACAAGTTCTCTAATGTAAACACCCTAATTTCTTCCATAAAATTTGTTGTTCCTTTTCGTTAGCCGAAACTTAAGTCTGTGTATAAATCTTTTGAAGTTGCAGTCCAGTATATTTCTTCTAGTTCCAAGGAAACCTATCTTCCTATTCTCTCTCCTCAAGATATCAAGAGATATAGGACTGAAGGATATAGTGGGTTGCATCTCGGTGCAATCAGAATTGGAATTCAACCTTTATTTCTTGCAGGCAAAAATGTCACTTGTTTCCTTACCATTCTTGATACAAGATGGCAAACTTTTGGAAAAGCCTTGATCTCAGCAGTTGAAGTGGGACTCAACGAAGGACATGTAGTTATTCAGGTGGAACCAAATTTTACCCTTGACCTACACAAGCCAACCCTTATAAAAATCACTAAAGTGTTAGTTCAAATAAATGGATTAACCATGAAACCAGATGAATCAGCCCTTGCAGTTCACCATACCATGACCTACAAGATTCAAACCCATATGTTCTGTATGAGCCATAACAATCTTTCTATCACCAGATTTACTGCTGGAGAATGAAGAATCATCCAATCCAGAACTTTTAAACAAAACCAACTGAGCTTTCCACCACAATAGATAAATGAGTACGAGCAGAATAATAAGACCTTAAATGTCCATGAAGCTCCAAAAGTAGACAAGCTAAAAGATGGCAGAATTTCAGTTTCCTTTCCTAAGGAAAGCAAACCAATGTATCCATATGAAAGATGCCAGATTGAAGGAAAACATCTGATGTCTTGTTTGCATATGCCAAGGAGATCTTGCTCAGCCAGATTCATTGGTGTAATCAATGCTCCAGAAATTGGAGAAGAATCTCTTAAACGAGTTTCTGATCATTATATTACAGTCAAATGGGTAATCCAAAAGACAGATCCAATAGAATTTGAACTATAAAGAAAGCTATCAACTGGAACAATATCAATACTTTAGAACAAAATAAAGCATTGGACGAAATTATTTCTCTACAGCAGCAACAACAAAAGAAAACAAAAGAAACCTTCCTGGAAGAATGACAAGTGTTGGTTAATTTTCAATCAATTGCTATTGATGCCAATGTGCAAGTGTACACAACAAGTAATAAAGTGATGAGTATTCAAGATCATCTCCACAGGGATTGATGCTACTAGAAATGCTACAGCAATCACAATAGTGCAACCTACCTCTATTTCAAAATGAACAAATTGAAAGTTGATTACTACCAAAATTGATAATTGTAAGGAAAGAAAATAAATAAATGCATAAATTAAATAAATTTCGTAGAGGAATCAAATGAGAATAAGGTTGTTGAAAGATCAAACTCTCTTCATGGGTTAACTGCTTTTCATTAAATTAGCATCGGTTGCTACAACAATTTTTACAGCACTGGGCAGAGTTATTTTGTGTCCTCAGCTGTCATGTGTTGGAATTCTCATACCTTTAAGTATCTTAGCAATGACTAGCTGTTATTCTACCTACGGTATGGCATTATGAACATATATTCTTTCCACCCTACAAGGTAAGTACCTATGTCTAGTTCTTCACAAATCTTAACTTCAAATATAGCCCTTATGGGATTCAAGATAAACTTAATCCAGGAAACTCAAATTAAGATAAAATATTACTCTAATAATATCCACTAAGGCATGCCCTTTTGTGGCTCTATCTTAACTTGAACTATTAAATGGGTGGTCAACCGAAATAACAGTTATAATAATAACTACTAGAGTAAAATGCTATAGCAATTATGTAGCAACTCATAAGAACAGCCAAAATCTCATTTAGATTGTTTGTCACTCAACTACAACAAGTTTAGTTCATACTTTGATAGAGAAAAACAAACAGTAAAATATTGGTCATGAAATACATTGGTTTAATCAAAGAGAAGAGAAGAACAAGTGAGAACGACAAAGATTGAATCCAAATAACTCTGATGGATTCTTCGAGGATACAGTATCGGTTCCCTTTAATTTTGATCGTTTTTCTTCTTTTCCTCTTGATCGTTTTTAATGTTAATTCTTTGCTGTCGTTTTTTATGTGATGCGAGCCCCTTTTTATAACTGAAAACTAGGGTAAACAAAAGTCTAGGGCGTACATGAGTCAAATTAGGAAACAGAAGATCGCAATTCTGCAGATATCCCATGCTAAGTTTTCTCTATCGTTGTTCTAGGATTGCTACAGCAATGGTTGCTCCAGCAACGACTGTAACACTGCACTATTCGAGGTTTTGTTTCACTTCTTTTCTTGCCATATTCTTCCTCCTTTTTGCTAGCTTACTGCCTCAACATCCAATTAAGCACATGTTTTGAGTACAAATTACTTTAAATCAAGCAAAGCTTATTAAGACTAAACTAAAATGGATGTTTATGCAAAATGTAACAAAAATGTAATAAAAACACATCATTTACTCTCTAAGTGGTCTTGATTTAAGTCTAAAATTGTAATAATAACTCTCATTTCATAGACTTATCACACCCCCAAACTTAAACTGTTACTTGTCCTCAAGTAATGACAACATTCTAACACTTCATGCACACAAACATGCAATAAATAACTTAGCTCTGTCATCAAATTCGTAAGAATTCTTCCACCTTCAAATCACAATCTTAATCATGCAAAATAGCTATAATAGTTCAGTTCTAGACTTAAGTTTCCTTCTGTCCAAAGTGTGTGTGTGCTACTTTGATTAAATTGCAGAGATGCTACAACATTACCAAGAGATTGCATGTAATTCAGAGGTACAAAAATTTTATTCACACATGGGGTAGCAGAAATCACACATACTCAAACTGCTCTAATAAAAATGAAAACTTAAGAGTACTCAACCCTCTTCACTGCAACATTAATCTTTCATGTGAATGTCAATCATTTGTAATGATGACATCCAATTACTCAATCAATGTACAGATCAGAGTTGTTGTAGCAATATCCGTAACATAATCTTATCTAAAGATATCTTTTAACCCAAGGTTGAACATGGGGCTCATGAACAGACCTGGCTACTCAATATCATAGATAGAGGACTCCCTCTTATTATTGTCTCACTTTTTTTTTAGAACAGTCAACATAAATGCTATAGCACTGCTCATAACTCTTGTTGCTTTTAGACTCAAATCTGCATATGGGGTACATATTCAGTCTTGGTTACTCAGCAACTTGAGCCATTGGAGCCAAATTCAATTCCTAATGAGCATAATTTAACCAAACTTTCCCCCAACTTGAGATATTCTACTCCTTTTTTATTTTTTAGCCTTGCTATAACATCCTCATAAAACCCAATCAAAGTTTAAGTGTGAGGACAAAATTTCAACTTTCATGTATAACTATCTCTACTCAGCATTTTCTTACATACTGAGTAACACTCATTTTATCTTCATTAGGTTTTCAAATCTATACACAAATATTAGATAACAGAGCTTTACACAGCACAAACATAAAAACACATTCAGAACACACAAAAACACAACCCGCGCAAACTTAAATGGTGATGTGTCCTCACAAGCACACAAAACAAAACCACATAACCAGACAAAAACATGTAGAATGAATCAGAAAATGAAAACATAACAAAAGAAAAGTTTTTCAGAACTAATTAAAATGACTAGCAGGAAGGGGATACTCCCCTGTTGTTTGGATACTGCTGCAACATGGTGTAGTGACTTCAGCGCTTTTTGGATGCACTTCGCAGCTTATCCTTAGGGGATTCTTGTTGAGTGTTAGAAAATGCATATTTATAAAGGAGAAAATCGTCATTTTACATTTCAAGTCTTACTAATAACCCTTACTTTTATGTGTTTAAGCTTCTTGTAATTTAATTATGTGTGTTTTATTTTAATTAAGTATTTTATGTGTTTTAGAGGCATTATAGTCATTTCACAATAAACGAGAGATCAGACGGTAAAACGGACATCACTTTTGAACTCAGGACGGTCGAAAACCTTAGGAGGAGCATAAAAGGAAAAATGACACTGTTCACATGTACAGTACTATTCACATGTACCGTACTGTCTACATTACTATTCACGATATTGTTCATATAGACGGATCGATGACGTGGCATTGACCGATGATGTGGCATTGACTGATGAGGTGTCACGATCCTATTGAACTAAAATTCTTATGTACTGTTGATGGTAACGTGGCAGCATATCAGTGGACCAAAAATCTCGCATACGGTACATGTATCACACAGGATTATTTTCAACTAAACCGCGTTACTGTTCAACCTGGGTCAAACCGTGTTACTGTTCATCCACGTGGTGAAACTGTGTACTGTTCACACGGACTGTTGACTGATGACATGGCGCAATCCTGAGCGTCCAAACTGTTTTTAATCCGATGACCATGATTTACTCGATGTATCTATAAAAAGGGGGCCTCTCCCCCCTAATTTGATAGCTCTGAATCTATTTTTGGACTCCATTTTTTGTAATTCCTTCTCCATCTTGTATTTTCTACGTATTTTAATAAATTTTCATTTTGTCCCTAGTTCAATTATGAGTAGCTAATTTTCTTTCAAGCTTGGGTTGAAGTTGAAGTCTCAACATGTGTCATGGGCTTTATTTGGTAAATTTATTTTCTCTTCCCCTCTAATTTTTGTGGATGTTTTAACTTTTCGTCGACAAATAATCAAAATCTTATCTAGTACCGCATTGGTTTCACTGGCTCCCTAGTATAAGGTTATTATTATTTGACACGATAAGCCCTTAGCACCATATTGATTAGAGCGTGGTTCATGAGGTGTGGATTCCCCCCTCATGATTTAATTGGTATTAATAAGGAATATTTAGCCCATGATGCATGTT
>MKYO02029845.1:123489-403345 GCA_002013955.2 Citrus medica
AAAGCATTCAAGGCTCTTTTGACAAAGTATTCAATCACTCACAAAGTGGCGACCCCATATCATCCACAAACCAGTGGCCAAGTTGAGATCTCCAATCGAGAAATAAAGCACATATTAGAAAACACAGTGAGGCCAGATAGAAAAGATTGGTTATTAAGATTTGATGATGCATTATGGGCATATAGAACGGCTTTCAAGACTCCGATTGGGATGTCACCCTACAGGCTAGTGTATGGAAAAGCTTGCTACCTACCTGTGGAACTCGAGCATCGTGCGTACTGAGCCATTAAGAAATTCAACTTTGACATGCAGCAAGCCAGCTCAGAAAGAAGATTACAACTGGCAGAACTTGAAGAAATTCGCAATGATGCATACGAAAATGCCAAGATTTACAAGCAACGAATGAAAGTCTTTCACGACAAACAAATTATGAGAAAATCGTTCACTCCAGGTCAGAAAATGCTTTTATTCAATTCTCGCTTGCACCTATTCCCAGGTAAGTTACGCTCTCGATGGTCTGGCCCCTTTATTGTTCATACTGTTTTTCCACATGGGGCAATTGAAATTAAGGACCCAAAGAACGGTGTCATGTTTAAAGTTTATGGTCAAAGATTAAAGCCATATCTAGAGTACCAACCACATGGAGAAGACATCGAAATAAATTTGAGTGACCCACCAGATTTGAATTGATTTTTTCTTTTCGGTGATTTAATTATTCTTTCTTTCTTTTTATTATTCTTTTGCTAATTGAAATTATTTTTGCATAAATGTGTTTGTTTAACCATTAATTTTTTTTCTCTTCTTATCGTTGTTAATCATGAGTACCATACTTAGACCGTTCCTCCTGAACATTCTTAAACCACTTCAACGTGTCAAAACTCATCTCAAAAGGTAGATTCAATTTTGTAAAACACATCGTATTTGGGTTCTGCAACCACCAGAGTTAGTATCCTATGTTAAGGGTTTAGAACACCAACTCAGAGACATTGAGAGAAGTGTTTACGACATCCAGTTGGAGCTTGAGGTAAATTCAATAAGAGGACGATTTTAATTTTCTTTGTGTGTTTTAATTTTTTTTTCTGTTTGTGTGCTTTAGTTTGCTACCCCGGTGAAGTGGCAGATAACGGTACTCCGTGACAATCAAGTCGGTTACTTCAGTTTCCCATAATAACTGATATTCTGAGGCGAAGGTATGGACAGAAACAAGATTCTAGTGAAGCTTCACAAGCGATTCCCTTCACTACCTCAGAATGCCCTCCTTACAATTTATAAAGCTCGGTCCGAACATACCTATTGACATCCGTTGGTTAATCGAAGCTAATGTATGATTGGCAGGTGAATTACCTCCAAAATTTATTGCATACATGCCTGGTTGTGGTAAAGGAAATTATGCAAGAAAACGACGAGCTCGAAGAATTTCTGTTGCTTGTCATAAGTGTGCCAGAATGAGTTGCGATAAAAACTCATGTTCTTTAGGAATGGTGTCTGATAATAGAGAAGATAAGATTCAATTCATTAGGGATGGCTTGAATAAGGAGTCATTGGATGATATCCTTCTGTCTCTTGAAACGCATCCCAGTGGATATGTGCAAGGAGCGATTCTCCAGTTATGGCCATTATTCCAGAAAGAGCATGCACGATATACTCTCGGGAATCTGACTATAAATGACCCTGTTTGCCAGTTTATAAGAAAACTGGATGGGAAGCCTATCCTCGACCCATAGAGGGCATTCAAGCCGTTTCTTGACATAAAACCAGAGGAAGATGTGAGCCACAGTCGCAACTACCTGTAAATATCCTTTTACTTCATTGTTATTTTATCTTTTGAATTATTGTCTTTAATAATTCTATTTTATCATTATTTCTTTTTCTTTTTACTGTTTCCTTTTTTACTCGCGAGCCATGTGCTTTACGCGTTATTTGACACTGACATGCCACCTTATACACAGTTGTGATTCATTATCACCAAGATTCTTAAATATGACTTTTTGTTAAGCACTCACAAATTGTTTTTAAGAAATATTCCAATGACAGCTACTCCCAATAGACAATTCAATAACATTTGTGTTGATGCAGCCATAGATGTTGGTCGAAGCATAGTAGAGAGAAAATTACACTTGGTGTATGGAGGAGGTAACCGAGGGTTATCATCCCAAGAGTCCTAAAACCTTTGGGCAGTTTGTCTGACTCATCGACTGGAGAAGAGTTAGTCGTCTCAGGTATGCAAGAAAGAATAACTGAAATGCTTAATCATGTTGATGCTTTTATTTTCCTTCCAGGAGATCTTGCAACACTAGAGGCACTCACACTAGTATCTTGAGCCCATCTGCACATTCACCATAAACCCATCGGTTTGTTAAATGTCAATAATTTTTATGATGGCCTTATCGCATTTCTTAACCATGCAATAAAAATTTTTTTTGTTCCTTCCAATGCCAAAAAGCTTTTTATTTGTGCTCACACTGCTAATGAGCTACTTGATAGGTTACAAGCTTATAAACCGGAGCCAGACCCCTGGACCTTTGTGTTCGAGCGTCCAAATGATAACGGTAATAGTAGCCGCAGTAAGAAGTACAAATTAGATTTAACTCTCCGCCTGTAAATATTTTTTTCTATGTTGCACCACCCAGGTGATGTTTTCTAAACTCTACTTCTTTCCTTTAAAATATTAAGGACAATGTTTCGTTCTGGTTGGGGGGAGGGAATAGTCGATAATTGTGGAATCTTGATTAAGTTTTAACTAATTTTTTATTATAGAAACTAACTGTTACTAACTTTTTGTGTTGAAGATGGCTGAATATGGAGTGTAGTGACTCTAGAAACGCATCTTCATCGTTTGAAAAAAATTTTTAAAAAAAAATTCAGACATTTTCTTTTTCTTTATTAAGTTTTGATGTTCATTTTTCTTCTTCTTTTTAATTTCTCATTTATAAATATACATTTTCAAATATTTGAGTCAAAGATGGCTGAATATGGAGTGTAGTGCCTCTAGAAACGCATCTTCTTAGTTAAAAAAAAAACATTGTTGTTTTCTATCATTTTCTAATTAGTTTTTCGACATCATTTTCATATTTCTGCATGCATA
The DNA here is from genome assembly GCA_002013955.2 of Citrus medica. Taxonomy (NCBI): domain Eukaryota; kingdom Viridiplantae; phylum Streptophyta; class Magnoliopsida; order Sapindales; family Rutaceae; genus Citrus; species Citrus medica. The sequence continues at coordinate 126,575 of MKYO02029845.1, forward strand.
TTTTTCTTTCATCTTTAGAATAGGTTGGGGGGTAGGATGTTGTTTTAAAAAAAATGTGTGATTTGTTTTAACATTGGATGACATGATTAATTTCAAATTTTAGTATTTGTATTATCTTTGGTCTTAAGTGATGTCATACTCTCTTTGCTACTCTACATGTTGATGTCGGAGATAAATATGAGTTGCTTGAAGGAATGAACATGTCATAATAAGTACCAAGTGAGTTTTTGAGCCTATCATTTTTCTTGGAGAGTAACCCCTTTGGCCATTTTTTTATACAGCTTAGCAGTTTTATACACGATCTTTAGATTTCTTTTGAGTTAACCCTAAAAGAAAAAAAATTATAAATAAAAAAAGAGAAAAAAAAAGAAAAAAAAATGTGTGTTGCTACATTTGGAGGCACATCTAACTAGTAGATATGGAAGATTATTTAGAACCCTAAAAGACGATGGAAAGGCCATCTTTAGGGTGAGAAGAAACATACCTCCACTTCTTGGGGAGTGCTTGAGAAGTACCTTCATGTTGCTCCATATTTGTTTGCTCTTCTTGTTCATCCTCTTGATTTCTTTGTGGTGCATTCTCTTGATTATCTTTTGATGGTTCTTCTTGTAACTCTCCATCTGCATCATCATAATTTATTCCTTTCTCCGCAGAGTAGGGGTTAGACTCATCAAATGTAACATGCATAGATTCTTCTACAATTAGTGTAGTTTTGTTATAAACTCTATAAACTTTGCTTGAGTTTGAATAACCAAGAAAATACCAACATTAGATTTTGGATCAAATTTGCCAAGATTGTCTTTTGTGTTCAAAATAAAACATTTGCATCCAAACACTTTGAAATAACCAATATTAAGTTTTCTACGTTTCCAAAGCTCATATGGAGTTTTGTTAAGGTTAAGTCTAATCAACACACTATTTAAAACATAACAAGCGGTGTTAACGGCCTCGGCCCAAAAATACTTAGGCAATGAATTTTCATTCAACATAGTCCTAGTCATTTCTTGAATGGATCTATTCTTTCTCTCAACAACTCTATTTTGTTGTGGAGTTCTAAGTGATGAAAATTGATGGTCAATGCCAAAATCATTACAAAAAATCTCAAATGCATGATTTTCAAACTCTCCTCCATAATCACTCCTAATGCATGCAATACCATACCCCTTTTCATTTTGTATTTTCTTACAAAGCACTTTAAAGGCATCAAGAGCATCATCGTTATTGGCTAAGAATAATACCCATGTATATCTAGAATAATCATCCACTATCACAAATGCATAATATTTGTCATTTAAACTAGCATATCTAGAAGGCCCTAATAAATCTATGTGAAGAAGTTGAAATGGTTTTGAAGTAGAAATATGATTTTTATTTTTGAAAGATGTTTTGATTTGTTTTCCAAATTGACAAGCTTCACAAATCTTATCTTTTTGAAAACCAATTTTTGGAAGACCTTTAACTAAATCATTTTTTGAAATTTTCAAAATCAAATCTATACTTGCATGTCCTAACCTTCTATGCCATAACCAACTATCATCATGCAATGCAGAAAAACATTTATCAAGAGTAGATGCACATTCTATGTCAATGATATAAACATTACCACATCTATTCCCAACAAATAAGATCTTATCATCATATGAATTCTCAATAACACAACTAAATTTATCAAAGATAACTTTATAACCTTTGTCACATAATTGACTAATACTAATTAAGTTGTGTTTCAAGTTCTCAACCAAACATGCATTCTCAATTAGAGTTGAGGAAACTTTACCAACATTGCCAATTCCAAGAATTTTTCCTTTTGAGTTGTCTCCAAAAGATACGTCTCCACCATTTTCAATTTTGGTGAAGCTTGAGAACCATACATAGTTTCCGGTCATGTGCCTTGAACAACTACTATCCAAGTACCATTTATTTTTCTTCTTCTTCAAGCCTTACAAAGAAAAACTCAAGTTTTAGGTACCCAAAGCTTTTTGGGTCCTTAAGAGTTAGTAGTGATTTCTTTTGGAACCCAAATGCATTTCATATCATAATATGCATTTCTTTTTACTGGACATCTATTTTTCATATGACCATCTTGATTACAAAAATGACATACAATCTTATGATCACTTGTGGAGGTAGCTTTAACAAAATAATTCTTATAATACTTTTGCTTCAAGTTAGGCTTATATCCAAGTCCTCCTTTATCAAAAAGACATTTTTGTGAGTTAAGCATATTGTCCAACATCTTTTGCCCATTTGTAAATTTCAAAACAATCTCATTCAACTCATTGCTTTTTTTCTTAACCATTTGGTTTTCATTTTTCAAATAATCTATGTGTGATTCTAAATGCTCATGTGAGATGCTAGATTTCTCATTTGATAATGCAATTTCATCATGCAATGTTTTGTTCTATACTTCTAGGCATGCAATTCTTGCATTTAGAGATTCATTTTCATTTTTAAACTTTGCCATTTTCTTTTTAAGCTATACATTCTTTTTACCAATCTTCATCAACTCATTATGCAATTCTTTAAAAGTATCATATATCATCATAAGTGGGATCACTTACCTCATTGAGATCATCATCCCCTCCTAATGCCATAAGTGCTAGGTTTGATACTTCTTGTGACCCTTCTTCATCACTTGAATCTTCCTCGCTATCATCCCAAGTTGCAACCATGGCTTTCTTCTTGAGTTTGTTGATAAGTGGGCACTCTGATCTTATATGGTCAGGCTTCTTGCATTCATAGCATGTGATTACCTCTTTTCTTCTCTCTTTGGTTCTTAAAGTTTCTGAAATTTCTTCGCTCTCCGGTTTTCTTAAAGAATTTTTTGAACCTCCTTGCTAGCATGGCCAGCTCTTCATCATCCGGTTCACTCTCCCCATCACTCTCATATTTTGAAGCTTTCAGAGCAATGCGTTTCTTTTTCTCCTTATACCCTTTTTCTGCAGCCAAATCTTCTTCATATAAAATGAAAGAACCAATTAAATCATCAAGAGATAAAACATTTAAATCTTTGGCCTCTTCAATAGCGGTTCTTTTAGGTCTCCATTCTTTTAGAAGTGACATAATGATTTTCTTAACTTTCTCGCTATTTGAGAAGACTTTTCCTAAGGCTCCTAGGGTGTTTACTATGTCTGTAAATCTCGTATACATAGAGTATACACTCTCATTTTGTTCCATTTGGTACAACTCATATTGTCGAGTGTACCTACTAATTTTTTACTCTTTCACTTCATTTATGCCTTCATAAACTACTTCAAGTTTGTGCCAAATTTCATTTGCACTTTCACAACTAGAGACTCGATGAAATTCTTTCTTATTAAGTGCACAAAATAAAGCATTCATAGCTTTGGAATTTAGAGAAACTTTTTTCTTTTCTAATTTATTCCATTCCCTTGAAGGTTTTGGAATATCTTCCCCAATTCTCATTTTTATTTAGGGGCAAAAACATACCATCACATATAACTTTCCAAATTTCATAATTTAGTGCTTGTAAATAAATTCTCATCCTAGTTTTCCAATATTAGTAGTCATTTCCGTCAAAGAACGGTGGTCTAGTTGTGGACTATCATTCCCTAAAGGTTGAGTCATTTTGAGCTGCCATGGATCTTTTACTCTAGATGGTTAAGTCCTAACAAGAGAACCAAGCTCTGATACCAAATAAAATACAAGTGTGCAACCCAAGAGGGGGGTGAATTGAGATTCTAAAAAATTATTTGATTCTAAACAAATTATCAACCAAATCTAAAATGAATTTAATGGAATAACACTTAAAACAATTACAATATAAAAAGATAAGGGAAGAGAGATTCAAACACGAAGATTTTTATGTGGTTCGACCAACCTCACCTACGTCTATGCCTCCAAGCTTTCTAGGCTTGAGGATTTTACTAAGCACGCCTCCAAGGCTTCAAATGCTTACACTTGACTTCCAAGGTGTCAATGAACCTTTACAACAAGAGATTATCCCCAATCTCTTAACCCAAGTGTATCCCAACACTTCTAATCACTTAAAGTAAAAGATTAAAAAATATTTTTCTCTCACACAATATTTAAGAATACAAATCAATGCCCAATGTGTGAATAGATGAAGTAAGAATGTGTTTTAAAACTCTATGAAGATTGTATTCTTGAATATAATCTCAATGAACATATTGTGATCAATCTTGTTTGAATTTGAATGAGCTTATTTATAGTTGGAGCTGAAAAACTAGCCGTTAAACCGTTGGGCCAAATTTCAAATAAACGCTTTGCCGTTTATGGTTACCATTTCACCGTTAATTCCCAGAGACCTACAAGATTAACATCAGTTATCTGTTTACATTAAACGGTTAAGGATTTGCATGAAATGACCTCTCTGGAAATTATTAGTTAGCCGTTTGTAATTAACGGTTCGCCGTTTGTTTCTAGTAACCTGCAAAACAAGTTAGCTTTATCTGTTTCAGTTAAGCTTTTACCGTTTGTTTCCAGGTACAATCTTTCATTCTGGATTTTATCGGTTAACTGTTTAAATAAACGGTTCGCCGTTAAATTACAATAGCCTTCCCAACTTTTTGTATTTTCCATTTTTTTTCTTAATCGGTTAGAGCTTAGGCAATATGTTGCTCTCTGTTTTTAGTCAGTTAACCGTTTCAATAAACAGCTCACCGTTTATTTCCAAAATAACAGTTTAAGCTAGATTTTGCTGAGAATCATTTCCAATTTGAAATTTAACAGTGATCCATCTTTTATTAATATAATTGGAGTATTTATAAGGCTCTCATTTATTAAGAAATAGCTCCAACATTTTAATCAAAAACCATTTAAAGTTTGTTATCATCAAATCAATATTATTAACATATTCATGTTAACAATGCCAAGTGGTGTTTTGTATGATGTTCTGTAAGCCCATAAGGAGTCGTGTAAGCGCAAGGACCAATCCTTCCTTGATGGATTCACTACTTTTTCAAAACTTTTCTTAATCTCTTTGTTGGATACTTCTACTTGACCATTGGATTGTGGGTGATATGTTGTTGCTACTTTATGTCTGACTCCATATTTTACCATAGTTGCAATAAATACTTTGTTGAAAAATGAGTACCTTCATCACTAATAATTGCTCGTGGAGTGCCAAACTTGGAAAAAATATTTTTCTGAAGAAAGTCCATTATTGTTCTAGCATCATTAGTAGGTAATCCTGCAGCTTCTACCCATTTAGAGACATAATCCACAACAATTAGGATATATATAAGTTCCCAAAGGATGGTGGAAAAGGACCCATGAAATCTATTCCCCATACATAAAAAACTTCCACTTCTAGGATGTTGGTCAATGGCATTTCATGTCTTTAAGTTATGTTTCCTATCCCTTGACACCTGTTACAATATTTAGCAAATCCATAAGCATATTTAAAAATAGAAGGCTAGTAATAACCTGATTGCAGAACCTTAGCAGCTTTTCTGTGACCACCAAAATGTCCTTCATATGCTGCAGCATAGCATGATCTCAGTATGTGAGGAATCTCTTCCTCTGAAGCACATTTTCCTATTACTTAATCTGAGCATAACTTATACAAATACGGGTCATTCCATTGGTAGCTTCTAATATCATGAAGAGATTTCTTTTTCTGCTGAAACTTCAACTCAAGTGGTAGCAATCCACTTACTAAGTAGTTAGCAAAATCTGCAAACCATGGAGGTCCTGATTTCTGCAGCATCTGTGCTTGTTGTACTACTAACAGTTGTTCATCAGGAAATGTTTCAATGATGTCCTCTTTTGTCAATGTGCTTGTGCCTGCTGCTAGCCTCGACAGATGGTTTTCTACTTGATTCTTAGTCTCCTTTCTATCTTTAATTTCTAGATCAAACTCTTGAAGTAATAAGATCCATCTTATTAATCTCGGTTTAGCATCCTTCTTTGAGATTAGGTACTTGATGGCTGCATGGTCTGTGTGCACTGTCACTTTAGTACCCACCAAGTAAGCTCTGAATTTATCAAAACAAAATACTACTGCTAACAACTCTTTTTTTTTTGTAGTGGTGTAATTAATCTAAGTTTGAGTAAGAGTTTTGCTAGCATAGTATATAGAGTGGAAAATCTTATCATTCCTCTGTCCCAACACTGCTCCAATAGAGTTCTCATTGGCATCATACATCAGTTCAAATGGTAGAGTCCAATCTGGGGATATAACTACTGGTGCAGTGATCAAAGCTTTCTTTAACTCTCCAAAAGCTTAAAGACAGTCTTCATCAAAATAAAAAGGCTTGTCGTGTTCTAGTAATGAGCATAATGGTTTAACTACCTTGGAAAAGTCTTTTATGAATCTTCTGTAAAACCCAACATGACCCAAAAAACTTCGAATCCCCTTGATTAAAGTGGGAGGTGGCAGTTTATCTATTACTTCTAACTTTACTTTATCTACCTCAATACTATTCTTGGACACCTTATGACCCAACATTATGCCTTCTTGCACCATGAAATGATATTTTTCCCAATTGAGTACTATGTTGGTCATCTCACATTTTTTAAGAACTTCTTCCAAGTTGTGTAAATAGTCAGTATATGTCTCTCCAAAAACTAAGAAATCATCCATGAAGACTTCCAATGTTTTCTCCACCATATCAGAGAAAATAGACAGTATACATCTCTAAAAAATTGCTGGAGCGTTGCACAAACCAAATGGTATCCTTCTGAAGGGAAACGTTCCATAAGGACAAGTAAATGTAGTTTTTTCCTGATCCTCTGGAGCTATAGCAATTTGGTTGTAGCTTGAATATCCATCTAAGAACCAATAATATTGTTTTCCAAAAGGTCTGTCTAACATTTGATCTATGAATGGAACTGGGAAGTGATCCTTTCGAGTGGCTTTGTTGAGCTTCCTGTAATCCATACATACCCTCCATCCAGCCATTGTTCTTGTGGGAATAAGTTCATTCTTCTCATTTGCTATCATTGTTATTCCTTCCTTCTTTGGAACACATTGAACTGGGCTTACCCATGAACTGTCTGATATTGGGTATATGATTCCAGCATCTAACCATTTGATGATTTCTTTCTTCACAACTTTCTTCATAATGGGGTTTAACCTTCTTTGTTGCTCCACTGAATTGTTGTAGTAGTCTTCTAACAGAATTTTGTGCATGCATATGGAAGGGTTGATCTCTTTAATGTCTATCATAGTCTATCCAGTTATTTTTATGTATTTCCCAAGCACATCTACCAAGCTCTGTTCTTGACCTGCATCCAATGTAGATGAAATTATTACAGGGAGTGTGTTATTTTGACCAAGATATGCATATTTCAAATGTGAGGGTAACAATTTTAATCCAAGACTAGGAGGCGATTCAATAGATGGTAAAGTTATTTTTACTTCTTTGTCTGAAAGATTCAGATGTTCAACAAATTTGTTTGTCTATCAGATTGATTTCCTTCTATCTAATCTTTATGGTTTGCTACAATATATTCTTCTTCAAAGTTCTCAAAGGTGGCAAATTTGATGATCTCATTACTGCAACATCTGTCGATTTTGTCTGCTATAACAAAAGCCACAACACTCAAGAAATTGCAATATTCTGCCTCATAAGGGTTCTTTATAGCCTCTAATACATTGACTGTGACTTGTTGATCATTCACCCTCATTGTTAACTCTCCTTTCTGCACATCTATCAGAGTCCTCTCGGTTCCTAGGAAAGGTCTTCCAAGTATAATGGGTACTTCTTTATCAGCCTCAAAGTCTAAAACAATGAAGTCTACTGGAAATATGAATTTGTCAACCTTCACCAGTACATCCTTAATTTTTCCTTCAGGATATGCATGAGATCTGTCAACTAATTACAGAGTGACTATTGTTGGCCTGTATTCTCTTACTCCCAACTGCTTAAATACAGATAATGGCATCAGATTAATATTGACTCCCAAATCACAGAGTGCTCTGCCATTGTACCTAGTTCCAATGGATCATGGTATTGTGAAGCTTCTTATATCCTTTAATTTTTACAGAATCTTACTTTAGAACATGTGACTACTTTCCTGTGTTAAAGCAACAATTTCAAATTCTCCCAACCTTCTCTTTCTTGCCAAGATGTCTTTTCACATAATTAGGTATTTGCTCCAATGCTTCCACAAAAAGGATGTTGATGTGTAATTGCTTCAACGCTTCCAAGAATTTACTAAACTGCTTGTCTTGTTTTTGCTTCTGGAATCTTTGTGGAAAAAGAGGTGGATGTCTAAATTGTTGAGTAGCTTCTCAAGGTACCAATCTCTACTTATTTGGTTTATTGTAAGTTGTTACCATTGGTGTTGCAACTTCTTTGTCATCATTTATTGGTTAATTCCCTTCCATAGTTGCGACAGCTTAACCACTAACACCAGTATCTTGATGACTAGGTTGTTGTAACATGCTCTCTTCTTAAGGTGGTTCTTGTGAGGAATTAAGTTCCACCCCTTTTTTAGTCACATTAACAAGGATATCAACATTCTTTCTAGATCTTAAGTTGATGGCTTTGCAGTGCTCATTTCCCTCTTTTCTTGGATCTTCTATGTTGTTCGGCAAGCTTCCCTAAGATATGCTACTCATTGCTGTGGCTAGCTGGCCAATTTGGTTTTCCAGGTTTCTCAGAGATACGGTTTGACTTTGCACAATTGTTTCATTCTTCGCAATGTATTTTTCCTTAATTAGTGTTTCTAGTTAAATGAGAGGATTATTGCTAGTGTGTTTTTGCCCTTGATTCTGCTGATGAAAACCAGGTGCTTGAGTATTTCATCAGTGTTGGAGCATTATGATTCTGATTACTCTACGAGAAATTTGGGCGTTACTTCCATCCAGGGTTATAAGTATTTGAGTACGTGTTGTTTTGAGGTTGTCGGTTATAATTACCCATATAGTTTACTAATGCTAGATTTCCAGGACAGTTATCAAATTTATGTTCTTCACTACAGTACACGCAAGATAGTTCAACAACTTACTTTACTACTACTGGAGCAGATGTCATGGCTTTCACCATGTTAGTCAATGAGGTTACTTGTGTTGATAAAACTGTAATTGCATCTATATTATGTACTCATGTTGCTCCTCTTACTGCTGGCTGTCTAGTTGATGGCCACTGATAATTATTGTTGGCAATTCTCTGTAAAATTTCATAAGTTTTTATTGTAATATTTAGATAACAAAGCTCTATTTGCTAAAGTATCAACCATTAGTCTCGTGTTTGGATTTAACCCATTGTATAAGGTTTCCAACTGTATGCAACAAGGAATGCCATGATGAGGACACCTTCTGAGCAGTTCTTTGAATCTCTCCCAAGCTTCATGCAAACTTTCATCTTCACGTTGATGAAAGGAAGTGATCTCATTCCTCAATTTTACATTCTTGATTGGTGGAAAATATTTCATTAAGAATTTATCAACTAACTCATTCCATGTAGTGATGGAATCAGATGGTAATGAATTCAACCATGCTCTTGCTCGATCTCTTAAGGAGTAAGGAAATAGCCTTAGGCTTAAAGCATTTTGTGTTGCTCTAGCAATTTTAAAAACATCACTCACTTCCAAAAATAGCTTAAGATGGAGGTGAGGATCTTCATTTGGTAGTCCATTGAATTGACCCACTGTTTGCAACATTTGAAATATCACTAGCTTCAGTTCAAAGTTTGCAGCTTCCACTTCAGGTCTGATTATCCTAGGATGTGCAACTTGAGGAGTTAACACAGCATAATCTCTAATATCCCTGTCACTGTCATCTGCGCCATGTAAATGATATTATTGTTGCCTAGCTGTCTCTAATTAACATGCTCATTTTGCTCCTCTTGAATATTGACAGGTTGCAATGGCCCGTGAGGGTCCAAATTTCTCATATCCTGCAGACTATCCATATCTGCAACAGTTTTGAATTCTTTTGTTCTCTTCGCAGTCTCCTTATAGTCCTTTCAATCTCATGATCAATTTGGAATACAAGAGATCTGTCTTTGCGCATGCAAATGTTGATATGTCAATAAATAGAACAAATGAAATCAAGTTAGCACTATAAAGATTGACTTCACACTTCGAAAATAAACAATCAATCCTCGGCAACGGCGCCAAAAAATTGTTACTTAATTTTCAATCAATTGCTATTGATGCCAATGTACAAGTGTACACAACAAGTAATAAAGTGATAAGAATTCAAAATCGTCTCCACAGGGATTGATGTTAATATAAATATTACAGCAATCACAATAGTGCAACCTACCTTTATTTCAAGATGAACAAATTGAAAGTTGATTACTACCGAAATTGATAATTATAAGGAAAGAAAATAAATAAATACATAAATGAAATAAATTAAATAAATTATGTAGAGGAATCAAATGAGAATAAAGTAGTTAAATGATCAAACTCTTTTCATGGGTTGACTGCTTTTCATCAAATTAGTATCGATTGCTACAACAATCTAGCAATGACCAGCTGTTATTCTACATACGGTATGGCATTATGAACATCTATTCTCTCCACCCTACAAGGTGAGTACCTATGTCTAGTTCTTTACAAATCTTAACTTTAAGTATAGCCCTTATGGGATTCAAGATAAACTTAATTCAGGAAACTCAAATTAAGATCAAGTATTACTCTAATAATATCTACTAAGATATGCCCTTTTGTGGCTCTATTTTAACTTGAACCATTAAATGGGTGGTCAACCGGAATAACAATTATAATAATAACTAACTAGAGTAAAATGCTATAGCAATTATGTAGCAACTCATAAGAACAGTCAAAACCCCATTTAGATTGTTTGTCACTCAACAACAACAAGTTTAGTTCATACTTTGACAGAGAAAAACAAATAGCAAAATATTAGTCATGAAATACATTGGTTTTATCAAAGAGAAAAGAAGAATAAGTGAGAACGACAAAGATTGAATCCAAACAACTCTGCTGGATTCTTCAAGGATACAGCATCGGTTCCCTTCAATTTTGATCGTTTTTCCTCTTTTCCTCTTGATCTTTTTCAATGTTAATTCCTTGCCGCTGTTTTTTATGTGATGCGCACCCTTTTTTATAACTGAAAACTAAGGTAAACAAAAGCCTAGGGCGTACAGGAGTCAAATTAGGTATTGAGTGTTAGAAAGTGTATATTTATAAAGGAGAAAATTGTCATTTTACATTTCAAGTCTTACTAACACTTTTACTTTTATGTATTTTAGTCTTTTGTAATTTAATTATGTGCGTTTTATTTTAATTAAGTATTTTATGTATTTTAGGGGCATCATGGTCATTTTACAATGAACGAGAGTTCAGACAATAAAACGGACATCACTTTTGAACTCAGAACAGCCGAAAACCTTAGGAGGAGCATAAAAGGAATATCATTGTTCACATGTACGGTACTATTCTCATGTACAGTAATGTCTACATTATTGTTCACATAAACGGATCAATGACGTAGTATTGATCGATGATGTGACATTGAATGATAGAGGTGTCATGATTCTATTGGACAAAATTCTTATGCATTGTTGATCAGTGACGTGGCAGCATGTTAGTGGACCAAAAATCGTGCATATGGTACATACATATACACAGAATTATTTTCAACCAAATCGCGTCACTGGTCAAACCGCGTACTGTTAAAACCGCGTGGTCAAACTGTGTACTGTTAAAACCGCGTGGTCAAACCGTGTACTATTGACTGATGACATGGCGCAATCTTGAGCGTCCGAAATGTTTTTAATCCGATGGCCATGATTTACTCACTGTATCCATAAAAAGGGAGCTCTCCCCCCCTAATTTGGCATATCTGAATTCATTTTTAAGCTCCATTTTTTATAATTCCTTCTCCATATTGTATTTTCTATATATTTTAATAATTTTCTATTTTACCCCTAATTCAATTATGAGTATCTAATTTTCTTTCAAGTTTGGGTTGAAGGTGAAGTCTTAACATGTGCTATGAGCTTTATTTGGTAAATTTATTTTCTCTTCCCCTTTAACTTTTGTGGATGTTTTGACTTTTCATCGACAAATAATAATAATCTTGTCTAGATACCACCCTGGTTTCATTGGCTCCCTAGTACAAGGTTATTATTATTTGGCACAATAAGCCCTTAGCACCATATTGATTAGAGTGTAGTTCATGAGGTGTGGATTCCCCTCTCATGATTTAATTGACACTAATAAGGAATATTTAATCCATGGCGCTTGTTGATGCGGATCTAGATACCCAAACGCTTCAATTATTATAGTTTCCACTTTTATTTAATTCTGCCATTCCCATTTAAATTCTAGGATAGTCTAAATCACTTTTACCAGAAATCCAACCACCCAATTAGAAAATTAATTCTACACATAATTAAAATCCACCTCCTTGTGGGATCGACACTCGTCACCATTGATCTATTCTATAATAGATTCGTGCACTTGCGAGTTCAATAAAATTTGCACAATATTAGGAAACTGCATATCGTAATTCTGCAGAAATCCCACGCTAAGTTTTCTCCATCGTTATTCTAGGATTGCTACAGTAATGGTTGCTCCAGCAACGACTGTAACACTGCATTATTCTAGGTTTTGTTTCACTTCTTTTGTTGCCATATTCTTCCTCTTTTTTGCTAGCCTACTGCCTCATAATCCCTTCATGGATTATAAATTTCTGAAAACCTACAATTAAGCACATGTTTTGAGCACAAATTACTTCAAATCAAGCAAAACTTATTAAGACTAAACTAAAATTGTTGTTTATGCAAAACATAACAAAAATGTAATAAAAATGCATCATTTACTCTCTAAGTGGTCTTGATTTAAGTTTAGAATTGTCATAATAACTCTTATTTCATAGAGTTATCAACAAGTCTTCCAAACCAGCTCATGTTTGGGAAGAAAGTTCCTCTAGCAACAACACCAAAGCATTATGGAGAAGCTATGAAATGCCACCAATACAACCATGGCCGCTAATGGCTATAGGTTGGGAAGATTCAAAAAGTTCCATTGGATCTAACCAAACTGTAGAATCATTCCATTCTTCCAGAAGACCAATCATGATAGAGGGGAGACCTCATTACCCTGCCAATCCAACTTATGTCGACACAAGAAGAAGATTCACTAGACCATCTACATTTGAGACAGGCCAACATTTAGGAATAGCATTGTTAGATCCTTCAGAAAGGAAACCACAACAGTCTCAACAAGAACAACAACCAGAACGGATGGGTGAAGAGGACGAACAAGGCCAAGAATGGGAAAAGAGAGTCTAAATCTCACATTCTCCTCAAGGAAAATTCTTTTGGAACATTAATAATATCAAACCAATCGATAGAATTGCTTATGTTGAGCAAATGATAGCTTGGTATGAAATAGAATGCCAAAGAGCACCACAACTTACCAGAAGAGCAGCCATGCAAAGGCTAGTCAGGCTTTACTGGATCACTCAAGCGATGGTAGAGTAACATGTTAACACCAGTCCAACGTGAATACATGTTGTCACGACCATATCCCAGTACTACATTATGGAGACCCTTATTATAGATTTCTTCGGATTTGGACCTAGAGAGACATAGTTGGCAGAAAAGCAATTCCTCCGAAACAAATGTTGTGATGTTAGAAAGCTTAAAGAATATTACATGGAACAGGGGCATCTTTACTATATCTTTCTGAAACCCACAGATGTAGTACACAGAACGTTTGTTCTCAAGCCCCAGTGGATGAGTTATAGTCTCGTGAGGGTTTCCAGTGATGATACCCACAAACATCATCAAAAATGCCTCAAAGATTGCATAAAGTATATAGCTCAAAGAAAATTAAAAATATTGGCAAAGTTCTAACTTTAATTCAGTGTTCAACCTCGTCTCATATTGGATTCCTGTGTTGTGTGTGAATCAATTCAATCAAAACTCATTCTCAAAATTTTCAATATCAACAACCCTTGTCTTGAATAATAAACAGAGTAGGTCAAACTAACCTCATCATCTTGATTTTTTTTTCACAGGCATAAATTTGCATTTTCTTTTGATTTTTCTTGAAGCACAAGCTTTTTCTTTTCTTTTCATTTTTTTCATAGTCAGGAGCTTTCACTCCACCCCTTAAGATAGTCTTCTTCTCATAGTAGATTATACTCTATATACTGGTGGTACATAGGCCCAAATTACTCAAGGATAGCTTCACTTTTGAGGGTTATAGGTAGCTATTTCTAACTATGGTGCGTGGGTAAACTTAAGTAATGTAGAATCGAGGCAGGCAGTCATTTATTCACTCTTAGATGTGATGTATAAATTAGCAAGTGTACTAGTCGGCACAAGTAATATAATGAAGAGTAGAGTATCGTCACACATAGATTGTATATCCTATTAGTTACCAAAATTATTCTAACCCTAATTTATTTGAACAATCGAATAGGCAAATTTAGATTAAAAATTAAAATAAAATAAAGATGCAGGCAGTAATAGAAATCACCAAGAGATTAAAACAATAGGACATCTAATTTCACCATAACCAATCCAATTTAATCCTCCATCTATGCTATTAAAATTTACTACCCATGTTGACAGTGAATTTTCCTAATCTATTCAATATCCTCTCTTGAGTAATATCAAAAATATCTCTACATATTAACCCACTATATCTCTATACAAATTTAAATATGCAAAGATTCATTAGGCTCCATAGAAATTCTTAAAAGAACTGCACGAATCACGTTGACACATCTCTGCCTTTCGTTCAATTCATGGCATCTATTACACAGAGCAAAAATACATAAATCTCCTCTCGGTCTGATTATGTATCCTCAAATCATTTAAATATTGGCCAGATATTTAAAAGCATTAAGCACAATAATGAACACTTAATCATGGAATAATAAATTAAAAATAACATAGATTTATGGAATTAAATCTTCATAGTTAGGCTACATCGTAGCCCTAGTAAAATAAATTAGTTCATGAGAATATAAAGCGAACCCATTAATTTAAGTGGGAACATTCAAGCAAGATAATAAAGAAGAGGAAAGAAAAACTCAAGAAGTTGTCTCTCTCCAATCTCTGCAATTGACTTCTCCAAATTGTTGCTCCTAGATTTGCAGCGGTGGCTTCTCTTCTCCTTTTATTTTGTTTCTTGCTCTTGGTTTTCTCTCTAATTTATGCAATTTGTGCGACTGCCTCCTTTTATTTGATCCTCAACTTCTTAAATTGTTCGGCTTCCGAATCCTTAAATCAAAAGGATTTAAAATGAAACAAACCTAGCCCACTTTTTAAGCCCATGCACTCTTACCTTGTAAATTTATTTGGCCAATTTGCAAAGCCAAAGCCCATCACGTGAATCATTCAAATTGCCATTTGCCAATTAATTCTTTAATGCTCCGAACGTGCTTGCCATATTTGTCAACCAAAAATTCAAAGCTTCATGATTTGGCTCTTTATTTCTTTCCCTTTTGCTTCCATATTATTTTCATTATACTTCAATTTGTTTTCTATTTAAGCTTTTTTTCTCATGAATATTCCCAATATTCCTACAATGACAAAATATAAAAATTATGATAAAAATTAATATAATAAAATATAATTTAACATAAAATTAAGTTGTGGAAGCATTAAAATAATAGATAAATTATGAGCACATAATGGACCAGTAGCAGAAATGATGGAAGCCAAGTTCAAAGTTGATGTAGTAACAAATCTAACAAACTACAGTTTGGCTCAGTTATACCAGATAGCTACAGAACTAATCGAGAATCATTGCAGGAACCAATACCTTAAAAAGCACATGAAACAAATAGAGAAAACCTCTCTGTCCAAGTACTGTAATGACAAACCCAATAAATTTGGTTGCCATGAAAGAAGCAACTATGCTCTTGCTCAAAGAAATTCCAGGGCTAGAAAAGGAAAGCTTGGATACCATACAAAAGCAAAAGGCACCGCTTTGTCAAAAGAAGAAAATTCCAGAAAAGATCAAGCATGTGTTTCATTTGTTAAAAGAAAGGGCATTACGCAAAGCGATGCAAGTTGGAGAAAAAAATTCCAGCCAAGCTTCTTCAACTCATTGAAGATCTTGATTTTGATGATGAATACTATGAATGGTTTGACAATCCAGAGCAGGCATTACTCGCAATTGACTCACAGTCTCAAGAATCTGATACATCCAGCGAGTCAGATGAGCCAGAAGAATCTTCAGACGATGAACAAGTTCTAAATATTTCTGAGGAATAACCTGTTGATCTAACAATGCAGACAACACTAGCATTCAGACCATATGTCAAAGCCATCCTCCAGTTATCAGATAACAAGCATATTGCTCTCACTGCCTTGATTGATATTGAAGTTGTTTCTTCAATTATTCATGAAAGCTGCTTACTCAGAGGCTATCATGTACTAACACAAATCAGCTTTGCAACAGCAAGTGGTGATAAATTTTACAGTCATAAGTATACCAAACCAATTGAGCTTTTACCTTTTGGTAAAAGACATAGTTTCTTTGCATATGACTCCTCAAGAGAAGATTTACTGCTTGGAACAAACTTCCTTAGCCTCATTGCACCATTCACAATCTATCATGAAGGATTTAGTTATACAATCACCAGTCCTGTTTATAAAAAATCTCATTTCCTCATAATTCCATGGGTTGAGCAATAATCCATTTTTGGGACGGGTGATAAAAGGAAAATCTAGAAAACTCCAGTCCATAAATTTGAGATCTAGCACAAAGAACTTTTACAGTGCTGCGCAAACATTCCAAACAAGTTCTGGTCTAGAGAAAAGTATTTTGTTTCACTCCTGTACAAAGAAGGATAGACTATGCCACATTAGATAGCCTCTCATTTAGGAATGCCTCATGACGAAGAACTGTGCAAATAGGAAATTTAATAACTCTTTGACCTCAAGCTCATCAGGCCCTCTAAGTCTCATTGGGTCAACCCAGCATTCTATGTGAATAAGCATTCGGAACAAGTACGTGGAAAGAAAATATTGGAGATCGACAACAGGAAGCTGAATGATTGCCTACAAGACATTAGGTATCCTATACCTAGAAGAACTCATCTTTTAAAAAAGATAACATCTGCTAAAGTTTATTAAAAGTTCGATATGAAGTCGGGATTTTGGCAGATTGGGATTAAAGATTATGACAGGCATAAGACAACATTCGTATTGCCACATGGACACTATGAATGGAACGTGATACCATTTAGTCTGAAAAATGCTCTATTAGAATTCTAGCATAGAATGAATGAAGTGTACAACCCTATCTCAAAATTTTTTCTGGTATACATTGATGATGATTTGATTTCCAGCAATAGTGAAGAAGAGCATGCTCAGCATCTCTTCAGATTCAAAGAACTAACATACAGGCATGGCTTAGCATTATCTAAATAAAAAATGAAGATTGGACTTGATGAGATTAAGTTTTTAAGACTTCACATCAAGGATGGACACATCATCCCACAACCACATATCGCAGAAAAAATATCTCAGTTTCTAGATGAGCTGTCAGGCATAAAGCAAATTCAGTAATTTTTGGGGATAATCAATTATACAGCTGATCATATCTAGAATCTCTCAAAGCTGACGAGCCAGATCTGGAGACATCTAAAGAAGAAATCTTCATTGTGGTCGGTAGAAGCGACAAATGCAGTAAAGGAACTAAAGCAAAAGCGCCAGTCACTTCTACCATTAAAGATACTTGACAATGGACACCTTATCCTGCAAACAGACGCTAGTGATCATTATTGGGGTACAATATTGATTGAAGAATCCAATGGAAACAAGAGAATCTGTGACTATAAATCGGGACAATTCAGTGAAGCTCAGCACCACTACCCATCCTCAAAGAAAGAAGTACTAGTAGTAATCAAAGAAATCAAGAAGTTCTAATTCTTTCTTTCTCTTAATTCCTTTGTGATCGAAACATATTACAAGTACCTCCAGGGGTTACTCAGTAGAAAAAAATGAGAAATTCTAGATCCTCAACTAGTACGGTGGTTCGAGTCTCTATCGAGATTCCAGTTCAAGGTAAAGCACATCAAAGGAGAATCCAACACAGTTGCGGACTTCCTTTCAAGGCCAGTCATGGTAAGTTTTCTAACATTGTGCAACAAGTCTTCAAAGAAACCTTTGGAGTGGTATCCATTACCAGCTTCAGTAAAGTCACCTCCTCCAGAATCCAGCAGAAGGTTACCACCAACATGGTTTGAAGAACAATTTTCCTACAGCCCTTTTGAAATCATTGAGAAACTCTCAGCAGACATCAAAGAGCTGATCTTTGAAAAAGTCACAAATCATCTTACTTATCCTGCCAGCTCTAACGATACATAATGGAGAGTTTGGGCACTGATAGATAGTATTCACATGCATCCAATAAGGAAAGTTGGAGAGAAGTTTCTACAATTTAAATTATTTGACCCCCATCTAAACATTGACTAGATACATGAGTTTGTCTTTCAACCCACATTATTCTTCCACCATGTCATGAATGAAGATTCAAATTGGGGACATTATGCGATTTGTGATGCTACGCCATGTGCTTATTACTCTTTTTGGTTACTCCTCAACATGTATCTCATGGTTATTCTATTCTAGCCTCAGGTCATCCACAAAAGCCGAAGGTACAACTATGGAGGGTGGTTCGACAGACTTTTTTTCTCTCATTTTTCATTTGTCACGTTAGCACATAAAGAATAAAAGAAAACATACTTTTTGAAATTTTGACTATATCAAGCAAGCTGAAAGCGACAATACAAGCCAATGGATAGGGTAGAAAAAAACAAGAACATATTGCATATACCTTTGTATGTCAATTCGAGATCAAGTTACAGTTGAAGTATTAGTCTACAATAAAATATTTTCAACATATTGAACTTTGTTGAAAATTATTGAAGAATTTGGTTGGATTTGTTTGAAGGGATTAAGGAAGCGGCATCTAGGAGAGAGAAAATAATAATAATGTTTTAGGCTTAAGTAAGAATTGTATTGTAAGATTTTGTTTTAAATATAATATATTTATTAATTTATAGTACGTAAAAATAAAAAATTTACTAATCAATATTTTAATTAATAAAACAATAATTAATAAATAAAAATTAAAAAATATTTAAATATAATAGGGTTTGGGATGGGGAGTACAAAACTAAACCCTACTCTATTAATATTTTAGGGATTTTTTTCCTTCATTTTCCACACCATTCTCTAAAAATTATTTAAAATTCACCCCATTTGGGGTAGGTCACATGAAGTCTTAAATTCATGTTAAATTTTACTATCCCTAATTTCACACGATAAGGAGCACGTTTGCTGTCAACTTCACCAAGATTGTGTAGCAAACGTTGTGCGCCGTCACAACATCTAACGGTGTTGTGCACAGTGATTGTATCAATTGGTTTGGTAAAAGATATAGTTGAATCCATTAGGGTTCTCAACGACGATGATTTATTCAGCTGGGTTTGGTAGCTGTGGGGACTTAAAGATTTAGGGTGCGTTTGGGATTGAGGTGCTGTGAAAAAAAAGCTGTAATTATGAAATAAAAATTAATAATATATCGTAAATATAAATTTTAAATAATAATTTTATCAAAATTATTAAAGATATAATAAATTTTATATTATACAAGTGAAAAATTATATCAACATAGCTTAAAAGCTACAGCAGCTAGTGTTTACCAAACACTTTAGTGCTGTAGCTTTTAAGCTACAGCTGCCCAACCTCAATCCCAAACGCACCCTTAGATTCTGAAATTGGGTGAGAATCTGACATAGAAATGTATGATGGTGTAATAAGCTGACCAATTAACACGAAGCATGTAAAATTGTTCAAAACTATTAAATTACCCTAAAGTTTTAATTTGGTTTTTGGTCAGCAACTAAATTGAGAGCCGAATTAGAAGTTCGTCTTTTTCTCTAATATAACCACTTAGTCATTTCTAAAAATAAAAAAGTTCACTTTAATTTTTTTTTTCATTTACATGGTTTTTTTCCCACACCTAACATTGACTGGTGCTTATATTTGATGTCAGATGCTTGGATAACGGTTCTTGAAAGATGTTTATGTAGTATAGAAATAATTTTATTAAATTAATCGTGTATTATAAACTTCTATATGTTTAAATTTTGTAATTAATTCAGTTAATAGTAGTTTTTTACCTTTGTCTTTTGCGGTAATATATTTTTATATAAGCTTTTGGTCAATGATGGAAAACACATTATATGGAATGGTAGCATAGATATTCATTTTCAGTCTCCACATTTATCATTACCTTTGTAATTATTTCATTATCATCATAATTACCATTTTTTCTTTTCTTTCTTTCTTAGGAGTCCTTATATTACATTTAATGTAACATACACAACCCACAAGAACCACACAAATTATAAAACCTATATAATTATGTGGTTCTTTTAAATTGTATATGTTACATTAAATGTATCATAACAAAATCCTTCTTTCTTTCTTTTTAGCATCTTCTTGTCATAATGCTTGTACAGGCTCTTAACAAATCCAACTAGCTAAACCATCAATGCCCCATATAGCTATGAGATCTAAAAGACATTAATTTTTTATTTATCTCATCTAATTTGGGTGTCATTTCATTGCCTTCTGACTATTTCCTAACTGTCATTGTTTTTAGTGCATGTTGACAACTTATAATCGTTTCCTTCTTACAAAATATATATTTCTTAATGTTTACGTAAAAGGATATAATGTACCCATTATATTGGTCGTTCTCTCCTTCAGACAATATCACTGAATATGCCGATTCCTATTTCAGTTCCATGTCTCTAGCTTAAACTGTACAGTTTTTACAATGATAGAAACTTATTAATTTTGGTCAGTGCATTGATTTTTGTTATAAGCCTCCATTATCACTTCTCCACCTCCCCCGGTTATTGTTGTTATTGTTTTTCATTATGCACGTTATTATTGGAGATATGGATTAGCTGTTAATGAGAATCATGTACTTCATTTCACTATAAAAATTGACTTATGAGATCTGATTCTTCAATGAGTCCTTTTGTTACCTTTTTTTTTTTCCTCTTTCATTCTTTCTTTTTTTTTTTTCTTTTATGTTTATGTTGGGTTGATTTGTTTTTCTTTTTCTACTCCTTATATTAGCATGTGAAAATTAAGTCATTAACATAGCATAGAACTTAGAACTTTTGTTATGCAATATTGGGCCCTTGAGAGTTTCAGAGTTCTCAACCCTTAAACAATTTGTGTTTTAGAGTATAATAACCTGATGAGTAAAATTGATTATATGTTACTCAAAAGATATATAGTGAGAGTAATTTTTTTTTTTCTTTTTGGCAGGTTTTTCCAAATTGGCTCTATTATTCTTGCTCCACATGATGTGAGTGATGTTTTTATGGAGACTGCCAAAGCTTTTAAGAATTCTCATTCTAAGAATGAACTTGGAGCAACTGTGATCTTTGGATTATTTGCAATATCTTGGGTCATTCTACGATTAATAGTCTTCTCATTTTGGGTCATCAAATGTTAAGATTTGCATGTATGATAAATGATTTTGTTAGCCTAAAGAGCTACACATGCACTATAAGAAAACAGATAATAAATGACGGATAGTTTATGACGATTATAGATATATCATAAAATTATTATATAATTATGATAGAATTTTCAGTCTATCATAGATTTATGACGAACTTCTGATAAAAATATTTGCTATCATAAATTTATGATAGTTTTATGATACGATTATTTTTTATTATAAAATTATGATAGAATTGTAATAAAAATTTATTCTATCAAAAGCGTATGATAGAAAAATGATTTTGACCGCATTTGACTCAAATTTGATGTATTATTTTATTTAAAAAATAAAAGATGTGTTTTAATAATTAAAAAAAATGCCACCAAAACGCTACCGTTTTAGCAACTTAAAGCTTTTTTTTCATTTTTTCTAAGTGTTAAACGTTATAACGCTACTTAGAAATCAAAATCCCTAAACGCTACTTTTCTTCCTCCTTCTCGCCATTCACAAACCCTCTGTCTGAAACCCTTATTCTTGCCGTCCTTCTACCGTTCACAACTGTCGTTGCCATCATACTTGATTTCTTCTTGCTTAGTTTCACTTTGGCCTCTAATACGATCTGTCTCCTTCACTTTGTTTCACTCTATCTCCTTGGCTTTTAGATCGGAATGGACGTTGACTCCTTCCTCCTCCCTGCCACCACCACCACTGTCCGTTCCTCCTCCTCCTCCGGTGGTTGCACTGATATTCTTGGCTGGAGTAACACCCCTTCCTTCTCTTATTTCAAAGACTGAAAGTTTAATTACAGAGCTGATCTAAAAGCCAAGGGGAGCCTTTTTCTTATCAATTTCGTTTGGTTTGATTCATACCCTTTATGGGTTTTTGAAGATTAAATCTTTGATGGGTTTCTTTTTTGTTTTTGTATTTATTAGATAGTAGACACATTATTTTGTTTTTGTCTTTTTTCCTTTTTGTTTTTCTTTGTCTGGTATAAGTTACTTTCCTAAATTTTTGGACGATTGTAATTAGTGGGTCTATTTCAGTTTTTGGATCTTGCTTCTTGAATATTGAAAGTTACGTTTTCTTTCTTTTTTGTTTTGGTTGAAGAAATTTGATTATGTTTCACTTCTGTGATTAAGTTAAGTTTCTTCTATTAGCTTTATTTACTCCATAATTTCTTTTTTACTAAGTATTTGCAAATGAATATTCCATTTTACTTTCATTATTTTATTTTATT
Organism: Citrus medica; assembly: GCA_002013955.2. Taxonomy (NCBI): domain Eukaryota; kingdom Viridiplantae; phylum Streptophyta; class Magnoliopsida; order Sapindales; family Rutaceae; genus Citrus; species Citrus medica. The sequence continues at coordinate 149,223 of MKYO02029845.1, forward strand.
TTTGCTCTTTTTAACGTTTAGTCAATTATTCTCATCTATGGAGTTTTAAACGTTGGTATGTGCTTAAGCATTAAGTGCAGATGTGGAATGGAAGTGTGCTGATGTACAACATATTTTAATGATATAACTCATACATGAAACATAATTTTCTAAGGAAATTCTTAAATTTACTTGTAGAATGAGTTATGATTCATAAATCTGGAGTACGTAGTAATTGATGTCCCTGAATGTAATGGAATTCAATAGAAATTATACTGCAGGCTGAGGAGTTTTTAAATCAGGCTGTGATCAATGACGTTACTATGTTTTTTTTTCCCACTCAATAGAGAAATTTAAAATCTGTTTCTTTTGGATCATTTTAAATTTGCTAAATTTCAGGTATTGGCACCAATTCATGTACTCTTCCTATTGGTTTGACCTTGTCTAGATATATATCACAACAAGCACTTTTGCAGGCCTTGAATATCATATGCAGGATCACAAGGTTATTGGTATTTCTAATTTTTTCCTTTTAGTGGAGGGGAAGGCTACCTCTCCTGCTGTATCAAAGTCTTTGAGTCAATTTCGGTGAGATCTGCTTCCTCAATTGCTTGTAATAATTAGGACTTTTCACTTTTGTTTTTCAAATATCCATAGCCATGAACTATAACTTATATGTTTGCAAGGGGTAAAGGTTATATACAGAACAAGAGAACTAGAGGAATAACAAGTCAAAAGGTCAGTGTATACTGATAGTCGATTTAAATGGTCAATGTTGATAGGGATTATTTATTTTTATTTTTATTTCTGCATAGTTTTATCCAATTTCTAATTGTTTCAACTAAGATGCAACACACTTTGTTTTGAGTTTCTTGTGTGCATACACAGAGTTTTAAAACTATGACATAAATGTGAAGAGTTTATGGCATTGGGTTGGGGGTGAGGGGTTTAAATTTTGTTGCAAGGTCATTCACTTTTGTTTGTTTATTACCTGAGATAGCTGCTATAAGATGTACCTAGCAATATTGATCTGGTAGTCTTCCTTAATTATGTGAGTGGATCAGTACTTATTACACGAATAAAATCTCATTAGTATATTTTGGTGCAAAAAGAATTTCACACTCTTTATTTTGATGGTCCCTTTGCATTGTCACGTTGACATGAACGATAATCAAGCAATATAATTTGTTTCAGGAGAGTAGCATTGAGTGAGATGATATCAGGGAGCCTTATTGAGGTAGGATCTCTCTTTTGGTTGCTTCCCATGCTTCTGGCTAGGAAAACAGATAAATCAATGTAATATCAGTCATTAGGCTTGTTTATTAAAGGCTTCACAAGTTTTTTCTAATATGATTATCATCTGGAACTTTTCTAGACACTCTTGGATGGTTGCATCTTAACACAAGCACACAACATTCCTAATTGTTGATTTATCACGTTGTCACATGTCTCGATGTTTAAGAAGAACTATGACCATCTTCCTAAAGATGTTTACTTTGGAAACTATAGGGAAGCAGCCCGCAATAATCTGCAGTTGCAGCATAAAAATAGTACTGGGTATATGGTTGGAATTACAATGCTGTTGGAAGATGGTGGGTTGCTAGGTATGAGTTTGAGTGTTGATGGGTATGTGGTAGTTGGAGTATTGCCACTGGAAGAGGGTAGTATTGCTGCTGGAAGTCTTGCTATTGGAGTATTTCCATTAATCTTTGGGAGTTTTGCTTGGTAACTTGGCTTGGTGGCTGGAATTTGAATTGCTTTTCTTGCAGTTTAATTGGAATTTAACAATTGTTTTATAGTTTTTTATGGTTCTTTTTAATTTGAGATGTTTAATTATGTATTGGTGGTGATGACATTGGATATATAATAGATGTATTTATTTTGAAATTAATTTGTTGGATTGAATGGATGTTAATTAATATTAATTATTTTTAGTTTTTTTGACAATATTCATTTTTATTAATTAATTAAATTTGTAAACAAGAATTCATAAATAAATTATAATCATAATATAATTTTTTTTAAAAATATATATAGCTTTATGACGGGAAATACCCATCATAAAGTCTGTCATAAAAAATGTCTTGCCAAAATTGAATAATAAATTTACAAATGGTAATTAATTTCAAAATTTAAAAAAATGGGACAAAAATATTAAAAAAATTTAAATTTTGAATTAATTATTTTCTCACATTAAAATATTATGTGATAGATATATGACTATAACATGCCATCATGAATTAATGACAGAAAATATTCTGTTATAAATTAATGACAGTGACATAGATGACGGATGAACAATCTGTCATGTACCACCTTTTATGACAGTTATTTTCCGTCATCTATTGCTTATTTTCTTGTAGTGATAATGTAATTTTGATGAAAATAAACATGTGTCTTTAATGATTTGATAAATATTGTATTTGACATTTTCACTAGTTTTTAAAGGATAATATTTATGATGAAATAAACTACATGAAATCAAGTTCAAGACACTCAACGGACAACAACGCGATCAAGAATAAAGTTTAGAGCTCAACGGACTCATTATTGGGATAATTCTTGTAAAGCCGATATGATTTAATGTATGTATAGTTTAACATTTGAGAAACTCAAGATTTCGTTTAATAAATCATTATTTTTTCTTAAATTAAACGTTTTACAATTATAAACCAAGCATTTATCATGCAGGAAATTTTCAATCATAAATTCCACCACAAACAAAATAGTTTATCCACTAAAATTAACCGGATAATAATTCACTTGTGAAAATTAATTTTCCCGCTAAAATTTTAAATTTAAAATAAAATTCAAGTTTCGTGCCAAAAAATTAATTAAAATATTCAATTTTTAAGATGCCAGACATATGATTTCTAAACACTATCATAAGTTAATGACAGACTTTTTCTCTATCATAAAAGAGTGACAAATACATAGATGATGGATAAATTCACTGTCATCCACTCCCTTTCATGACAATTTTTTCTTGTCATCTATTGTTAGTTTTCTTATAGTGAAGGATTAGTTTATTAATTTAAATTTCTAATCTAAAATTTTTAAATCAATTTTACATCTATTCTTGTAAAAATTATTATGTTGAAAGCTTTAAAGTATAGTTTTATAATGTGGTTGATAAACTCTAGACTTGGTTTTACTCATAATCACTTGCATTCAAATTGTAAAATGTTGGCTAATATTAATTTTTTTTTTAAAATCGCAATAAGATTAATGTTATGAGGTTTCATTCTAAACTTCTCTTGAGATTCTTAGGTGAATTTGGGGTGTTACAATTCCTTTAGAGTTAATGAAGTAAGGAATCTTCAGAAATTGAGACTTTCACGAATAAATCTCCTAATAACTCTTTCACTTGATGGCTCAATCAATCATGTTCAATAAGATCCATACGATAATAAAGTTGATTTGGTAATATAGAACCTAGTACCAAATTAATTTAATGTTGTATATTCCTAAGATGTAGCACATTAAGGAATAAATCTAAAAATTGTAAGGGAGGGTAGGTTTTAAAAGGGGAAAAAGCTCATTTAGTCTTTGTATTTTAAGATTAGTATTCATTTAGTCCCTATATTTTTTAAAATGTCTCGAAACATCCCTGCCGTTAAAGTATTGATACCCCTACTGTTACTTTTTATTTCTTTTGGTTTACTTTTACAATATTACCCTTTTATAATAATTTTTTGTTTGGAAATTAATAAAAAGAAAATAATTAAATTACCAATTTAACCCTAAAAAAATTATATTAATTTTTAATTGTCAAAAATTAAATTATTACTTTTTATTTCTTTTGGCTTACTTTTACAATATTACCCTTTTATAATAATTTTTTTGTTTGGACATTAATAAAAAGAAAATAATTAAATTACCAATTTAACCCTTAAAATAAAAAAATTATAGTAATTTTTAATTATCAAAAATTAAATTGTCAAAAATTGTATGAAAACTACCAAGTGCAAATGGTGCTTGTAAAAAAATTAATTTTTTTTTATTTTCTAGGGTGAAATTGGTAATTTAATTATTTTCTTTTTATTAATGTCCAATAAAAAAATATTATAAAAGGGTAATATTGTAAAAATAAGCCAAAAGAAATAAAAAGTAACGGTAGGGGTATCAATACTTTAACAGCAGGGATGTTTCGAGGCTTTTTAAAAAATATATGGACTAAACGGACACTAATCTTAAAATATAGGGACTAAAAGAGCTTTTACCCTTTTAAAAGAGTTGTAGACAAAACTAAAATTTGTGTAAAATTATTAGGTGAAATTGTAATTAAGCAAAAGTTCAAAGTAACCCAATGATTGGAAATCAAGGATGGGTAAATATGAAAGATTTAAGGTTAGATACATTTTAATATAGCATATTATAAAGTCAATATATTTTAATTAATCAAAATTTTTATTGCATGTCAATTTATGCCTTTTAAATAAAAGGCAATATAAAACTATGCTAAAACAATTAGGTCTTTATAAAATGAAATAGTGCTTTACCAACAAATTTAACAAATGCCTATACTTTATTTTAAACTTTATTTTAAAAACTCACAATAATGACAATAACACAATTTATAAAACAGGTAGATGTTTTTTTATTCAACATTTTGCAATAAAAAGTAGTTTATTTTATTAGTTACATCAATTATAATCTCGTTCTTAACCTCTTTTTTTTCAAATTTCTTTAACTTTATAATATGACAAAAAATTTATGCCATGTTTTATAAGCATATCAACAACCATCAATCGATGATTAAAATTTTGGATTAATAAATTAAAGCTATATAATGCAAACCAAATAGTTTCTTTTTTTTTTCTTCCCTAAAGATAGGAGAGAGGGCAAAACATATGAATTCTTTTTTAGACTTTTATTTCTCCAAAGATTCAAACTCTCGTTTGAAAAAGGATGATTATCCTTTCATTATGTCAAGTATTGTGAAATAACATACCACTGCACAAATTATTGAAAGGTAGCACTCCATTACATAATTCTTTTAAAAATAATAGTTTACTATTTTTTTCGGTCACTTCCATTATCTAACTAGTTAGTTGGCACATGAAATATAAATTTTGCCCTCAATGAATAACTCCGAAAACAAAAAGAAAATGATACAAATTAATGCCATGTGAACTTATAGTTTTGCCTTGCTCTTGGTGTGAAAAAACATATCATTGTCGCGTAAGTTCACAATGATAATAAAATGACAATATTGCCCTTATAATTGATTTGCTGCATGATCAATTGTAAATTCACACAAATGTATTAAACATTTGTCTTTAAAAGTTAATGTAGTGGAGTGTTATATTTTCAATAATTTATGTTGAGTTTTTTTATTTCACATTACTTGTCATAGTGAAAGAATAATAATCTTGGACTTAATTACAAATTTGAGTTTCATTTGATGAAAATACAATTTTGTCCATATGACATGATATCATCACTAGATTAACAACAATTATGAAAATGTTGTAAACTGTTATTTTTAAAAAGCTAATATAGTGATAAGATATAAAAAATTATTTTGTTAGGAAATACTTTTTCGTAAAACTTAAGATAGCGGATTGTAGCTGCTGTAAGACTGTCTTGTCTTTTGGACAAGTTATGTTTGTCTTGTCTTTAGGACAAGTTAATATCTAGTTCTCAGAATTTCATTTTATCACAGTTATTGGCTGTGGTTTTTGAGATCTTGCAATGGCCACAAACGTTGAAGCATTGGAAACCACTATCAATAGTGACTATGCTAGTATGTCCATCGACAAGGAGGAGGAATGAGGATTGATAGTCACAAGGGATGAGGGGAAAGATGGTGGTCAAGGGAAACTCGATCTCTGATTTTGCTTGGTTGGTAGATTTCTTACTGATAAAGTGATAAATTTTGCTGCCATGAAAAATACAATGGTGTCGCTGTGGCATCCTAGCAAAGGAGTGTGCATCAAAGATCTATCACCAACACTATTCCTCTTCCAATTTTTGCATGAGATTGATATTAATAGGGTGTTAGAATCGGGGTCATGGACCTTTGATCAACATATTCTGCTTGTAAAGCGGTTGGAGGAAGGTGAGCAACCACAAAATATTCTTTTATTAACTACTTCCTTCTAGATACAGATCTATAATTTACCAATTGGATTTATGTTAGAGAAAAATTTGAAAGACATTGGGAATTACATTGGTATTTTTTTTGCTTCGGATGAGAATAATTTGATGGGGGTCTGCCGCAATTATATGCGCATTCGTGTTTCCATGGATGTTGGAAAACCTCTTAAGTGTAGGATGAAGTTGAAAAAAGCAGGAGGTGATTGGATTTGGGTTGATCTTAAGTATGAGAGGCTAAATATTTTTTGTTTCACCTATGGTTTACTTGAGCATACTACACAACAATGCCCCAAACTGTATGAGTGCCCAAAAGGTGCAATTGTGCCTGTCTATGGCCATTGGTTGAAGGCGCCAACTAGGAGAACTGTGATGAAGTCCGCTAAACGATGGCTGCACCAGGGACCGCTGGAGACGGTGGAGACAAATAAAGGAAAGAACATGGATCAAGCAGTTGCCATGTCAGTTGATTCGGTAAATGCCACAATATTTAGAGTTTCTTTTTCTAAGCTTTTTTATTGATGGAGAAAATGTGGGAAACATGGCTCTCAATATGGTAGTTGATAAACAATTGCCAATTGGAAAACAATTTAAAGAGAAGTCCACGAGCGAGACAACTGTTGTTGTAGATGGCGATATGGAAGGTGTGGAGGATTTGGAAAATGGCCTTATTGTCAATGATTTAAAAAGGAGAAGATCTTTAAATGGGCTTCACATTACCATGGGCCTAGGTGAGCAATTTTCAACAAAGATTGACACATTTGAGGAGGCAAAAAATGGACCAGCGGTGGGACCTGCAATTCAGGCCCACCGAGCCCAATGAGTATCTTCAGTTGGAACTGTCGTGGGTTGGGCCACCCACGGACAGTTCAAGTGTTGAAAATGCATAGGCCACCATATCAACAAAGCGAGCAAGTCTATGAATCTCTCTTCGTTGCTTTCTATATGAAATTGAATCTTGTTATTGTGAAGGTTCTTGAGTCAAAACTTTTTCTTTATCCTCGATTGATGGAGATTGACTATCCATATCCTCGACGCTAACTAGATCAGATTTAATATTTTCAAACTCCACTTGTTGCAAAGTGCTACTGGTCTTGTCATCTTCTTGAGAATCTTTTGTTTCAACATGGTTGATTTATCAAAAGTCACATCTCTGGTAAAAATAAACTTCTTTGTAACAGGACACAAGAGACGGTATCCTTTTAATCTACAATTTATACCCATGAACAATGATCTCTTTGCTTTTGTGTCTAACTTAGATTCATTTACATGATAATAAGCAATGGAACAAAAACATGCAAAAAATCATAATTAATAGTAGGTTTACCAGTCCACATCTGTAGAGGTATTTTGTCGTCAATTGCAGTTGATGCCAAACAGTTGATCAGATGGCACACAAATATAATTACCTCTGTCTAAAACTCCTTGCCCAATGCAGCATTAGACAACATACATCGATTTTTTTTTTCTCTAGTATAGTTTGGTTCATCGTTCTACCACCCCATTCTACCGCAGTGTATCTCGAATATTGAAATGTCGCACAATGCCCTTATCTCGGCATACTTGTAGAAATAAATCATTCTTTTGCTCACCATCATTGTCTAAGTTAAGTCTTTTGACCTTTTGACCAGTCTGAGTCTCGACCATCTTCTTCCATTTAAGGAATGTTCCTCTTAAAGAAGTTGTTTTTATAGGTCCCCACACATTACTATGAACATAGTTTAGAATCTCTTTTATATTGTGAATTGTTAAACCAAACTTTACCATTGTCTGCTTGCCCAAAATACAATGTTCATAAAATTCTAATTGTAAGAATTTGCACCTTTCAATAATCCTTAATTTTCTAAAGAATGCAAAACTTTTTCACCAGTATGTCCCAAACACATATGCCATAATTTAGTTTATGAATTTGCATCATTTTCAAAAACTATTGATGGTGATCCAATAATTGTACTCCCTTGGAAATAGTACATGTTATTTCTTATTGTGCTTTTCATTTGAAATTCTAGCTAAGCAACCCAAGAGGTAGGGTGAACTAGGTTTAAAAATTATACAAACAAAAATACAATAGAAATAAATACTTCAAGAAATTCAATAACAGTAAATTCAACAATGTGTAAATTTAAAAAGATTAAGGATAAGAAAACAAACATATGAATTTTTACGTGGTTTGGGAAAACGCGCCTATGTCCACGCCTCCAAGCAAGCCAAGCTTGAAGATTTCACTATTCAAGCCTCCCAAAACTTCAAGATTTTTCAATTAACTTCTAAAATGTCAATGAACCTTTACAAGTAGTGATGTACACACACACCTCTTTCTCCTAAGTGTTTCCCACACTTATACTCACTAAATTTGGATATATAAATGAAAATGATAAAGATTACTCTCTATAAGAGTATATAAGCAAAATGAAAACTCAATAATGATTCAATGTATGTAAATAAGCAAGATGAAAGCTCAAGATCAGTTGTATTAACAAGTTTTAGCTTAATTTGGATTGAAAAAGTTGTTAGTTTTGAGTTTGATTTGAGTTTTTATAGTTTAAACAATCAAACTAGTAGTTATTGACTTTCTGGGACTGCTAGATCACCGCTAAAATAAGGCAATTAACTGTTTGGGTTGCTATTAGAAATAGTTTCAAAATTTGGCACAGACGGTTAGTTGCTACAAGCAGCCAACTAGCCGCTAACTCTCTGTACATAAAGTGATTAGCTACTTTCTAGGAAGCGGTTAGTCACTGTCTTTCTGGTTTTGAGTTACTATTTTTGAATTAAAAAATTGTCCCCAAAGTCTTTATGAAATTATACTATGGGCTATATCAATTTAAAATACTTTCAAATAGGTCCATTTTCAAAATTGAAAACAAGACTTATTGATTTCAAAACTCAAACCTTTTCATTTTGGTCCGGAGAGAATTATTTGCCTTATAAATATAATACCTTATTTTATGAAAAAATAATGATTTGTTTAGAGATTATGAAGAAAATCTTAAGCTTTTAAGATGCTAGATCATGCATACATTAAACCATACTAGTTTTAAAATAAATGACATGAGCTAGTACCTTTTATAGTTTACCTTCGATTATGTCGTTGTCTATAATACAATATAATCTCTATAAATTAATAATGTCGGGACCATAGAAATTTATTAATTTAAAGTGATATTGATTAATCAATAAATTAATAATTTATTAATTTATAGAGTGTATTCACAGTACAAAGAACTAACATTTAATTGACTGAAAATTCACTATATTTTACAAATATAATCAATAGAATTTAAATAAATTCATCAAATAAATAATGTATACTTGATTAAATAAATTCATGAATTTTACTAAGTGTATTCAATGAACTAAACTAAATGTTAGTTATTAAATTGTATAAATTGAATTAGAACTAATCTAATGCACCTATCTACTTGATGGGTCATTCTATAATGCCAAAATTAAATTTACGGCATTGATGCCGTAATGGACGTAGACCGTTAGATTAAATCAACGATTCTAAATAATTATAATCCAATAAAAGAAATTAATTAAATTACATATAACCGGTTACAAGTCGGTTAAATATTATTTTAAAAGTAAAATTTAACCGGTTTAAAATTAAAGAAAGGGGGTTTGCCGATTAAAAGAATAATATAATATAAAGACAAAATTCAATCCCTAATCAATGAATTGCAAAAGAGAAAGCCACACCCACCCCTGCGTAAACTTCCGTTCGAGTGCGCCGGTAGATTGTAGCCATCCTTGAGCTAATTTTCTGCCTTCCAACTGTTGCGTCTATGTTATTGCTGTCTCTGTCCTGGTTTGTTCATCATCACTTGTGCAAGGTAAGTTAATCCTTGGCTTCCAACTTTGAAGAGTCGAAGGTTTCATGTTATGCTAAGCAATTTAGTTCCAGATCTCTCATTCAATTTTATATTATCTGATATAATATTCCTTCTGTGCACAATTTTGCATCTTTACTCTGTTTTCGTCCTCTGGCATGATGTGTGTGAGAGAGAGAGAGGAGCACAGAAACTATAGAATGAATTTTCTATTTTTTCATCATCATCTCTCTCTCTTCTTTTAACTCTCAATGCCTGCAGAATTAAGCCAACATCAATAATCATGTCCTCTTCCCATTATTGTCCCCATCATCATCATTGTTCCCACTTCATTCCCACACAAGTCAAAATGCCATCATTAAGAAAGAGATTATTAGAAAAGCAAATTAGCCCTCGTAATTTCTTTCATGTGTATGAAATTCTATCTTAGTCATTCTAGGTCTTTGTTTTGAGTGAAGTGTTGTGTTTTCCTTTCAAGTTTCAACACTTTGAAGACACTGACTTTTGGGGAATCAAGTATCTTAGTCCAATCATTTAATTTGCTACATCAAGCACATTTAAGTTGCTCCATCTTCTCAGCCAGTTTAATTTCTTTGCATAATTTTGCCGCAGTTACTCAATTTTGCTTTCCATTTTTTAAAAAATTTATTAGGATTAATTTGAAGTCCATCCATCTAAATTCAAGTTTTGCGAGAGACTTACCAGGTTTTGAAGTTGCTAGATAAAATGGGGGTAAATACCTTTCTATATCCCATTAGATATACCAAAACTCACTCTTGCCTTATTAGAACTAAGAATATAAAGAAGTGGAAGTAATTCTAAGTTCAGGGGCTTCTGTTAACAGCATTATTCATTATATATATAAGAGAATCTATTACGCCATGACTAAAGAATTTGGGAGACTTTACACACAAATGAAAGTGCGGCAACTAGAGGTCAGGCTTTAGCCTCAGTACCTTTTTTTTTTTCTAACCCCTAATGTAAACTCTTTTCTTATGAAGTTATTTATTTTATATGATCTATCGCTTATATTAATATTGTTTGAAGATTTTTATATGAGATGTGTCCCTAGATCACATCTGTTGATATTGTTTCATGATGATTATCATCACATTGAGGCATTTAAGATCTTTCCTCTGCTTGAGCCTTTGCTTATGACATGTTCTATGATTGGTTTCTTATTATATCCCAGAATAATTTACCATGAAAGCAAAAATTTTGGGTTTGATATGCTTTTGTTTATGGCCAAATTTTCTGATGTATTTGGGATGATTTGCCGCTGTTTTTAGGTTAAATTTTCTGCTATTTCTGGGTAAATTGGCTGCTATTTTTGAGTTTATTTTTTTACTGTTTTTATATAAATTTACTGCTGTTTTTGGGTTATATTTTTTGCTATTTTTTGGATAAACTTTCTGCTGGTTCTAGGCTAAATATTTTGCTGTTTCTGGGTAAATATACTACTATTTTTTTGTTAAATTTTTTGCTATTTTTTGGATAAACTTTCTGCTGTATTTAGGATGATTTGCTGCTGTTTTTGGTTAAATTTTTATGGTGTTTTGGGCTTCATTTGCTGCTGTTTTTAGCTTAAATTTTTTGCTATTTTTGGGTAAATTGGCTGCTGTATTTCAGTTTATTTTTCTGTTGTTTTTAGATAAATTTACTGTTATTTTTAGGTTATATTTTCTACTGTTTCCAGGGATGTATTTTTGGTGTTTTGGGCTTCATTTGGTGCTGTTTTTAAGTTAAATATTTTGTTGTTTCTGGGTAAATATACTACTGTTTTTTTTGTTAAATTTACTGCTGTATTTGGGATGATTGGTTGCCATTTTTGGTTAATTTTTCTAGTGTTTTGGGCTTCATTTGCTACTGTTATTATGTTAAAGTTTCTGCTGTTTCTGGATAAATTGGCTGCTGTTTTTCAGTTAAATTGCCTGCTGTTTTTGGATAAATTTACTATTGTTTTTAGGTTAAATTTTGTACTGTTTTTGGATAAATTTATTGTTGTTTTTGGGTTAAATGTTCTGTTGGTTTATAGGATCCAAAACTTGTGATATTTGACATTTTTTTTTGTGCCTAAATCTTCATGTACAGGTTTTTGTAAACTCGAAAATGGCTGAAAATATAGATGAGGGTAACGAGAATGATTTCAAGGAGAATGATAATGTGAGCCAAGAAAATGAAATTTTAAGAAGAAATCGGCATTTCATTGAGTATTTGTAAGTCTTCTTACATTAAATATTATATTTTTGACCGTTGGTAAATTTATGAATATTTAGTAAAGCGAATCACAATAATGTTAACGTGCACTGATTATTTGTATTTTTTTCAAAATATTTATAATTGACTACAGCAAGCAAGAAGCAAAAATATTACGGGAACAAGGAAAAACAGTGGTGAGTGTAGACCAAGTTAGAATTTCACTAACCCTATCAAACCCAACTCTTGCCCACCCTTATATCATTCTATCTAAATCATAAAATGCCAATAATCCAACTCTTTAACCATTTTTACGTTGGATTTAAGTTGAGGCAATTGACTTAAACTAAATAACCTAAATTCCAAATAAATGTGAAATAAGACAAAAACTTTTAAAACCAAACGTATGACTCGTAGATTGAAGGTAAAACGGGTAAATTAGCGTTACAGTGGTAAATTGGTCTACAAAATTTAAAAAAATAAAAAATAGAAAAAAACTAGTAAATTGAAAGAAAATGTAGTAAATTAATGTTGGAGTTGTAATTTGTACGAAGAACTTGTAAACAAAATAAAACAGATGTGTATAAGAGACAGCACTTAATGTGAATTTACTAGTTCTATGTCATTTTCTAAGTTGTAATTTGTACGAAGAACTTGTAAACAAAACAAAAACTTACAAAAATGACATAAAACTAGTAAATTAATGAAAACAATGGTAAATTAATGTTGGAATTGTAATTTGCATGAAGAACTTGTAAACAAAACAAAAACTTACAAAAATGACATAAAACTAGTAAATTCACATTGATTGTGAAATAAAACAAAAAATGTGTAAACCACACATAAAACTAATAAATTAATGAAAAAAATGGTAAATTAATGTTCGAGTTGCAAATTATTAGAAAAACTTGTAAACAAGACAAAAACTTACAAAAATGACATATAACTAGTAAATTCACATTAAGTGTGAAATAAAACATAAAATATGTAAACCACACATAAAACTCATAAAGTAATGAAAAAATGGTAAATTAATGTTGGAATTGTAATTTGCACGAAGAACTTGTAAACCAAACAAAAACTTATAAAAATGACATAGAACTAGTAAATTGACATTAATTGTGAAATAAAACCAAAAATGTGTAAACCACACATAAAACTAGTAAATTAATGAAAAAATTGGTAAATTAATGTTCGAGTTGTAAATTATAAGAAAAACTTGTAAACAAGATAAAAACTTAGAAAAATGACATAAAACTATTAAATTCACATTAAGTGTGAAATAAAACATAAAATATGTAAACCACACATAAAACTAGTAAATTAATGAAAAAATGGTAAATTAATGTTGGAATTCTAATTTGCATGAAGAATTTGTAAACAAAACAAAAACTTATTAAAATGACATAGAACTAGTAAATTGACATTAATTGTGAAATAAAACAAAAAATGTGTAAACCACACATAAAACTAGTAAATTAATGAAAAAATGGTAAATTAATGTTGGAATTCTAATTTGCATGAAGAATTTGTAAACAAAACAAAAACTTATTAAAATGACATAGAACTAGTAAATTGACATTAATTGTGAAATAAAACAAAAAATGTGTAAACCACACATAAAACTAGTAAATTAATGGAAAAAATGGTAAATTAATGTTTGAGTTGTAAATTATAAGAAAAACTTGTAAACAAGACAAAAACTTAGAAAAATGACATAGAACTAGTAAATTCACATTAAGTGTGAAATAAAACATAAAATATGTAAACCACACATAAAACTAGTAAATTAATGAAAAAAATGGTAAATTAATGTTGGAATTGTAATTTGCACGAAGAACTTGTAAACAAAACAAAAACTTATAAAAATGACATAGAACTAGTAAATTGACATTAATTGTAAAATAAAACAAAAAATGTGTAAATCACACATAAAACTAGTAAATTGATGAAAAAATGAGTAAATTAATGTTGGAGTTGTAATTTGTACGAAGAACTTGTAAACAAAAAAAAACTTAAAAAAATGACATAGAACTAGTAAATTCACATTAAGTGTGAAATAAAACAAAAAATATGTAAACCACACATAAAACTAGTAAATTAATGAAAAAAATGGTAAATTAATGTTCGAGTCGTAAATTGTAAGAAAAACTTGTAAACAAGACAAAAACTTAGAAAAATGACATAAAACTAGTAAATTCACATTAAGTGTGAATAAAACATAAAATATGTAAACCACACATAAAACTCGTAAAGTAATGGAAAAAATGGTAAATTAATGTTGGAGTTGTAAATTGCAAGAAGAACTTGTAAACAAAACAAAAACTTAGAAAAATGACATAAAACTAGTAAATTCACATTAAGTGTGAATAAAACATAAAATATGTAAACCACACATAAAACTAGTAAATTAATGAAAACAATGGTAAATTAATGTTGGAATTCTAATTTGCACGAAGAATTTGTAAATAAAACAAAAACTTATAAAAATGACATAAAACTAGTAAATTCACATTAATTGTGAAATAAAACAAAAAATGTGTAAACCACACATAAAACTAGTAAATTAATGAAAAAATGGTAATTAATGTTCGAGTTGTAAATTATAAGAAAAGCTTATAAACAAGACAAAAACTTAGAAAAATAACATAGAACTAGTAAATTCACATTAAGTATGAAATAAAACATAAAATATGTAAACCACACATAAAACTCGTAAAGTAATGAAAAAAATGGTAAATTAATGTTGGAGTTGTAATTTACAGGAAGAACTTGTAAACAAAACAAAAACATATAAAATGACATAGAACTTGTAAATTCACATTAAGTGTGAAATAAAACAAAAAATGTGTAAACCACACATAAAACTAGTAAAGTAATGAAAAAAATGGTAAATTAATGTTGGAGTTGTAATTTACAGGAAGAACTTGTAAACAAAACAAAAACTTATAAAAATGACATAGAACTAGTAAATTGACATTAATTGTGAAATAAAATAAAAAAATGTGTAAACCACACATAGAATTAGTAAATTAATGGAAAAAATGGTAAATTAATGTTCGAGTTGTAAATTGTAAGAAAAACTTATAAACAAGACAAAAACTTAGAAAAATGACATAGAACTTGTAAATTCACATTAAGTGTGAAATAAAACAAAAAATGTGTAAATCACACATAAAACTAGTAAATTAATGGAAAAAATGGTAAATTAATGTTGGAATTGTAATTTGCACGAAGAACTTGTAAATAAAATAAAAACTTATAAAAATGGCATAGAACTAGTAAATTGACATTAATTATGAAACAAAACAAAAAATGTCTAAACTACACATAGAACTAGTAAATTAATGGAAAAAATGGTAAATTAATGTTCGAGTTGTAAATTGTAAGAAAAACTTGTAAACAAGACAAAAACTTAGAAAAATGACATAGAACTTGTAAATTCACATTAAGTGTGAAATAAAACAAAAAATATGTAAACCGCACATAAAACTAGTAAATTAATGGAAAAAATGGTAAATTAATGTTGGAATTATAATTTTCACGAAGAACTTGTAAATAAAACAAAAACTTATAAAAATGACATAGAACTAGTAAATTGACATTAATTAGGAAATAAAATAAAAAATGTGTAAACCACACATAAAACTAGTAAATTAATGGAAAAAATGGTAAATTAATGTTGGAATTGTAATTTGGATGAAGAACTTGTAAACAAACCAAAAACTTATAAAAATGACATAGAACTAGTAAATTGACATTAATTGTGAAATAAAACAAAAAATGTGCAAACCACACATAGAACTAGTAAATTAATGGAAAAAATGGTAAATTAATGTTCGAGTTGTAAATTGTAAGAAAAACTTGTAAACAAGACAAAAACTTAGAAAATGTCATAGAATTTGTAAATTCACATTAAGTGTGAAAAAAAAAAATATGTATACCACACATAATAAGTACAACGCAAATACAAAATTCACTCATCTGAGTAACATATCAACGTCATGCCAACCAAACTAAAGTCTAACTCTTTATCATGCTCCACTACACATGCATAAGAAATAGCCTTGCCTTTTTGTAATTTTGGACAATTATTTTTCCAATTCCCTTTCTCGCGATAAAAAGCGCATTCATCTTTGGCAGACCTCTCTTTAGACTTGCTTTTTTTTCCAGGCTTGCGACTCTGTGAATGAATTTTCGCTGTTAGTGCTCTGCAATTGTATCTCTGTGATCCTTTTTGTCTTTCTTTCTGGTTTCAGAGTTATACAACGCACTGCATACATCATTGAATGTGACATTGTCCCTCTCATGAAGCAAAGTGTGGAGAGATGTTCATATTCATCAAGAAGGAAATTCAACAGCAACAATACCTTATCTTCATTTTTAAATTTCTCATCTAAATTTAGCAAATTCGCCAAAATCTTTTTTAATGAGTTCACATAGTCATTCATTGATATGCTTAGTGCATATGTGAATTGATGGAGTTTTTATTCGTATGAAGCCTATTTTCAAGGTTTTTCTTCATGTGCTTTTCTTCCAACGTCTTCCATAACTTCTTTGCTGATGTCTCCCTTAATACCACATGTCTATTTATTGATCTTTATCCACTCCTTATCGTCCATCTTGTCAGGCTTTTCTTCAAGGGTGAGGTCTAACTCTTGCTAACATAAGACATTCAACACATTATATTGCCATATACCAAAATTATCGGTACCGTCAAATTTCTCCACTTCAAATTTCGCATCTGTCACACTAGTCCTTGTTGACGAAGATGACGATGATGCCTCAACCATCCTTTTTAATTACTTAACCCAAACAAACAATGTTTATGTGTCTATTTATATAAATAATGCACCAAAAAAGTTCTTAAGAAGGATTGGAAGAATCACAATGGTATTATTTAAAACATAAACTTCTTAGACTCTTATCGTCTTGTTGACAGAACTTTCCTATACATGCACTTAATCACACAACTACACTGCAAGCTCTTCATACTCCCAAGTACGAACTTTTGGCTTCACTGAATTCATGGATAGTACCACAAACATGAACAATATCATATATGTGTACAGTACCATATACGTAAACAGTGTATATACCTTAAGTACAAGTCGTTGGCTCTGATACCAATTGTTATGGAAGCAAGCGTTAAGCAATTATTAATATTATGGTGATGACAACTTCTGGAGAAATATAAATATGATGATAAACAAAAGTAAAGAAAATAGGACACAATAATTTACGTGGTTCGGCATAATGCTCACTTCCACGGACAAATGCTGAAAGATAATTTCACTAATAAATGAGAATTTATAAAAGTAAAAAAAACTCTTAAAACTCAAAACTCCAAAACACCCAATTAGTTCCTCACTAGAACACCCAAGTAGAAACTCTCTCAAATCTCTCAAATTGCTTCTCTTACCATTGTTCTCAAAATGATGGGATGATTTT
Source organism: Citrus medica (assembly GCA_002013955.2). Taxonomy (NCBI): domain Eukaryota; kingdom Viridiplantae; phylum Streptophyta; class Magnoliopsida; order Sapindales; family Rutaceae; genus Citrus; species Citrus medica. The sequence continues at coordinate 166,781 of MKYO02029845.1, forward strand.
TGAATGAATGATGAGGCTTGTATTTATAGGGAAAATTGGATGCACTATTGCACCAACTTCAAGCAATTTTGTCAATTAAATTAGGCACCTAACTAGCCTTAGCAATTTGTCTTCAAATTTGGTTCCCAATTTGAATGCACGCATGTGTTTTTCTTTCAAATTCGAATACATGTTTGTCAATTGCATGCACCGCCAATTGACTTTTTAAAAATGAGTTTCTAATTTAAGAATATATCTTGCACTTCTCTGTAGTTTTGATTTTATTGCTAAGATAGTAGGAAGAATTTCTATTCGAAATTTAATAGAATCATAGGCACTTGTCATTGGATGTGGGTCAGTATATTTATTTTATTTTGATTTTTTGTCTCGATTTTAATTTTTATATATAGAAAAAGATCCAAGCATGCAGTAGGCATTGAATTAGGTCCAAATTGATATATTATACATGGATTGAGCTAATAGAATAATCTTTCTTTAGTCATAATGTTTGGACTAATTAATTTTATTATTATAACGAAGTTATAATTTAATAGAGGTGTCGTTACAAAAAATATATATTGACAATAGGGACATACATAATTTCAAAAAAAAACTAACATATATTTTTCATAATATATAGATGGTTATTACTATGTGACGGAAAATTCCTTAATACAAGATTTAAAAAATTATAACTTATTATAATGTAGAGTTATTCTTATTTATAATTAAATTGGGACCAAAATGTTTTATGATTAAATGAAAATTAATCCTATATAAAGAATATTATAATAGAGAGATTTTACTATATTAATATTTGTATTATAATTGCTAATGTATTATTTAAAAAAAGTTAGGCTTTTTAAGGTATTTATTATATGTTAATAATTTCATAATAAACAAGTAAAAGATATTGAAAGTGCAACAAATTTTGAAGGCCTTTGCTAAAATACATGCATGTATCTCATATATGCAAGGAATAAAAAAAATTAAGAAAAGCATTGTAGTTGTGGCAACCAAACATTAAAATAAATAAATAAAAACTTGGAGCAACGGTAAGGAGCAACCGGTTGCAGCTTAAGTAATTTAAAAAATACCAAGTAATATAATAAATAAATAAAATAATTATTATTTTAGTAATAAAGGTCACATAATAATAAAAAATAGTTTTATAATAGTAAAAAATTAGTTTTATGTCTATTGGTTCATAATTTGTATATTTTTCAGAATTGCAAGTTAATGGTCCCAAGTTTCATGTTAATTGTCCTAGGTTTCAGGTTCCTTTGGTTTTAAGTTTAAAGGTTCAAGTATTAAGATTAATGGTCCATGTTTTAAGTTTATTGGTCCATAAATTTCATGTTTTTCAGGATTGCAAGTGAATGATCCTAAGTTTCATGTTCAATGCCCTAAGTTTCAAGTTCCTTTGGTTTCAAGTCTAATAGTCCAAATATCAAGATTCATGGTTTTTGTTTCATGTTTATTGGTTGATAAATTCCATAATTTTCAGGATTGGAAGTTAATGATCCTAAATTTCATGTCATTGGTCTAAGTTTTAAGTTCATTTGGTTTCAAGTATAATGGTCAAAGTATCAAGATTAATGGTTGGTGTTTCATGTTTATTGGTCTATAAATTCCATGATTTTCAGGATTGCAAGTTAATGATCCTAAGTTTCATGTTTATTGCCTAAGTTTCAAGTTTAATGGTTTAAGAATCAAGATTAATGGTCCGTATTTCATATTTTGTCAGTTCATAAATTCCTTGATTTTCAAGATTGCAAGTTAATGATCCCAAGCTTCATATTCATTACCCTGAGTTTTAATTTCCTTTGGTTTCAAGTTTAATGGTGCCAATATCAAGTTAATGGCATGTGTTTTATGTTTATTGGTCTATAAATTTTATGATTTTTAGGATTGCAAGTTAATGATCCCAAGTTTCATGTTCATTGCCCTGCGTTTCAAGTTACTTTGGTTTCACGTTTAATTGTCTCAATATCAAGTTAATGGTAGGTGTTTCATGTTTATTGGTCCATAAAATCTATGATTTTTAGGATTGCAAGTTAATGATCCCAAGTTTCATGTTCATTATCCTGAGTTTCAAGTTACTTTGGTTTCAAGTTTAATGATCTCAATGTCAAGTCAATTGTAGGTGTTTCATGTTTATTGGTCCATAAATTCCATGATTTTCAAAATTGTAAGTTAATGATCACAAGTTTTATGTTCATTGCCCTAGGAGTTACTTTGGTTTCAAGTTTAATGATCTCAATATCAAGTTAATGGTAGTGTTTCATATTTATTGGTCCATAAGTTGCATGATTTTCAAGATTGTAAATTAATGATCCCAAATTTCATGTTTGTTACCCAAAGTTCCAAGTTACTTTGGTTTTAAGTTTAATGGTCGATGTGTTAGGATTAATAGTAAGTGTTTTATACTTATTGGTCCATGATTTGCATGATTTTTAAGATTATCAGTTAATGATCTCAAGTTTCAAATTCATTGTCCTAAGTTTCAAGTTACTTTGGTTTTAAGTTTAATGATCGTAATATCAAGATTAATGGTAGTCGTTTCATATTTATTGGTCTATGATTTGTATGATTCTTTAGATTATAAGTTTATGATCCCAAGTTTCATGTTCTTTGTCTAAAATTTTAAGTTACTTTAATGTCAAATTTAAAGGTCTTAATATCAAGATTAATGGAATATGTTTCATATTTATTGATCTAAAGTTTCAAGTTACGGTTTTAAAGGTTTTCATTTCTTACAATTTTTTTTATTATTTAACATCAAGATGAATCTTAACCATTGAATCCACTCCATTTAATCTAACGATAATTTTTTATGCATGTATGAGATACATGTATGTACTGTAGCTGCCCCCAATTTTGAAGTTAGGCTCAGTATGAATCGAAGTAATTTAAAGGAATGCAAAGCATTGTCGTCTTGCTCAGTTGTGCAATTAAAGAATGTGCGACGAGGCCCATTTTGTTCGTTAAAATGTTCTTACACGTGGCTCTCTTTCATCTCTTTGTCTCTCCTGCTTTCTTCCAAGTGTCCACCCTGAAATCTAAAGTTACCCAAAAACAGAATAATCACAGGGGTCTCCCTTTCTTGCCCCGCTTTTGGATTTTTTTTCTTCGTCTTGAATAACGATACGATGACGAAAACTAAGAGCATTTTGAATAGAAAGATAGAAATTGAGAGCGTAAATGCAAATGCAAACGATTGGTGGAATAAGATCAATGAATCGGATGAATGGCAAAGCGGCATTTTCTACGCCTTGTGTGCTGCTTATGTGTTAGTCTCCCTTGTTGCTTTGGTGCTCTCGATTTCTCTCTATTGTTACTTTTTTATTAGTACTTTCAATGTGATATGATAAAATTAAATTATTTTATTTCTCATTTTGGATCACTTTCAATTTGTCATTCTAATTCTACGAACTATTATTGTTATTTTTATTGTTATGAGTTTAAAAAAATGGTGGAAAATAAAATTTAAATCTAGATGAATTTGAAACAATCACCTGCTAAGTAATGGAAGACAAGATCTTTTGAAGTTTTTTTTTTCTTTTTTTTTCGTGTTAAAGTAAAACTCCTGTCATTCTTTCTAGTATTTTAGATTTTTAGTTTGTGATGCAGCGGAAGTTTAATGTTCAAAATATTCCGTTGATTCTAGAGAATACCGGAACAAAAGAACAACTAAATTCACATTGATTCTAAAGAATACCGCGAACTTAGGGATTAAGACTCGTTGATTCCGCAGAATACCGAGAATTAACTGTTCAAATACTCACAAAGAGATTTGAAAATTGAAATATTATTGAACTCAAAATTCTTTTTTTTAAAAGCTACAAAACACACTTATTTATACTAAGTAAGACTTATCCTAATATGATTAGAAAACCTATTTTAATAAGACTTATACTTAAATTAGGAATATTACCCAAATAAGCAATACCTAAATAATAAGACTCTAAATAGGAAACCAAATTAAACTAGAATACAAATTAATTAAAATATTCTTAAATATTATACATTTAACTCTAATTAGGATTTCTTCAATTTCTTGCTCTGTATCAGTTTGTTTGAATTTTGACCAAATTTTCTTTTATCCTCCATGAGATGCAACAAAATGTTGCTTGACATTGAAGCATTTAATTAAGTACTTCTCTGCCATTGGCATTAGTATTTGCAAATAATAAGATCCCGTTTCTTTAATGTTTGATTTATTTTTCTGAGATTAATTATTTCTGAAATAATTAGAATCTTAAAGAAAATAATTTTCTTATGAAAGTGTATAACAAATGAGAGGCTTGAACATTTTATATGCATCTAGTTATATCTTAGTGATCATTTAGCTTCGCAAAGCATTTAAAATATAGATTGTTTTCGTGTGAGCATGTAAGTTTAATGGTAATGCATTTCAGAGGAGACAGCAGGTCACTAGTCTTAGATTTCCAACGTTGTCGGTCAATTTTGATTCATCTATCATCTAGTCAAATGGTAAAATTGTTATCGGGTTTTTGCATTAGCTTGAATAACTTTGCTGTGATCTTAAGTTACTGCACACTAATCTTATTACTCAAAATAGTGAATTTTGAGTGAATTGTTCAACTACAGTGTGTAGTGAATTTTGCTTCTTGGTCAGTTCATATTCTCATAATTTCAGATGAAGTAAGTGTGCAGAAAAAAATGTATATATATTGGAACATATTATTCGTTACATGAAAATTGCACATAGGAGAAATATTCATGTGCTTGTATATATTTTCTGATTAGACTATGTCACTTACATGTGTGGTGAGGGAATTTGGTTAACATCATGAAACTAAAAAAAAAATATGCATATAAACCAAAAGCCGACATAATTATGGGTGGTAAATAGCAGTTCATAATGGTTACTTTTTCTACTTTCAGGTACAACTTGTCCGCATTCAACTGAGATTACCAAATTATGGGTGGACGATACAAAAGGTTTTCCACCTGATGAATTTCATTGTGAATGGATGTAAAGGATGTTAAAACATTTTTCATAGTTTTTACCTAAATCTGTCAGGTGAGGTTGCTCTAATTTGGTTCCAATTTTAACAGTACGGGCTATCCTTTTTGGTTTATACAAGAGAGTGTTTCTTCTGAGGCCAAAGGTATGTTGCTCTGGAGAATTATGGTGACCAGTACTCCAGCATTATGTATTATTTAATATCCTAATTGACTGCTATTATGTTCTGATATTTTGTGGATTAATAATTGAATTCTAGAGCTTTTTAGAAAGGAGCTTTTGGTTTGTACAGCAGATATGTCAGATACTCTTAGAGTTGGCCAATTGGCTGTGCTAGCCCATGGGACCATGGGCACAACATGGTCCATTGCATGTACGGCACGAGGCACATGCTGTGCTCAACACACAACATGTGCCTTGAGCTTCTCATTATTTTAAACATCTAAATATGTCTTGAGCTTCTGAATCATGCAGCAATATGAGGATGCATGACTTCTGTGAGAATGCATACATGAGAAATTGATTGATTATTTTCCTTTTCATAGTACTAAGCTAAAAGGATTTTGGGTTAATACAACTGATATTTTAAGGTTAAAGAATGAGATGCGAAAGAATGTAAAATATAGAAATCGCTTCTGGTTACAATCTGCAAAGTTGACTAGAAGTTCAAGTATTTGCAGTTTTAACTTGTAAAGCTATTTGTACATGTACATGGTAAAGTTTATTGGTTACAAATAGCATTTTCAATTGGAAGATATGATGCTGGAGGGAAAAATGGTTCTTCTTTACAATGTGTCAGGTAAAGTGAGCTTATATTTGAGATGTTCCTTGTATGCCACCTTCTATTTGGGAGTTGCCTATGTAGTATGGGTGTCTCGTGGTTGGAGGGTGATAGTATTCATGTTCCTTGAATCGAAAGTTAGCATAAACAACAAATTCAAAATCAGCAAGTGAGGCAATAAATAGTATTTAGATATTTTACTTTCCTGTTTATTCTTCATAAAATTGACAAATAGAGCAATTAATTGCAAGCATGGGCACACTTCCCCACATGAGCTTGTGTTTTATAAGTAGCTGTCCTCTGGTGCATCTCTGTTCCTTAAATTTGGTTCATCTCTATTTTTTGGCAATCCCCTATGAGTTTGTTTCACATGTCATCTTAATTTCGTTGACCTGCACTGCCTTAAATTATTGTCCTCGTACAGGAGCTTGAAATGGTGCTTCTGGATCTTCCCTCCCTTCTGTGCTTTTCAACTTATACTTTGCTTGTATTATTCTCGGCCGAGATATATCACCAGGTAGATAACGTAGCTATGCATTCTTGAATAAGCTATTAGGTGCCACATTGACATTGATGGACTTCTATTGTTATTATTTCAGGCAAGAAGCCTTCCCACTAATAAACTCAGGCCTGCATATTATTTCGTCAATGCAATTGTGTACTTCATACAAGTGAGAGAAACAATCCAATTTCTTATTATTCATAATTTGTCCAGAAAGAAATTTTCCATACCTTGCACTGCTAATTACACATCTTGAATGTTATTATTTGTTGATTGTCTTATGATAAACAGGTGTGCATCTAGATTTATGTAAGATTAAGCCAGAGCCATTCTTCAGTGCGAGTTGCTAAACTTTTTCTTTCAGGTAAATGTTGATTGTTCAATTTCAGTACAAAACTTGTAAGTTGAGTTGAAGGAGTGTATAGTTATTTATAATGACTGCTTATAAGGCCGATCAATTGATTAATTTAGAGAAAGCAACATACACGTGGAAACACTGGCCCTTGGGTTAAATTATCTTTTATTTATTCATGCAGTGACTTCATTCTCTGCTGCATTGGGATTCTTGATATATGGTGGCAGGTAATGGTTGGTTACAACATAAGACGGTTCTCATATTGTTGCAATATTTCACACAATTTATTTATTTTCCAATCCATTTTAGGTTATTTGTCATGCTCAGATGCTTCCCCATTGAATCTAGGGGTCGTAAGAAAAAGCTGTATGAGGTTTGTAACTGAGAAATTGTAAAAATTGCATAGCTGCTTCTAGAACTTTGTTATTATATCCCTAAAAAAAATTTCGCATTATGTTTTTATGCATTGCTTGCATAGGGGTTGCGGGTTTCTGCAATTGTTAGCATGTGAGAGAACAGGTTATAAGTAAAAAAGATAATAATGAGCAGGAGTCATTTTAATGTTCAGGGAAATGAGACCAAAGTCTAGAAGCTGGTTAATGTGCTTGGAATGACCAAAAGACCTTGATACTTACATTTTCAAATGACAGGTTGGCTTTGTCACAGGAATTTTCTGTACCTGTTTCTTGATAAGATGCATTGCGGTAAGCCTCGCTTGTTTTCTGGAAAAATATCATGTAAGCCAGAATATGGAGCTTTAATGTTGGCATATTTTTTTGCTTCTTGTTTTAGGTTGCTGTCTCTGCTTTTGACAAGTGTGCTGATTTCGATGTCCTAAATAATCCTATTTTACATCTCATCTACTACACGGCAAGTTTCTGATTCTTAGTGATATACATAATTGTTTCAAAGAAAATAGAACTTTGGGTCATGTTTTTCGTTCTTATCCATTTTCAATTTTCTGTATAGTTCGCTATTCAGCTATTATCTTTTTCAGCTATTATCTTTTCTGGTGGTTGGAGATTTGTATTTTTGATTAAATGCATATGCATATCGTCAGCAGTAAGGAAATAAGAAGAGAGAAAATTGGAAGAAAGTAGAAAATAGTACATTAAAAGTGTGTTTGAAATTAAAGTTGAATAGTTATAACTTAAAAGTTACAACACTAAAGTGTTTGGTAAACACTAACTGCTGTAGTTTAGATGTTATGTTGATATAATTTTTTATTTGTATGATGAAAAATTTATTACATCTTTAATAATTTTATCAAAATTATTATTTAAAATTTATATTTATTACATATTGTTAACTTTTATTTCATAATTACAACTTTTTTCCCACAACAGCTGTAACTTAAAAGTTACAGCATCTTAATCCTAAATAAGACTTAAAACTCTTTTCTAATATATGATTTGTTACAAAATTAAACAAAAAAGAAAAAACGAACTGCCTTATTTTTTATTTGGGCAATTTTACCTTTTAGTGTTAAACTTTCAATGCTTATTATAAATATAATTATAAAACTTAAACAAAAATCTATTTAACATACTATATAAATAACTAATAAAAATTATTTTAAACAATATACTTAAATTTATAATTAAATTTTATTTGAAAAGTTTATTAACATAATTTTATTTTATAATTAATTTAATTTAGTTTCTTTCTAAATAAGTTATGATTTAATATAAATAATTTTCTTAATTAATATATTATAATTCTAAAATTTTATTTGAAAAACTAAAAAGGAAGCAAAGTCGCTGCCTATTGCTGCCGCCATCAGTGTAGTACCATCCATCTAATTTCTACTAAAGAATTATATAAAAATTATCAATAATTGCTTATCTATAGACTAAAGCAACTTATTTGGCCGGAATACTTGGCGTTTTTTCGTCTCTATGAAAGTTAGAAAGTTTTCAAACTTTTTTTAACCTGATTCGAAGAAAATAAATCCAATTTTTGAACTCTATGACAATGTAATGATAGCTTGTTGGGTGGTGAGTCCAACGGTACCAGTATGACGTTCCAGCACCAACATTAATGGCAACAGCAGTCGTCCGACGACGGCGACACTGACTTTCTTGTGACTATTAAATTTATATTCATATTTTTGTAAATTAATTAAATTAATTAATTAATTTTATTAAAATGTTTATATAGTTATTTTAGCTTTTATTAATATGAAATTAATTATCTATAATATTTAATTGATAAAATAAAATTGTAAATAATAATTACTTGATAACATTAAATAAGTTAATAAAAGATTAAAGGGCCAATTTTGGATAAAATAGGGATTTGAATTAATCATTTTTTGGTGTGAATCTAAATTCAACAAAGGGGTGGGTAAATTAGATTTCAGTTTGGGTTGTTTGGGTTTTGATTTGAGTTTTAACCCGTTCGGTTTGAAGAATACAACAATTTGCGTTCGAACTATAAACCCGAACTGAACCAATTTAAATTCGATCGATTCGGTTCAGGTTATAAATTTGGGTTCACTTAATTAGAAACCTTAATTCTACCATTTCTCATAATCTCATTCCAAATTAACTAAATAACATAAAGAATTTTATATTTAACAATTAAAAAAAATAACAATTAAATAAGAAGAATTTAGAAATTAATTTACAATTAAAAAAATAAGTTACTAACAATTAATTAATGGGAAATCATAAAAAGAAAATAAATATTTTGGCAGTGGAGGAAGAAAAGAAGAATAAGAAGATGTTTGGCAGCAGCCGAAGGAAAGAAGAAGAAGAAAAAGGGAACAAGAAGAAGGGAACAAGAAGAAGGAAACAAGAAAAGAAGAACTGACGAAGAAGAAGAAGAAAAAGGAAAATAAAAGAAGAAGATGATATTTGGCACTTGGTAGTGGCGTAAAAAAAAAAGGAGAAGAAGAAGATGATGAAGAAGAAGTGGACGAGGAGTCGAGGTGGCGGCTAAGAATAAGAAAAGCGTGTGTGTGAGTTGTGATGTGTTAGGGTTAGGAAAGAGTTTTTTGAATTATTTATTTTTTAATTTATTAGTTGATGCAATCGGGGTTGTTCGGGTTCAACCTGAATCGAAATACAACTCGATCAAGTTTGAATTTTGAGCCTAAATGGGTTGTAAGCCTCAAACCAAATCCAATTGAATATGAAATTCGAGCTCGGTTCGATTCGGGTCAACCCGATCCAAAAGCTTAGAAATTAAATTTTAATAGAAATTAAATTCTTACGGTCAAACAAACAATGGAAATGGAAAAAGAATTCAAATTATTTTTCTCTCCCTCTTTTTCTTGTTCCATCCAAACACCATCTTAAGGTTTCAACAAAGGATATCAAAATCTTTTTTTTCAAGTATCCATTATAGATAGTACCTAAAAATATTGACTTTAAAATTTTTATTTATTACAAATGTAATTCAAAGTAGCTCAATTTGAGTAGTACACTAATGATATTAGAATTTGTTTTCAATGTATAAAATGTAAATTGTTACATATTTATATAATATTATAAAAATTTTAAATAAATATTTAAGTTAAATAGATTTTGATGTTACAATTAATTTTAAATGTATAAATTGTTACATTTATTTAATATTATATTTCTATTTATTATTTCTAGAATTAAATGACACAAGCACAGAAAGCATGGGCATATATGATGCAGCCAAGAGATTGTAGTAAGTTTTTGTTCATATGAAAAGAAAAATATATCTATTTATTTTGATTGAATAGATAGAACTAGAATTATTTTAAGAGCTGAAGCATCCACGCTCTAAATATTTATAAAAACATTAGTTTGGCATTTTCACTTTTAGGGTTACCTTTTCCTTTGATTTAACTATTGGTTCCCTCTGTTATATAAGATATTTGAAGTATTTTCCTTTTGTATTTTTCCGAATGATTCATTTATCATCTCTCTATCTAAGAGCTTCAAAAAAAAGTAATTTTTCATGTTTTGGTTAATAAGAATGAAGGGCCTTCTTTTATCAGATTTTAGGCAAACTATCAGGTCATTGCTCACTGACTTCTAGAGTAGCTTTGGGGTTATTTGTCACTGACTTTAGAGTAACTTTCATGGGGGATCGATGATGTATCTCCATCTCTATCTTACCACTGCAACCGTCTTTAAAGCTAGGAAAGTTGGAACTACCAACTTCAGTGTTGTTGCGGCCACTTATCTTTGCGTTCATTTGACCAAACTAAGCTTGTTAACTTAGTAGGATCAGGAATATTGAAAGACATTGATAAGGTGTTGAATTGACCTAATTGTTGCATCCAACTTCCATTAGGCATTTTTTAAAAGGATTCACTTAAGATACCATTTGGTCTTTCGGATTGGAATGCTCCTTGCTCAACTTGAACTTTTAGCTCACCTTGCAAAATAAATAAAAAAAGATTTGATCAAAATTAGGAATTAAAAAAATTGATCACAGTTCAAACATACATCTCATTACCAGTATTTATCAAAATAAACAAAACAACCCAATTGGTTAATTTAGATGCACTTGGATTATTGTTGAGTAAAATTCATAAATAATAAGTAAAAAAGAAAAATAGAATCAATTGCAAGCCTTTAATCAAACAAACTTGATCTATGTGAGTAATAAATGATAACTGCTTCAAATCACTTTATTATTTGTATTGAAAATATTCCAAGTTTGTATTGAAGTGGTTATGATTAATCTTTTATGCAATAGCCCAACATATCTTGTGTTGCCCAAATGATGATTGTACACATTGTTCGCTTTTTCATCCTTTGTTGCAATACCTTTTTCTTGCAAAAAGCGGATATTGATCAAAATGGTTTACGAGTACTCAATAATATTATCCAGCTTTTAGAACTTTAAACATGCCTGAAAGTCTTTGGACAAAACCATATCAACAATGCTCTTCAAGTACTCTTTTTCTAATGTTGTTGAGTAGTGGAGAATACATATTTATAAAGGGTAAAATTATTATTTTGTGCTCCAAGTCTCACTAATATTTCTACTTTTATGTGTTCAAGTCCTTTAAACTATGTATGTTTTGTTATAATTTGAGTATTTTATGTATTTCAAGTGTATTTCGATAATTTCATGATTAATGAGAAATCAAATAGCAAAATAGATAGTATTTTCCAACTCAAAATAGCTAACAACATTAGGAAAGGCATAAAGGGTAAAATTATAATTTTAGGATTTTCAGATCCTATTGGATCAAAGAAATACTGACTAGTGTCACGGCCCGGTTTTGTCCCACGCTGTGTCGTGTGGCCTTAGACGCCAAATTCGCACTCTCTTAGCCCTAAGTCAGCCTCACACTCAAATCTGTTGCTGGATTCAAAAACTGGAAAGCATTTGTATTGCTCAATAAAATGTTTACAAGGCTATGTTCGCTGGAATTGTATATTGCTTGTGATGTCTTGGCCAAATGAGACCCTTTTCCTATATATAGAGTACAAAGGAGTAGGTTATTGCACAATTACCACCTACCACCTACCCACATTAAGTACATAGAAAATGTCTACACACTAGATAAGTCTCCATGGCTCTAGAATTATCCATGCGCCAGGCCCTGTTAAAGACTTGGGCTCCCCCCACCTATTCCAGAGACGTCCTCGTCCACTCGCTATGGAAGGTTTTGATATTGTCTTGGAATTGCCACAAATCGTTTGTGGGCTCCCTACTTGCTTTGCTCTCAAGTAGTCCCTTCCACTTGACGAGGTATTCTTGGCATGGTGGAAAACTCTTCATTCGAACCACTCGGTCAGCCAAGATGGTCTCCACTTCTTTGTCATACAGCCTCGCGTTGCCGAGCGTAGGGTACTTGGATTCTCCCCGCTTGGAATCTTCCGTATCCCTATGGTATGGCTTCAAGCAACTCATGTGGAAGACGAAATAGAGTTTTAGTCTAGAGGGTAACTCTAGCTTGTACGACACATTGCCGACCCTCTTGATGATGGGAAATGGCCCCTCGTATTTCGAATGAGGCCCTTGTGCAATGAACGTCTTGTGCTGGGATGGGAGGATTTTGACTAGCACCATTTCCTCAACATTGAACTCTAAGTGTCTACGTTTGTTGTCCGCCCATTTCTTCATCCGCTTGGTCTCTTTGTCGAGGTGTGCCCGTGCTATATCTGCTTACTCATGCCATGACTTGGCCACCTTATAGGCTGTGGGATACCTCCGGTATAGATCGTGATGAGCGTGCGTGGCGTAAGCATGATCACCTCGAAAGGGCGCCTCGATGTAGCCTCGATCCGCTGCAAGTTGTATAAAAATTGGGCCACGTCCAGCAACTTCACCCAATCATGTTGGTTGGCACTTACGAAATGTCGCAAGCACAACTCCAACAAGGCATTCACTCTCTCTATTTGCCCGTCGGTTTGTAGATGAAATCTCGTAGAGAAGTGCAACACCGACCCCATGAGCTTGAACAACTCAGTCCAAAACCTCCTTGTAAACCAGTTGTTACGGTCACTAATGATGGATTTCGAAAGTCCCCAATACTTCACCATGTGCTTAAAGAAAAGCATGGCCCTGTCCTCCGTGGTGCACTTATTTGGGGCGGGAATGAAAGTGGTATATTTCGAGAATCTATCCACCACTTCAACAATAGTCGCAAACTTCTCCGATTTCGGAAGACAAGTGATGAAATCCATCGATATACTCTCCCATGGTCAATCCATAGTGGGCAGTGGCTCAAGCAACCCCGCGAGACATGGTTGCTCTACTTTGTCCTGCTGGCACACTAAGCACGCCGCACGAACGACTCCACCTCATCCCGCATCTGAGGCCAATAGTATGTTGACTCAAGCAATGCCTGTGTCTGCCTTTGTCCCGGGTGTCTAGCCCACTTTGTTTCATGACACTCCTTAATCAAGTTCCGCCGCAAGTTTCCCCACTTTGGAACATAGACATGCCGTCCCTTGGTGTATAAAAGGCCATCATCGATTTAAAACCTCTTCGATTTTCCTTGTTGCATAAGAGAAACCAGCTGTTTGGCCAAGGGATCATGCTTCGTCCCCTCCTTGATGAGTGCAAATAGCTCTCCTTGTATCCAACTCATGGCAGCAAGCTCGGCCTTCCGACTCAAGGTGTCCGCTACCAAATTAGCCTTTCTCGGCTTATACTCTAGGACGTAGTCAAATTCAGCCAAGAAATCTTGCCATCTCGCCTGTTTTGGACTTAACTTCTTTTAGCTTTGAAAGTAACTAGTGGGCACATTGTCCGTTTTCACCACGAACTTGGACCCAAGCAAGTAGTGCCTCTATGTACGCAAACAGTGCACTACCGCAGTCATCTTCTTTTCTTGTACCGTGTACCACCGCTCTGTATCGTTGCCTTTTTGATACTCAAAGGCTATTGGATGCTCGGCCTGCATCAATACACCTCCAATAGCAAAATCGAAAGCATCAGTGTGTACCTCAAATGGTAAGTCATGGTTTGGCAGCACTAGTACTGGCTCTTTCGTTACGGCATTCTGGAGGCTATCGAAGGCTTGTTGGCTCATGTCCGTCCATTCCCACTTGGTAGTCTTCTTGAGCAAATCGGTGAATGGTGCAGCAATGGCGGAATATCCCCTAATGAACCCCTGATAATAGTTGGCGAGGCCAAAGAAAGAGTGCAACTCGGTCACTTTTGTGGGCGGCTCATATTCGGCAATGGCTCGGACTTTGGCCTTGTCCATGAGCAATGTCTCATCTCTGATTTTGTGGCCAAGAAAATCAACCTCCGATTTTGCGAACGAACACTTCTTCTGCTTCATATACAGCCCATTGTCCCGCAACACCCCGAATACAACCCGCAAGTGCTCAGCATGTTTCACCAAGGTATTACTATAGACCACGATGTCATCGACATACACCACCACAAACTGATCAAGGTATGGTTGGAATATGCGGTTTATGAGCATGCAAAATGTGGCCGGAGCGTTGGTGAGGCCAAAGGCATGACCTTGAACTCGTACGCCCCATATCTCGTCACACAAGCGGTATTCGGCTCATCTCCCTCCGTAATCCGCACTTGGTAGTATCCCGACCTAAGGTCAAGTTTGGAGAAGTACTTGGCTCGTCTAAGTTGGTCAAACAAGTCTACAATCAATGGAATGGGATATTTGTTGTTCATGGTCACCTTGTTGAGGGCCCGGTAGTCGATACATAGTCGAAGTGAGCCATCATGCTTCTGTTGGAGCAGCACCAGTGCCTTGTATGGTGCTTTAGAGGGCTGGATATATCTTGGCTCCAGCAACTCCTTAATTTACTTTCGTAACTCCTCTACCTCTGGTGGAGACATGTGGTAAGGTGCTCGTGTAGGTGGCTTGGCACTTGGCTCCAGCTCAATCTTGTGAGCTACTTCCCTTCGTGGCGGCAACCGTTTTGGCAACTCAGGTGGCATCACGTCCCTATACGCCTGAAGGACTTGGCCTACCACCTTCGATATGGGCTCCATGGCCATAGCGTTCTTCCTATCACCGACCTCATGAATGGTGGCGATAAATGTGTCCTCATGTCGCTTGCAACCTTTGTTGATTTGCATTGTGGAAAGTTATCCTCGTGGTGTGGCCTTACTCACGGTCGGGACCATGTATAGGGCTCCCTCTAGGACACACATTGAGTTGTACCTCGAAAGTGGCACCACATTGAACTGCCGCAAAAATTCCATGCCCAAAACAAGTGTAAAATCATCCAAAGGTACAACAGAGAAATTGGCCTTACCTAGCCAAAGGCCTAGGTGTAGCTCCACATCTTGTGCTACTCCGCTAAGTGGTTTGTCCTCCGAATTCACTGTCTTGAGCTAGCCATCTGATTTCTCGACCCTGAATCCAAGCCGCTTGGCTTCATCCACCTTGATAAAGTTGTGGGACACTCCCGTGTCAATAAAGGCTTGGGCTCGCTTTCAGTTAATTGTAGCCTTGATGTGCATGAGCGACTTGTCCTGTACCTTGGATAGAATTGACTGGGCTTTAGTGCATTGAAGAGTTGGACACAACTTATATTTGCAGCGTCGGCTGGTGGTGCCTCTGGTTACTTCTCCCCAGTCTCGCTAAACATGGCGTTGAACGCCTTTTTTTTTAAGTAACCACACACCCAATGGTCCTCATCACAAAGGAAGCAATTGTGTTTGCGTTTGGCCTCCTTCTTGCCATCCTTCGGACCATCCTTCAGGCCATCCTTCTTTTGTGGCTTATCCTTGCCATCATGGTGCGGCTTATCTCCCTTCGCTCCCCCACCTTTGCCATGCTGTGGGTTATCATCTTTTTTCGGCTTGGACGACTCACCCTTCTGGAATTCCACAAGCGTGTCTGCCTCGGTAAGGGCTATCAAGATGTCATTCACTTGGCACCACTGCAACTCCCGTTGTGCCCACGGCTGGAGTCCCTCCATGAAGTTGAACAACAAGTCATTCGTGTTCATGTTGTCGATTTGAAGCATGAGCTTCGAAAAATCATCGAAATACTTCAAGATAGGCCCACTTCAGCTCTCACATTTTCTTGTGAGCCTCATACACCACATTCCCCAGATAGAATTGCTTCTTGAGCTCACACTTCAGCAAGTCCTATGTGTTGATGATGTACATCCCGCACACAATCTCCGCATGCTTCCGGTGCCACCAAGCAGTCGCATGATCTTTAAGGTACCCAGTCACAATGTTCACCTTCTCTTGCTCACCTTAGATGTTGGTGGCCTGGAAGTACCTCTCTATGGACTATAAAAAGTTCTCGATCTCCTGATCATCCCGCTTGCTCCCGTGCCTCATTGGCCTCAGAACCTCAACCCTCATTGGAGGTGCGACATTGGTGTTGAGCACCTCGCTGGCCACCGCCTTCTTGCAAAGTGCCCAATCTGTCTCGGTCTCTTCAAGGCCCATGTGAAGCTCCTTTACTTGAGCCCTTAGCGCCTCAATAGAGTTCATGACCACCACTTGGAACTCCTCAAGGCTTTGGCATTGTGCCACCACATCTTGGCTTAGATCGCCCATCTGCTCACCAATATCATCTGCTACCTCCATCTTTTACTCAAATATCTCGAGGTGCTCCTTAATATCGGCGAAGGCAATCTCCCCACGGACAACCTGATTCTCCATGGCATTGAGCAAGTCCATTGAATTCTCTTTGTTGTTCTTCCCCTTCTTCGCATTGGGGTTAGGCTCCCTCCCCCTTTAGTTATCATGAGTGAGTTCTGACATCTTTCCTTTTAAACCATACAACTATCCACGAGTGTAGATGGCTCTAATACCAACTGTCATGGCCTGATTTTGTCCCACGCTGTGTCGTGCGACATTAAGTGCCAAATTCGCACTCTCTTGGCCTAAGTCAGCCTCACACTCAAATCCGTTGCTAGATTCAAAAATTGGAATGAGTATTCACTCTAACTCACCAAAGATGGGAGGAAAGGATTTGTATTGATCAATAAAATATTTACAAGGCTATGTGCGCTGGAAATTGTATATTGCTTGTGATGTCTTCGCCAAATTAGGCCCTCTCCCATATATAGAGTACAATGGAGTGGGTTATTGCCCAACTACCACCTGCCACCTACCCATATTAAGTACATAGAAAATATATGCACACTAGATAAGTCTCCATGGCTCTAGAATTATCCATGGGTCAGACCATGTTGGAGGCTTAGGCCATGACACTAGGCATTAACCGATGACGTGACATTGATTGATGACATGGCGGTATCTTATTGGATTGAAAAATACTGATGTAGCATTGACCGATGACGTGGTATTAACTGATGATGTGACAACATCATACTAGACCGATGATGTGGGAGCATATTATTAGACCGAATCATAGCCTTGATGATGTGTTCTAGCCAATCAGAAGCTACCCCTGATGAAAACAATCCTAATTGTCCAAATTGTTTTTATTCGATGACCATGATTTAACAATTGTATCAATAAATAAGGGGCTGCCCCCTAATTCAATAACTCTGAATCCAAATTTGAGCTCTATTTTGTGTAATTCTCACTATTTCTCGTGTTTTTTACGTATTTGAATAAAATTATCATTTTATCCCTAGTTCAATTATGAATGGCTAATTTAAATTCAAGCTTAGATTGAAGGTCAAGCCTCAACATGATCTATAGGCTTTGGTAAGTTTCTCTCTGTTTTATATGGACATTTTTGACTTATTATTGACAGACAGCAATAATCTCATCTAGATTTGTGCAAGATCATTATAGTTTGACATGATGAGCACTTTACACTACATATATTAGCGGGAAGTCCCTTTTGTTATTAGTTGTTTATCTTGACTCAGTATTGACAAAGATGCATCTATATTATTTAGTGGACATTCTTTCTACATTGTCGACAATAGAATTATTATCTCCTGGCATAGTGTGTTCATAACACCATATTTAACAAAAGATTATTCCCCAAGACACAATGAGCACTTGATACCATATCTACCAGAATGTGAATTATGAGGAGTGCAAATACCTCCTTCATAAATTAATTGGAACTAAAAATGAATATTAAGCCCATGGTGTGAATTCAAATATTCAAATGTTCCATTTATATTGCTTCATCATTAATTTATTTACCTTGTTTTTTTAATATTGCTCGAAAGTCACATGTAATAAATTTAGAAAAAAACTTGGAAAATTAACCCTGCACATGATTAAATCTACCTCAATGTGAGATCGATGTTCATCCCCAAAAATATATACTATATTAAATTTGTGTGTCTGCAAGTTCAATAAAATTTGCAGAAACAATATTTGGCATCGTTGCTGGAGAGGTAAGTCATTTTAATTTGTAGAGTTAATTTTCTTAGTAAATATTGTGTAAACAATTTTGTTGTGCAGGTTTTGAGTGTGTTTTTCATAATAAGTGTGTAACATCATGATATAGTTAGTAGTGTAACTTCTCCTCTCTCTTTATTTTCATTAGTTTTGTCTTTAATTTTTACATGTTCTTTGCATGCACGGTCGAATGTCACAATCACATGATCTAGAGCCTGTAGACCTTGAACTGGAAAAAAATATTTTGCATGCATAGACGCATTATATCAAAAGTTAAAATTGAGGGTAAACTTAAAATGGATTTGGATCAACAACCATTTAAGGCTTATTTCAATCCATTGGCTAATTTGAGCACATTATGCATAAGACACTCAAATGTAGTTGTTAAGAGTTTTGAGTTAAAACATAGTGTGCTAGATTATATCCTATCATTTTATGGCCTAGAAAATGAAGACCTATACAATCATTTGAATGATTGTCATTTTGTTTGCCAAATTTTTAAATATGAAAATTTTTTAGAAGAAGATGTTAAGCTTAGATTATTTCCATTCGCTCTAAAGGATAAAGTTCGTTCTTGGTTCAATACATTGCCTAGTAATAGTATCACATCATGGAAATAAATATTAACTAAATTTTTTAATAAATACTTCCCAGTGCATAAAACCAACACCATTCGCAGGAAAATCTTAGAGTTTACTCAAGGAGAAGACGAGCAATTTTTCGAAGTATGGAACGATTCAAACAACTACTCTTAAAGTGTCCACAACATAATTACGAGAAATGACACCAATGTCAATACTTCTTTGAGGAACTATTGTCACATGTGCAAGAATAGCTAATGGCAATAAGTGGAAGAGAGCTAATGTCTAAAAGCGCATTAAAAATTAGAGATTTCTTCTAGCGACAACCAGATAATTCCCAATAGCAAAGCTGATCTTTTAGAAATATGAAAAAAATCAAGGGAGTCAATAAGGTCCATGTTGATGAATCGAGATTTGATATCAAGGAAGTCAAAGGACTTTTTTACCAAATAACATTATTAACGACTGCCAAATCAATAGAGTCACATGCCTATAATCAATTTGACCATGATTCATACTAAATCAAGCCAATGCTACTAATGTGGTGAGAAAGTAGTCGAACTACAACCTTACTCCAATACTCACAATCTTAGAAAGAGAGGCCATCCTAATTTTTCATGGTCTCATGAATTCTAACAAAACGAAATAGTAGCTCTATCTCTACCAGCACCAGTATGAACAGTTCACCAAGCTCCTTAAATCTCTTAGCTACCATTTAGACAACATAATTAGAATCAGGGCTATTCATAACTAAACCACAGGAAGCGGCGCTCTAAAATTTAAAAAATTTGATTCACTCTGTCTTGGAACAAAAAAACCACAACATTGACGAGCTGTAGAATGAGATGAGACTTGGCAAAAATTCATAAGCCTAATTGATTTTGAACATAAAAAAGATAGTGGTCAATAGGCTTCTTTAGTTTAAACCTTGGTAATAACCGTTGAGAAAGGCAAATTCCCAAGCCAATCAATACCTAATCCTAAAGGAATACATGAAGTTAATGCCAATTTGTCCTAACAGCGTGAACAGATTAAAGCTATCACGATCTTGTGAAAAGGAAAAGAAGTTGAGAACAAAGTGGAGATGCCAATGAAAAAGACAAATCAAGTTATGCCTTTACACATAGAAGAATCATCATCAAAGGAGAGAAAAGAAACCAGTCCATGAGAATACATCCTTAAAGCCCCATTCCCTTAGAAGTTAGCTAAAGCGAGAGAGGAAATTCCGCAAGTGAGATTATGGAGATCCCAAAATAGGTATGTGTTAGCATCCTTTTACTTGACAGTATAAAACAAATGCCCTTATGCCAAACTTCTTAAAGACTTTTGCACTAAAAAGAGAAGTATTCATGTTCAAAATAAAGCCTTTTTAATAGAGGACAATAGTTCTGTATTTCGACACAAAATTCCTCCAAAATTAAAAGACTTAGGCTCCCCTACTATCTCATATAGTATTAAGAACCATATATTTGAGAATACTTTGTGAACTTAGGAGTTAGTGTAAATATTTTTCTTTACTAAATATTTATGAAAATTGGATTGAGAGAATTACAATCTGCTCTAATTGTGTTGCAACTTCCAGATCAATCTATGAAAATACCTTGCAGTATTATAGAGGACGTGCTTATCTAGGTAAACAAGTTTTTTTTTTGTGTCCTGTTGACTTTATTGTGATTGACATTTAACTAGTGTAGGATTCGAAGAAGCACATCCTTATTATTCTAGGTCATCTTTTCTTGGCAACTATCGATGTACACATTCAATGCAGGACTAGAAATATATAGTTGTCCTTTGGCAATATGACTATAGAGTTGAATATCTTTAACATTGCTAAGCTACCTCGTGATAGAGATAAATTGGATATGGATTTAATTGAAAAATTACTTGATTATACTTTTCCTTCTACTATGAGTTGACGAGGTTAATTCCTTACTTCATTCATCACCGTCCATAGATAGTAATAAATGGAAGTCAAGGATAGGGCAACTAGCACCAACGGGGAGGAAACCTAGCCTATCATCAGAATCACCACTGAAGCTCGAGCTCAACTTGTTACTCGATACTTTGGAGTATACATTCTTGGTAAATGAAAACACTTTGCTAGAAATCATTTCATCTTCTCTTGATAACAAGTAAAAAAGTAAGTTGTTGGGTATTTTAAGAGAGCATAAAGAGGCATTAGAATGGATTATAGCTGACATAAAAAACATAAACCCAGTATATTGAATATATTATATTCACCGTGAAAAAATTGCTAAACCTACTAGAGAATTACAATGTCGGCTAAATCTTAACATGAAAGAAGTCGTTAGAGTTGAAGTTCTTAAACTATTAGATATAAGTGTCATTTAATTCATTTCTAATAGTTCATGGGTCAGTCATGTGCACTGACATCGACAATGAATTAATAGTCACTAGAGCAATTATAAGGTGCTTCATATGGTTTGATATAAGAAATTGAATACTATCACACATAAAGATCATTTTCCTTTACCATTTATTGATAAAATGCGTGATAGATTAGCATGACATGAATTACTAGATGGCTACTCAGGACATAACTAGATCGTTATAGCACAAAAGGATTAAGAGAAAGTCATTTTCACTTGTATTCTTGGCACTTTTGTATATAAAAGAACGTTATTTACAGTATGTAATGCACTGTCACATTTGAATGATGTATGTTAAGCATTTTTCTGATATGCTCAAAAATTTTCTTGAAGTCTTTATGGATGACTTTTTTTTTGTGACTCATTTGATCAGTGTTTGCATCATCTAACGTTAGTTCTACAAAGATGTATAGAGAAGAATTCAGTCGTGAACTAAGAAAATGTCATTTTATAGTAAAATAAGGTATTGTCCTCAGTCACATCATTTCGAACAAAAGTATTGAGGTTGAAAAATTCAAGGTAGATCTCATTTCCAATCTTCCATTTCTCAAAATATTTAGAGAAGTAAGATATTTCCTTGAGCATGCTGGTTTTTATATGCATTTCATTAAAAATTTTAGCAAGATTTTTAGACCCTTTATGCAATTTACTTGCTAAGGATGTACCTTTCATCTCTGATGATTTATGTCTTGAGGTATTTGAAAAGGCAAAGCAGTTATTAACCTCATCACCCATCATTTAGCCCCAAACTGAAACTTACCTTTTGAGTTCTCCATGCCATTTACTATGAAGAGTATTAGGATGAAAAGTTGATCGAATTCCCCATGTTATTTACTATGATGGCATGATATTGAATGATGCACTATTGAATTACTCAACCACTGAAAAATAAGTGCCACTAGTAATGATTGCATTACAAAGTTTTTTATCTTCTCTCATAGTATGTAAAATAATTGTGCTTACAGATCATGCTAATCTTAAAAATCTTCTTATAAAGAAAGATGTAAAATCCAGACTAATTCGCATGGTGCTACTTTTACAAGAATTTGACCTTGAGTTCAAAGATAAGAAATGCGCATAAAATGTGGTGGCATATCATCTTTCTTGCCTCAATTTTGACACAATTACAGAACCCTTATCATTGAATGAATCATTTCTAGATAAACAACTTGTTACATGTTAACTTCCATGGTATTATCATGGTATGCTGATACAGTTAACTATCTTATTACAGGTTAACTTCCAGAGCATTGGGCTAAGAAGAACAAAGCCAAACTTTTTACAGAATTGACATTTGTGTCATTTTTTGTAACCATGATGTGGACACTTCAAGAAGAGATTGATGAATCGCTCCTATACTTTGAAAAATTGCTCGTCTTCTTTCTGAGTAAACTCTAAGATTTCCTTGCGAATAGCATTGGTTTTATGCATTTGGAAGTATTTATTTAAAAATTTAGTCATCTTTTGTTCCAATGATGGGATACTATTAATAGGTAATGTATTAAATCAAGAACGAGCTATATTTTTTTAGAGAAAATGGAAACAATCTAAGCTTAACATGTTCATCTAAAAAAATTTCATATTTAAAAGTTTGGCAAATAGCATAAAAAGTGTTCAAATAATTGTATGGATCTTCATTTCTAAGTATAAAATGATGTGAGACAATTTAGCAAATTAGATTTTAACTCAAAACTCCTGGCAACTACATTTGGGTATCTTATGAATGAAGTGCTCAAATTAGCTAATGGATTAAAGTAATCCTTAAATGGCCTCTCTTACGGTACTTACAACTAATGTTTTATAATTCCATTTCAATTTATCCGCAATTTTATCCTGTGATGCAATGTGTCTTCGTGTGCGAAGTGTCTGTCCTAATTCAAGGTTTATAAGGTCTAG
This sequence comes from Citrus medica, assembly GCA_002013955.2. NCBI lineage: Eukaryota > Viridiplantae > Streptophyta > Magnoliopsida > Sapindales > Rutaceae > Citrus > Citrus medica. The sequence continues at coordinate 189,979 of MKYO02029845.1, forward strand.
ATCATGTAATTGTGACCTTTGACCATGCATGCAAAAAAAAAAAAAATCAAGACTAATGAAAATAAAGAGAGGAGAAGTACTGACCATATCACGCTATTACACACTCAAAACCTATGTACAAAGTTATTTACGCAATATTTACAGAGAAAATTAACTCTACCAATTAAAATGACTTACCTCCCTAACAACAGCGCTAAAAACATATTGTGCAAATTTGATTGTGCTCCTAAGCACATGAATTTATAATAGTATAGATTTATGGTGACGAATATCAATCCTACAAAGAGATAGATTTCATCATATGTAGGATTAATTTTCCAAGTTTTTTTATGAATTGGTTGGATGTGATTTTTTAACAGTAACAAGAGCAAAAAAAAAAAAATAGCAGGAACAAACTAAAAATGAAACAATGCAATGAAGCACTTAAATCTCTAGATTCAGATTCAACGCTTTACCATGGGCTTAATATTCATTTTTAGCTATAGGGCCATTTCTAGTCCTCATAAGTCTCATGTTAACTTATATGTTTAATGATTTTAATGATAACAAACAAGTTTTAAATTGATAAGTTTGAAAATTTTGTTAATCGAATCAGAATCTTTAAGCCATATAATATTCGAAGCATAGAATAATCTTGTGGAAATAAAAGGATAACTGTTAATAACTAAACACCACAACGATTTATTAAAGTTAAATAAAATCTAAGAAAATGGTGGACTGTTTATTAGAAAACGACAAACTGATAGTTTTTCAAAATGTAACAATTTATAACAATGAACTGTTTATAAATAATGGTAATCTGATTGCATTCCGGAGAGTATGTTTTCAGATAACGGAAAACCGTTTAGGAATAATGATAATCCAATTGCATTCCAGAGAGTGTGTTTCCACATAACGGTAATCTGATTGCATTCTAGAGAGCAAGTTTCAGATAACGGCAAATCGTTTATTGATAATGGCAAACCAATAATAGTCCATAGAGCAATCATCTTGAAAATGGTAAACCGTTTATGTCAAACGCATAACCGATATCTTTGGATATGATTCTGGAGCAATAACGATAATATGACATTTTGATAACGGTGATCCAATAAATGTAAAACGGCGATCCGATTGTCAACAATGGCTAGTTTTCAGCTCCATCTATAAAATAGCTCAATCAAATTCAAACAAAAGGAGATCCAATCGTTATCATTAAGCCTGCTATTGAGTATACAACCATTATTGAGGTTTAGACTTGTTCTTGTTTCATTCATTCACACATTGAGCTATTATTTGTAATCGAACACATTGTGTGAGAGAAAATTTATTTATAATCTTTATTTTTGAGTGATTGTTAGTGTTGATACACTTGGGTTAAGAGATTTGAGATAATCTATATTTGTAAAGGTTAATTGACACCTGTGTAGTCAATTGTAAAAGTTCTTGAAGCCTTGGAAGCTTGGATAGTGGAATCCTCAAGCCCGATGAGTTGGGAGGTGTGGACGTAGGCGTGGACGTAGGCGGGGTTTGCCGAACCACGCAAAACTCTTTGTATTTGAATCTCTCTTCCCTTATCTCTTTACATTTTGATTGGTGTATTTATTATTTTTTTTGAATTTGTTTAAGATTTGCATTAAGTTTTGTTCAAGCATTTCTTAATTTTTTCTAGGAACCCAATTCACCTATCTCTTGGGTTGCCTAGTTAGTATTTCATTTGGTATCAGAGAAATGTGCTCTTGTTTAGACTTAACCGTCTAGAGTAAAAGATCAATGGCTACCCAAAATGATTCAACTTTTAGGGAAGGACAGTCCACAACTAGACCATCATTCTTTGATGGTAATGACTACCCACATTGGAAAATTAGGATGAAAATTTATTTGCAAGCTTTAGATTATGAAATTTGGGAAGTGTTTTGTGATGATCCATTCATGCCTATGACTAAAAATGAAGTAGGAGATTATATTTCAAAACCTTTAATGACTAAAAATGAAGTAGGAGATTATATTTCAAAACCTTTAAGTCAATGGAGTGAGTTAGAAAAGAAAAAGATACATTTAAGCTCCAAGGCAATGAATGCTTTGTTTTGTGCTCTTGATAAGAAAGAATTTTATAGTGTCTAGTTGTGAGAGTGTTCAAGAAATATGGAACAAACTTGAAGTTGTCTATGAAGAGACAAATCAAGTTAAAAAGTCTAAAATTAGTAGATACACTCAACAATATGAATTATTCCAAATGAAGCAAAAAGATAGTGTGTATTATATGTATACTAGATTTACGAACATAGTGAACACTCTAGGAGCCCTAGAAAAAAACTTTTTCGAATAGCGAGAAAGTTAAGAAAATTATTAGGTCACTACCAAGGAAATGAAGACCTAAGAAGACTGCCATTAAAGAAGCCAAAGATTTAAATACTTTACTTATTGATGCTTTGATTGGTTCTCTTATTTCATATGAGGAAGACTTAGCATTAACCAAAAGCAATGAGGAGAAAAGGAATAATATTACTCTCAAAGCCTCAAAACATGAGAGTGATGAGGAAAGCGAGCTGGATGATGAGGAGATGGCTATGGTGGCTAGGAGATTTAGAAAATTCTGCAAGAAAACTAGTGAGCGAAGAAAGTTTAGAAACTACAAGAACCAAAAGGAGAAAAATGAGCCAATCACATGTTATGAGTAGGGTTGGCAATTTAAGGGCCTGGGCCGGGCTTTGCCAAGCCCAGGACCAGGCCCATATCTTGTTTAAAAAGTCCAGGCCCTCTCAAAGCCCATCCAAATTGGGCGGGCTTTGGGCGGGCCGGGCCTTGATGGGCCTGGGCTTTTACGAATTTTCAAAATTTTTTAAATAAAACTATAATTTTTCAAAACATAATTATCCAATACATAATACTACAATAGGCTAAAAACTTAAACATACTAAAAGAAATATAAAAATACTAACATCACAAGTACCATACACAACATACAAATCAAGTAATCAACCACTAATATAAAAAAAAAACTAATCCAATATTTGCGGGCCATCTTTGTCCTCATCCTTCAATTCCTCGCCAGTAAAAATTTCTTCTTCAAGAACTCCACCTAATAAAAAAAGTGTTAAAATAAATAATAAACCAAAATAATTAGTAATTAATTTTTTAAAAAAATGTTTTTATACCTTTACTGCTAGTAGCCCATAACCAATGCTGAGAGCACATGATAGCTTCCAACGTGTCTGGATGTAGTCTACTTCGATGTGGACTCAATGTTCTACCTCCCGTACTAAAAGCCGACTCCGAGGCAACAGTTGTCATAGGTATGGCTAGCAAATCCTTGGCCATCTCTGCCAAAATAGGATATTTACCTTTGTTCATCTTCCACCATTGTAAAACATCAAAATTCAGAGTTCTTTTGACTAAAGGATCCTCCAAATACCTATCTAAGTCGGACTTCGAACTTATAGGTTGACTATTTTGGGATGCATATGCATCAAAATCACCCATATCATCTATATCATCAAAATCAATATGAGATTGGTCGGAAGGAACAACAAGTGCGGTAGAAGACTCACCAACAACACCGTATCTCGTAGTTGCGGATTTGGCCTCATAATAATTCATCATTTCATCACAAAGCTCCCGCACTCTCTTAAGTTGATTTTCAAGGCCGACTACATAAATCTTTGGATAATAATAATTAATCAACATCATCTTGTATCTCGGATCAAGAATAACAGCCATGACCAATACCCCACTAATCTCATCCCAATACTTCAAAAATTTTCCAATCATGTTATCCGCCATATTCTTAACTGCAGGAACATCGGATGTTTGCTACCCCTTCAATGCAATCCTCATTTTACAAACCAATGGAAAAAAAAAGATTAGCAGTGGGGTATGTTGTACCCGAAAATATCTCAGTCAACTTTGAAAAAGGCCTCAAATAATCTAGCATTTGCTTAGCCAACTCCCATTCCTCACTACTAGGCAAACATTTGTATTGTGGCTCAAGTGTTTGCAGTCGAGAAAAAACACTTTTGTACTTCACTGATAGGTATGGCTAGCAAATCCTTGGCCATCTCTGCCAAAATAGGATATTTACCTTTGTTCATCTTCCACCATTGTAAAACATCAAAATTCAGAGTTCTTTTGACTAAAGGATCCTCCAAATACCTATCTAAGTCGGACTTCGAACTTATAGGTTGACTATTTTGGGATGCATATGCATCAAAATCACCCATATCATCTATATCATCAAAATCAATATGAGATTGGTCGGAAGGAACAACAAGTGCGGTAGAAGACTCACCAACAACACCGTATCTCGTAGTTGCGGATTTGGCCTCATAATAATTCATCATTTCATCACAAAGCTCCCGCACTCTCTTAAGTTGATTTTCAAGGCCGACTACATAAATCTTCGGATAATAATAATTAATCAACATCATCTTGTATCTCGGATCAAGAATAACAGCCATGACCAATACCCCACTAATCTCATCCCAATACTTCAAAAATTTTCCAATCATGTTATCCGCCATATTCTTAACTGTAGGAACATCGGATGTTTGCCACCCCTTCAATGCAATCCTCATTTTACAAACCAATGGAAAAAAAAGATTAGCAGTGGGGTATGTTGTACCCGAAAACATCTCAGTCAACTTTGAAAAAGGCCTCAAATAATCTAGCATTTGCTTAGCCAACTCCCATTCCTCACTACTAGGCAAACACTTGTATTGTGGCTCAAGTGTTTGCAGTCGAGAAAAAACACTTTTGTACTTCACTGTAAGTTCAAGCATCACAAAAGTCGAATTCCATCTAGTTGGACAATCAAGCCCCAACTTTTTCACATCTATTTGTATTTGACGACATGCCAACTCAAACTTTTCCACTTGTTTTGGCGATGAACTCCAGTAAGACACACTGTCTCTAACACGTGTAATACCTCTCTCAATCACCGACAACCCATCCTTCACAATTAAATTCAAAATATGAGCCGCACACCTCATATGAAAAAAATTACCGCTCAATATCATTGACTCAGTGGACAATAATCCCTTCAATCTTGCAACCATCGCATCATTAGTTGCACAATTATCCAAAGTAACCGTGGATAACTTTCTATCTAGATTCCAATCCATCAAACACTTCACCAAAATTTGGGAAATGCAATCAGCTGTATGTGGGGCTTGCACATATATAAATCTGTTCAAATTTAAATAAAATTTTTTTAAAGTTAATAAAGTGCCTATACTATACAAATTTAAATACAAAATTTAAATATTTAATAAAGTAAAAATACCTTAGAATTCGACTTTGCAAATGCCAAGAGTTGTCAATGAAATGTCCTGTAACAACCATATAACCTTTCTTTTGATTACAAGCCGTCCACATGTCTGTAGTAATTGCCACCCTACTATTAGTAATCTCCAACAAATTCATTGCCTTCCCCTTTTCAATATTATATATCTTAAATATCTCACTCTTTAAAGTGTTTCTGGACATATGCTTCACCAATGGATTGCAATAATCAACAAAATCTCTAAATGACTCATACTCCACAAATCTAAGAGGAAGCTCATGTTTAACAACAACTGTTGTAAGTTTTTGACGTGCAACCAATGGATCAAATTTCTGAATTCCAAGCTCACCACTTTCGATTTTCACCAAGTGTTGCTTATTCTCAAAAACTTCTTCAATTGTCGGTTGATTAAAACCATGAATTTTTCTAGTATGTCTATTCAAATGACTAGTTCCCGATCTACAAGAAAGAACCGTTCCACAATGATTGCATTTTGCCTTTGCTACACCACCAACATTTAGTTTTGTGAAATGGTTCCAACAATTTGAAACAACCCTCTGTTTTCTTTTTTTATCACTCCGCATTTCTTCTTAAACATTTTCCGACTCCACAAATGGATTTGAAGGCAAATTAGAAGATTCAGAAACATTTTCCATTATAAACCTATACAAAATTAAAGGAGATAAAATATTAAATTAATAAATTAATTAAGCTAAGTGTAAATGCAGTAAACGCATATTGCATTTACAAGCACAGCAGTGACAAGACAATAAATTTACAATGTCCAGAACTCCATAGTCCATACAGTATGTGAATTGTGAATTAAATTATCACCAGAAATCACCAAATGATTGTTTAAAAAAAAATCAAGCATGTAAAGATATGTGTTGATCCGAATCATTCCATTTCAGTAACTTAAAACTTTGACAGAACAAATGCAAAGTTGCAAACTCTTATTTTGCTTTCAACGAAAATTGAACTTATCCAAATTTAGATGAACTCTCATTATCTAATCAATTCTGTCATTACAAAATTTAGAACAACAAACAGATCAAAAAAAGCCCCCTCCAGGCCTCCATCAAGTTGAGAGCAAAACGAATTCCTAAATTAGAGACTGAACAAACTGGAAATAAATAATTGTCAATTATGGGGCATGATTGCAAGTAAATTCCTTCAATCATAAGTAAAGACGCCACTTAATAAATGCCAAGTAAATTCATCTTCAAAATGAATTCAATCAAAACATTTTCTCTTCACTTGCACTCAAATTATGATCGCCCCGTGTTCCCAGACCCTTACAAATCATCATTCTTAAGCTCACCCAACAAGCAAAAGCATCACACTCTCTCATTTCAACAAACCCAAAAACAAAAATTTCACTCTTTGTTCATCACAAACTTGTCCCAATCCTACATTGATAAAAAAGCAGACAAAGATGGAAAGAGAATAAACTTTAAATTTTAGATAATTGCGCGGCTGTGCTGGTGGGTGGGAGGAATCGCGCGGCTGTGCTGGTAGATGGGAGGAATCACGCGACTGTGCTGGATCGCGCGGCTGTGCTGGTGGGTGGGAGACGCTGCTAGACATGCGGGAGATGCTGTTGCTGCCTTGCTGGGTGGCTGGACGGTGGGTGGCTGGGCAATGGCTGATGCTGCTGCTGCTGGAATCTGTTGTTGCTGCTGCTGGACGGTGGGTGGCTGATGGTTGATGCTGGCTAGACGCTGCTGGAATCTGGAGATGCTCGCTGCTGTTGGTTGCCGGCGGCAAGAACAGTGAGTAGGAACGGAGAGGTGAGTGAGAAGTGAGGGAATGAGCCACGAGGGATTTACCGATTTAGGGATTTTGTCATAGTTGAAATTGAATATTATAAATTGTTTTGCTATGTTACACTTACAACTTACAAGTTACAAGTTACAGACTCACAGACACAGTCACGGGAATGACTAATGAGGGATTTTTAATTGTTTTGTTTTAGTTTTTTTTTTTAATTTTATGAAATATTAATATATTATACAGTTTTTTTTAAATATATATCTATTATTTATTATAAAGTCCGGGCTTAAGCCCGGACTTTTCAATCAGGCCCTTGATTGAGCCCATATGTTATGGGCTTTGTTAATTATGAGCCCTTATCCATAATTTCAAGCCGCGGGCCGGGCTTAAAGCCCGCGGGCTTGGGCCGGGCCGGTGCGGGCCTGGGCTTTTCTGTCAACCCTAGTTATGAGTGTAAGAAGCTTGGAAACATACGATCGGTGTGTCCTCTTCGCAACAAGCTCAAGAAAAAGGCAATGGTAGCCACTTGGGATGATAGCGATGAGGAAACAAGTGAAGATAAAAAGCAACAATAAATGTCTAATCTAACTCTCATAGCAATTGGAGATGAATCATTAAACGAACTTGATAAGGTTAGTGATCCTGCTTATGATGAATTCAATGATGCTTTTAAAGAATTGCTTGATGATTGGATAAGATTAGGTAAAAAAAATGCATCCCTTGAAAACAAAATGATAGAAACTTCAAATGAAAAAGGATGCTTTACAAAAATGCAATAACTCATTAAATGAAATGATTAAAGAACTATAATTAGATAATAAAATATTGCAAGATAGAATTGTATCATTCAAAGGTAAACAAAGTATTTCATATGAGCATGAAAAATCACATGTTGATGAATTGATGAAAGAAAATGAAGTACTTAAGAAAAAGAGTGATGAGCTCAATAAAATTGAGTTAAAATTCACAAGTGGTCAAAAAAATTTGAAAAAATTACTGAGTACTAAAAAATGTGTGTTTGATAAGGAACGACTTGGATATAAGTCTAACTTAAAACAAAAATATTATAAAAATTATTTTGTTAAAGCTACCTCCACAAGTGATCATAAGATTATATTTCATTATTGCAATCAAAATTGTCATATGAAATATAGATGTTCAATAAAAATAAATGCATATTATAGTGTAAAATGTGTTTGGGTTCCAAAAGGAGCCATTGTTAACACTCAAGGATCCAAAAAGGTTTGGAATCCTAAGACTTGAGATTTTTTCTACAGGGTTTGAAGAAGAAGAAGAAGAAGAAATGGTACTCGAATAGTGGTTGCCCAAGCCATATGACGAGAAATTATACACGGTTTTCAAGTTTTACTAAAATCGAAAATGGTGGAGATGTTTTCTTTGGAGATAATTCAAAGGGGAAGAGTCTCAGAATTGGTAATGTCGGTAAAATATCATTAACTCTAATTAAAAATGTATATTTGGTTAAAAATTTGAAACACAATTTGATTAGTATTAGTCAATTGTGTGACAAGAGTTATAAAGTTGTTTTGATGAAACTAGATGTGTTATTGAGGACGCATGTGATAGCAAAATTTGTTTTGTTGAAAATAGATGTGCCAATGTTTGTATCATTGACATAGAGTGTGCATCTACTCATGATAAATGTTTTTCTACATTACATGATGATGGTTGACTATGGCATAGAAGACTAGGACACGCAAGTATGAATTTAATTTCTAAGATTTCCAAAAACGATTTGGTTAAAGGTCTTCCAAAAATTAGCTTTCAAAAAGATAAAATTTGTTAAGCATGCCAATTTAGTAAAAAAATCAAAACCTCTTTTAAAAGCAAAATTCATATTTCTAATTCGAAACCTCTTCGACTACTTTATATAGACTTATGTAGACCTTCAAGATATGCTAGCTTAAATGGCAAGTATTATGCTTTTGTAATTGTTAATGCTTTTTCTAGATACACACTGGTACTATTCTTAGCTAATAAGAATGATGCTCTTGATTCTTTTAAAGTGTTTTATAAGAAAATTCAAAATGAAAAAAGGTCTGGTATTGTATGCATTAGGAGTGATCATAGAGGAGAGTTTGAAAATCATGCATTTGAAACCTTTTGCAATAATTTTGGCATTGTGCATCAATTCTCTTCACCAAGAACTGCACAACAAAATAGAGTTGTTGAGAGAAATAATAGGTCTATTCAAGAAATGGCTAGGACCATATTGAATGAAAATGCATTACCTAAGGATTTTTTGGCCAAAACCGTCAACACTAGTTGTTACATTTTAAATCGTGTGTTGATTAGACCTCATCTCAATAAAACTCCTTATGAACTTTGGAAATATAGAAAACCCAATATTAGTTATTTCAAAGTTTTTGGATGCAAATGTTTTATTTTGATTACAAAAGATAATCTTGGTAAATTTGATCCAAAATCTGATGTTGGTATTTTTCTTGGTTATTCAAATACAAACAAAGCTTATAGAGTTTATAATAAAAGAACTTTGGTTGTGGAAGAATTTATGCATGTTACATTCGATGAGTCTAATCCTTCCTCTACAGAGAAAGTTGTTGATAATGATGCAGAGTTACAACAAGAAGAATCTTTAAAAGACAAACAAGATGATACATCACGAGAAAATCAAGAGGAGCAACAAGAAGAAACTAATTTGAAGCAAGACGAAGGTAATTCTCAAACACTCCCCAAGGAGTGGAGGTATGTTTTTTCTCACCCTAAAAATTTAATTTTAGGAGATCCCACACGAGGTGTAACTAGGGGTGGCAAAATGAATAAACGAATCGAATCGTAAACTAATTGGGTCAAGATTCTATGGATTTGGATTCGATTCGTTTATTAAACGAATTGAAATTTCAGGATTCAGATTCGATTCGTTTATTAAACGAATATGCGGTTCAATTCGTTTAATAGAATTGATAAATGAATCGAATCGAATCCGGATTCGTTTATTATTCGTTTATCCTTAACGAATCGAACTAAAGCGAATCGAATCAGGATTCGTTACAATTCATTTAGAAAAATATAATTAATAAACAAAATTAACTAAAATAAAATATAAAAAAATTACAAATTTAGCATCCCAGAACAAAATACAAATAACTCAAACCATATTATGCAGCCATCCAAATACCAAATTATAAATCCCTAATAATACAAATAACAATAATTAAATTTCAAATTATAAAGTAAGGTAATTTCTTTAATTCTCTTCATTTGTCTTTTTCACCTTGAAAACAAAAATCCTACCCCAAAATAAATAAAATGTTATTAACATATATAAACGAAATAATTCAAATTAATTGAAGAATAAAAGATCATATATATATTAAAGTTATTTAATTATTTAATTTTTAATTTTTTAACAGTGATATAATTGAAGAATATGAGCAAGAAATAAAAAAGCTTGCACTAATATTATATATATATATATATATTGAAGAATATATAAATTTATTTTTTAAAATTTTTAACAATGACATAATTGAAGAATATGAGCAAAAAATAAAAAAGCTAATAGCCTAGCACTAATGGACTCTTTGAAATCATCTTGATGGAAAAAGCTAAAAGCATCCATAGTTTACAACATATCTTTCGAAATGAAAAAGCTAGCACTTGGATGCAAAAATAATAAAAAAGGGAAAAAGAAGTGGAGCTTACTTTGGTGATGACTGTTGCTGGTTAAGTAACGTTGATAAATTGTAAAATCAACCCTGAATTGTTAAGAGATGAAGGTAAAGAGATGTGAAATGTAAGAATTAAGCCTAGGGCCGGCTGCTTTGATTGGTTTGACTTTGCTTTAGCTTAAAATTACAATATTAACCTCTAAATTTTAAAAAGTTTTCAAATAAATTTAGGGATACAAAAGTAATTTAATTAACCGAATAATAAACGAATATTAAACGAATTGATCTGTATTCAATTCATTTATGACTTGTTTATTAAACGAATCTTAAACGAATCAAAATCTTTAAACCCGCATTCGATTCGTTTAATTAGCGAATCGAATCGAATTCACCAATTTATTAAACGAATCAATTTTTTCAAACCCAAACCCATTTAATTCGCATCGAATCGAATCGAATAAACGAATCCTGACCCATATTGCCACCCCTAGGTGTAACTACTAGATCATCATTTAGAAATACTTATGAGTATACTGCATTCATATCTCAAATTGAACCAAAATCCTTTGTCGATGCGGAAAATGATGAATCTTGGATTATGGCAATGCAAGAGGAGTTGAACCAATTTGAGAGAAAGAATGTATGGGAATTAGTTCCTAAACCGGAACATCAATCCATTATAGGCACTAAATGATTATTTAGAAACAAAATGGATGAATCCGATGTAGTTGTAAGGAATTAACCTAAATTAGTCGCTCAAGGTTACAACCAACAAGAGGGAATTGATTTTGATGAAATATTTACACCTGTAGCAAGATTAGAATCCATTAGGATGTTATTAGCATTTGTGTGTTGTAAAGATTTTATTTTATATCAAATAGATGTTAAAAGTGCATTTTTAAATGGTTACATTATGGAGGAAGTTTATATGAAACAACTCCCTAGTTTTGAAAATGAGAAATTTCCAAATCATGTTTATAGATTAACTAAAGTATTGTATAGTTTAAAACAAGCACCTAGAGCTTGGTATGATGGACAAAAAAATTTCTTATTGGATAATAGTTTTTTAATGGGTAAGGCTGATACAACTCTTTTCATTAAGCACAAGAATCAATATATTCTCATTGTCCAAATTTATGTTGATGATATTATTTTTTGTTCTACTAATGAGTTTTTGTGTGAGGAATTTTCATCTTGTATAAACAAAGAATTTGAGATGAGCATGATGGGAGAATTGAAGTACTTTCTTGGACTTCAAATAAAACAAATTAAAAAAGGAATCTTCATCAATCAAGCCAAATATTTAAGAGACTTACTCAAAAGACTTGGCCTTGAAGAAGGAAAGATTAAAAGTACTCCAATAAGCTCAACAATAAATCTTGACAAGGATGAAAAAGATAAGAAAGTTGATATAAAAACTTATCGAGATATGATCAGATCCTTACTTTACTTGAATGCCAGTAGTCCTGATATTATGTTTAGTGTATGCTTGTGTGCAAGATTTCAATAATGTCCTAAAGAATCTCATTTGCTTGCAGTAAAATGATTTTTTCGTTATTTGAGTGGAACTATAGATCTTGGCCTTTGGTATCCTAGGGGAACACATATAGACTTAACCTGTTATTCAGATGCCAATTTTGCCAAATATAAGGTTGATAGAAAAAGCACTAGTGGAACATGTCACTTTTTAGGTCGTTCTATGGTCTCTTAGTTTAGTAAGAAACAAAATTTGGTTGCATTATCAACTACCGAGGTTGAATATATTGCAGCCGGAAGTTGTGCTAAAGCCTTATGGATGAAACAAACTCTTAGAGACTTTGGCATTTACCTTGATAAAATTCCTATCATGTGTGATAATACTAGTGCCATAAATCTTTTAAAGAATCCTATCTAACACTCAAGAACCAAGCATATAGAGATTAGACATCATTTCTGAAGAGATCATGTTAAAAAATGAGATATTTCATTGAATTTTGTTTCAACCGAAAAAAATGGGATATTTCAAGTCTTACTAACATCCTTACTTTTATGTATTTAAGCTTCTTGTGATTTAATTATGTGTGTTTTATTTTAATTAAGTGTTTTATATATTTTAGGGGCATCATAGTTATTTCACAATGAACGAGAGATCAGACAACAAAACGGACATCAGTTTTGAACACAAAACAGTCAAAAACCTTAGGAGGAGCATAAAAGAAAAAATGACACTGTTCACATGTACGGTACTGTCCATGTTACTGTTCACGACACTGTTCACAAATACGGATCGATGACGTGGCATTGACCGATGATGTGGCATTGACTGATGAGGTGTCACGATCTTGTTGGACTAAAATTCTTATGTACTGTTAATCGGTGACGTGGCAGCATGTTAGTGGATAAAAAATTGCGCATACGGTACATGCATATACACATGATTATTTTCAACCAAACTGCATCACTGTTCAAACCGCATCACTATTCAAACTGCGTGGTCAAACCATGTTACTATTCAAACCGCATAGTCAAACCGTGTACTGTTGACTGATGATGTGGCATAATCCTGAGCGTCCAAAATGTTTTTAATTTGATGGCCATGATTTACTCAGTATATCTATAAAAAAAGGGCTCTCCCCCCCTAATTGGGTATCTCTAAATCTATTTTTGGGCTCCATTTTCTGTAATTCCTTCTCCATCTTATATTTTCTATGTATTTTAATAAATTTTCATTTTGCCCCTAGTTCAATTATGAGTAGCTAATTTTCTTTCAAGCTTGGGTTGAAGGTGAAGTCTCAACATGTGCCATGGGCTTTATTTGGAAAATTTATTTTCTCTTCCCCTTTAATTTTTGTGGATGTTTTGACTTTTCGTTGACAAATAGTAATAATCTTATCTAGATACCACCCTGGTTTCACCAGCTCCCTAGTACAAGATTGTTATTATTTGGTACGATAAGTCCTTAGCACCATATTGATTAAAATGTGGTTCATGAGGAGTGGAAACTCCCCCTCATGATTTAATTGGTATTAATAAAGAATATTTAGCCCATGGTACATGTTAATGCAGATCCAGATACCCAAGTACTTCATTTCAATAGATTTCACTTTAATTTAATTCCACCATTCCTATTTAAATTTTAAGATAGTTCAAATAATTTTCACCACAAATCCAACCACCCACATAGAAAATTAATTCTACACGTAGTTAAAATCCACCTTCTCGTGGGATCGACACTCGTCTCCATTAATCTATTCTACAATATATTCATGCACTTGTAAGTTCAATAAAATTTGCACAACATTGACCATGCAGATTAGAATCCTTCATAGTATTCTCTAGCATATAGTTACTCTTAGGAAAGGGCATAGTGATGAGGTAACTCGCTTAGATGTTGGTTGTTGGGCTGTCTTCTTAGAAGGCGTCCGGTTAACCTTGGGTATATTATACTTCGTCACATGTTGTCTACACTTGCAGTGAACAAAAGACTTCTTCCCTATGGTAGCATTATCATTAGGATATTGAGGCATTTTAGGATTCCCATTACTGAGCTTGTGTATGACGAGACTAAGAGATTGGGAGGTGAGCTTATTCTCGGAATCGGTTTCCATTAGCGTAATGGAGAATGGGTGAATATCACCTCATCTAAGAATAAAGATACACTTTTAGGTCCTGAGGATGATCGTCTATTGAACGATATTTCTTCTACCGATCAGCATCCTGACTTTCAATTAGGAGCCAAACCTCGAGTTCCTCGTCAAGCTACAGTTGCTCACGCTGAGGAGCTAGAAAAGCATGATATGGATGTGCCTCCAGCTCTTGCATATTCTTTAGCATCTAAGGGCTTGAGCAGTAGTTTCTTAGCGAGGTTCGTACTCTTTCACTACAGCAGCAGCATGAACTTCATGATGGTCAGAGATGCATCCTCTCTGCCCTCAGTTTCCCTCATAATGAGTCTTCATCGCATCCACCTCCTTAGCTTATCTTTCTCTGTTTTATTTTTTTTCCCTTGTTTCGCACATACATTTCTCATCTCATTTTATATTTTAGATGATATAACTATATCGTATGTACTTTTACAATGGTATGTGGATTACTTGATGATTTTGATAATTACTAATTATATGCATGTTGTTTATTAGGATGAAAATTGTTTTCTGTTGTTGGATTGTTGACGCTGAGCTAATTTGATTTTGCTATTGGATTTGAGATTATATGGAAGTGTCTTTAACTATTTTTGTATTTGAGGATATGCTCATTTTGAAAGGGAGATTTCACTGAAATTTCTACTCGCACAAAATGGGTAATATATGCACTTCTATCTTTAGCCATTTCCATAATTTTTTTCTTTTTTATGATGAAGGGGGAGATATATATCTTTATTTTGATAAAAGTTTTGGTTAAAAATTGATTGGTCATATACTAAAGGGAGCATATACTTAAGGGGAATAAAATTGCATAATCTTGTAATGTTTGTCATTATCAAAAAGAGGGAGATTGTTAACTTATATGTTTAATGATTTTGATGACACTACTACAAAATTAGGTTTTTGTGACATAATTTTGTTATTAGAAGTTTGGAATTGTCAAAGTCTTGTGACATATATATGTGGATTAGATTTTTTGACAGATAGAACCAGACACAAGCTTGAGGTTTGAAAATTTTGATTATTTTAACAAAAATTAGTGACAGAACTCTATCACGGAATGATAATTGAAGTGCTCCCTGACATAATTTTTTTCATGGAATTAAATTTTCATGCCACGTCGACATGAATAAGCGATGCATTTATTTATTTATTTATTTTATGTTTATTCCACATCAGCACTAAATAAGAACATCAATTTTTGAATTTTTAGTAAGACTTGACAAAAATCTATCAAATAAATTAACTATATAGAACTTATTTTGCCATGTATGCAAATAAAAAATTAATATTCTATTATAATTTTTTTGTGATATATAGTGGCGCCTTTTTATGGCGCCTAAATTTTAGGCGCGTATTTCTTTAGTTTTTTTGTCACAAATTATTATTAAAAGATTCTCCTGAATTAAAACGGTGTAGTTTTATACAGAATAAACTACGTCGTTTTACTAAATAACAAGGGAAAGGCTGTAACTATTTTGACTTAGAAAATTTTTTTTCCTCTCATTCTCTATACTCGACAACCTTCACTCTCAGTAAAAAAAAAAAAGAATATACTTCATGCTCCAATTCGGAATTCTAGTATTTGTAGAAACAAAATCAATTCTCTGCACTTAAAGACGGAATTTGGGACCGGTTTCGAAAGCTTCTATTTGGGTTAAAGAAAATTCATAGTTCGAAGGATGATTGGCGTGACCTACTGAAGCTTTTAAAGTTTATCCTACAATTTTAGGTAAAAGCACAATCACTTTTTAGTTCTTTCTCTCGCCTTTTTTTTTAACGTATGTGCTTATTATGCCTAAATTTAGTGGTGCCAATGATTTTGGGACCTAGGGTTTTCAAAGCTTTTTGTCTCTTTATGCAAAATTGTTTGGCTTCGTTGCTAAGGGACACATTTGTGGGGAACACGTTGAATTAAAAATGAGAGTGTGGTCCCTTTTTTATTCTTGAGTATTTGAAAATTTGCATATTTTGAGGTTTTTAATAGACAAAAGACTACGGATTTGTGCTTTTGTATTTATAAACTATGGTAAAATTTCAGTAATTTTGTACAATGATAGTGGTCCCTTGAAGCTCCACTTATATTGAATTGAGTTTTTTATTTCAAAATACAAGTGTTGGTTTTCTTTTTTGGCTTATTTCATAATTGATGTGGTTCCAATCTTTGTGTTTGACTTTTTGTTGGCTAATGAAATTGTGGTCCCTTTTTCTTTTACAACCAGAAGAAAGTACACTTAGAAAAAAAAAATTATTTGATATTCTAATTTATTTGTATTGCAATTAGAAGAAAAAAGAGAATTCAATAGATGCATAAATTAAAAGGGATGATGATTCATTACAGATGATGGTAGTAGTAGTAGAATAAATAAAATGAGAGGAAATATTTTCTAAAGTTTGTTTGGTACATTTTAAGGAATTTTACTTTTTTTGATCTTGGCGCATATAGCTTTTTGTATTTTCTAAAATTCCCTTGCAATGACAATTAAATTTAAGCTTTCTGGAGTTAAATATTTGTTTTGTTTCATATTATGAGATTTTGTTCTTGGCTTCAGGCTTGTCTTGGTTACTGCTGCTTTGTAGAGTTGTGGAGTTTCACGGTGCTTCTAATTTTCAAAAAGGTAATTTCTTCATTATAAGTAATTTTGTGTGAATTGAGTTGATTTGATTTAGAAAATTTTCCCTTGCATTGAGTTATTTCCTTTTATTTGGATTATTTAACGTTGATTTTTAATAATATTGTTTGTTTATGTGTTAATTATAGTTTTGCCTTTGTGTTTGGAATATAGCATGTGCTACATGACCCCTTTACTAATACAACAATGATGAATAATTCATTTATGTGCTTTTAGTGCAAAGTATGTTAGTTATAGTTTTGTCTTTGTGTTTGGAATATAGCATGTGCTAGATGCCACCTTTACTAATGCAACAATGATGAATAATTTATTTATGTGCTTTTAGTACAAAGTAGAGCTTTTGCATATGGTTTCAAGTAATAATTCATACTTTGTAGTTGATCATGCATATGTTTTGGATTTATTAGAAAATCAAGTAATTGTTAAAGATGTACAACTAATTAACATCCTTATTCTTAACACTTTGCATGACAAATTATAGCCACCTTCTTCATTCCTTAAAAAAAGTTGGAAAAATAAAATGTACACAAGTTCAGAGCAAAAGTTTTTTGGACTGAAATTAATAGTAAAAGTAATAAAAGATAAGGAAAACGATGTCATCAAAATTGTTCATATAAAATATATGTTCAAAATCAAAAGAGAATATAGTAAAAATTGGTCCAAAGTATCAAAATATTAAAGTGATAGAGCTAATTCATAAAAGAATATGTTTTATTGGTAAAAGCTACAAGCACCTATTATATAAAATATGTTCTTAAACAATTATTTCTTATATTCAAATATCCAAATTGTTGTTTTCATGATTTATTCGGAAAAATAATGATTAATGACTAATATAGGAATAGTAAGGAGGTACTACTTAATAATACTATTATCTTTTATTTTATTTAACGTAATGGTAATCCAATTAATTTCTTCCAACCTATGTTAGTCAAGCCTTAGATCTCTTGTTTTTAATATAAGAAAGTTTACATTCCAAATAAATGGCACCTACTATTATTACTATTACTTTATTTTTTTTAATCTTTCTACTCCTATTATATAATTAATACTCATTAAATTAATTAAATAATTAAATATATCATGTCTTTTCAGGGAGATATTTTCTACTTCATACAATGGATAATTCATGGATGTCATCCAATAGGCAGACCATTGCTTATGAAAAAGGGGTTGCCAGCTTTATTAAGTATGCCATTAAAAATTCTGATAACCCTAACTTTATAAGATGTCCATGTGAAAAATGTGTGAACATGATATATCGAACACCTCGAGAGGTAGTAGATCATCTATTTGTGAATGGTATTGATGGAAGTTACAAAGATTGGTCTTGGCATGGAGAGAAGACAACATTCTCATGCGAAGACCACTATAATGACCAAAATACCAACAATGACTTTGCTGCCACTGTTGAAATGGTGCATGATGCATTTAGATATTGTGATAATGATGTTGAGTCATTGAGGGATTTATTAGAAGATGCTGAGAAGCCTTTATATCCTAGTTGCACTAAATATACAAAGTTATCTGGTTTGTTGAAATTGTGCAATGTAAAAGGGAGATATGGGTGGTCAGATAAAAGTTTTTCAGAATTGCTCATTTGCCTTCAAGATATTTTTCCAGAAGAGAATCTATTACCTTTATCAATTTATGAGGCTCAAAAAACAATGAGTGTATTAGGTGTACAATATGAGAAAATACATGCATGTCCCAATGATTGTATTCTCTATCAAAAGAACTACGAGAATCTTGTTGAATGCCCCTCTTGTGGGCAATCAAGATGAAAGAATCAAAGTAAGCACATAGATAAAAAACAAAAAAAAACTGAAGGTTCCCGCAAAGGTCCTGTGGTATTTTCCTATCGTTCCTAGGTTGAGACGCTTGTTTCAATCTCCTGAAACTGCAAAGGACTTAACTTGGCATGCACATGGTAGAGAAAATGATGGTATGCTTCGTCATCCTGCTGACTCTCCTTCATGGAAATTAGTTGACAAATTATGGCCTGATTTTGCCTTTGAGATTAGAAATGTTAGGTTTGCTCTTTGTTCTGATGGGATCAATCCTTTTGGTACCCTCAGTAGCCAGTATAGTTGCTGGCCAGTTATACTTGCTAATTATAACCTTCCACCTTGGTTGTGCATGAAAAGAAAGTTCTTGATGTTGTCTTTGTTGATCTCTGGGCAGCGAGAACCCGGAAATGATATTGATGTTTACTTAGCACCATTGATTGATGGTTTGAAAATTTTATGGGATGTGGGCATTGAAGCCTATGATGCGAGTAAGCAAGAATCTTTCATTTTACGTGCCATGTTAATGTGGCCTATAAGCAACTTCCCTGCATATGGTAATTTATCTGGTTGTGTTACAAAGGGATACTATACTTGTCCAATTTGCAAGGAAGGAACTACTGAACAATGGTTGTCGCATAGTAATAAAATGGTATATATGGGTCACTGACGATTTCTTCCACATGGTCATTCTTTTAAAGACAAAACAAGAGTTTTTAACAATAAGGTAGAGATTGAGTTCCCTCTTAAACCATTGACTGGTGAGCAAATTTTAAAGATGGTTGATGGCATTGACTGCACATATGGGAAGAATAAGAAAAAAAATGGAAAAAGGGGGTAAGTAGTGTAAAAGATGATGTAAAGGTGTGTTATAAAAAGAAATCAATTTGTTTTTAGCTTGTGTATTGGAAACATTTACTTGTTCGACATCAATTAGATGTGATGCATATTGAAAAAAATGTTTGTGAGAGCATTTATGGCACTCTATTAAATATTCCGGGTAAGACTAAAGATAGTCTTAAAGCGAGATTAGATCTTCTAGAGTTAAAGATTAGGCCTGAGTTAACTCCAAAAAATGAGGGAAGTAGTACAGTTTTACCACCAGCTTGTTTCACATTAAGCAGAGAAGAGAAAATGAAGTTTTGCCAAACCTTAGTAGATATCAAAGTCCCTGAAAGATACTGTTCAACCTTGAAAAATTTTGTATCTATGTCAGATTTGAAGCTTCATGGATTAAAATCTCATGATTGTCATGTTCTAATGCAACAAATCTGACCCTTAGCAATAAGGTCAATTTTACCAGAACATGTTAGATGTGTCATCATAAGACTTTGTTTTTTCTTCAATGCTTTGTGTACTAATGTCGTTGACCCAAATAAGCTTGATCAATTACAACTTGACATTGTTGAAACTCTGTGTGTGTTGGAAAAAACCTTTATGCCTTGCTTTTTCGACATCATGATTCATTTGACTGTTCACCTAGTAGAAGAAGTTAGGCTTTGTGGTCCAGTGTGTCTTAGGTAGATCTACCCATTTGAAAGGGAAATGAAACCTTTGAAAGGTTATGTCCGTAATCGTAACCGTCCTGAAGGATGCATAGCTGAGTGTTACATGGTTGAAAAAGCAATGGAATTTTGTGATGATTTCTTATCAGTTTTAAATGCAATTGGAAATCCCCCTGGACAAAAAGACATGATGTTAATTGAAAATCCTTTAACAAGTGGAGTAATAGTAGAAGTTCGTCATGAACTGTTGGAGCAAGCACATCGTTATGTGTTACAAAACACAGCAGAGGTTCAACCTTATATTGAGTAAGAATCTTTTAGCTTTTTGATATGCTTTGTCATTTAAAACTTATAATTTATAAAGATTCATGTCCATGTTACATTTTTTTAGTGAACACATGAGGTGCTTAAAGAAACAATATCCTCGTAAATCAAAAAATACAAAATCGTTACAAGACCAGCACCATCGTACCTTTACTTACTGGTTGGATGAGAAGGTTTGTTGCTGTCCAAGTTCTTTTAAATAAGGAAAATCTTTACCCTTTTAGTAATACAATACTAATAAAATCTAATACATGTAGGTGTCAAATGCACAATTAAAAGATGAATTAGTTTCAAATTCATTATGGTGGTTATCACAAGGACCTCGCCCAAATGTGATTAAATATCCAGGGTATCTCATAAATGGGTTTTATTTTCTAGCACGAGATCGAGATACGAATCGAGTGACTCAAAATAGTGGTGTAATTATTGTGGCAAACACAATGCAAATTGCAAGTGCTAAAGACAAAAATCCTGTAGTTAGTGACATGACATATTATGGGGTTATCAATGAGATATGGGATATTGATTATACTATGTTCAAGGTGTTGGTGTTTATGGTCGATTGGGTTGACAGTGGCAACAATATTCATGTTGATGATCTTGGTTTCACCTCTGTTGAACTCGATCGGATAGGTCACAAAAATGATTTGTTTATCTTAGCTTCTCAAGCAAAACAAGTATTTTATGTTCCTGATCAACGTGATGAACATCTTTCAGTTGTGTGTGCTATGGCCCAAAAGGTCAATGAATCTGTGGCAAATAAAGTTGAGGGAGACAACATCATCGAACATCCTCCCTTTTTAAATGAAGCACCAACAGTTAATTCGTTTGATAAGGAAGATGATGATGTTAAAATCTATCATCGTCCAGGCTAGCCAAGTGTTAAAGTTGATAATTAACAATCAACAGAATATGGCATATTAAATTCACATTATAGTAAGTGTTTTTTTTATTATTTTATTTTTAGTAGTAATTAATATTGTTAGTTTTATTTTTATTAAATTTTTTCAGTGGTTGTTAATACATTCATTATCTATGATTAATGTTTATTTTTTATTTTGTAGTTAAAATTATCTGTTAAGTTTGACCAATACTAATAATTTTTATTTTTCTTTTCTAACAGAATGTGTGAATCAGAAAACAATGCCTATGGTGGTGAAAATAATGATAGTGATCCTTTGGATCTTAATGGTTGACCTTCAAGAGGAATCACTAAAAAAGCTAGTGTATTTAAAAGACAATCAAATAGTGGTCAGATTGTGGTTGTATATAATGAGAGAGGAATTCCTTGTGGAGCTGAGGCCATTGACATGGACCAAACTATTGGTATGTTGGCGCGTCAAGTGATACCTATCGTGTACAATGATTGGCGTAAAGTTCCTCAAATTTATAAAGAAGAGTTATGGAAATACATCCAGGTAATGTTTAAGTATTTAAAAAACTTAAAGGAGAATCAATTTTGTAGTTAATTCTTTAGGTCAATAAAAGGATAATAATTTACTTGATGTGTACAAACCTCTGTATAGTTCTATATGAGGCATGATTTTTCAGATTGTGATATTTATTTTGGTTGATACAATGCTTTTTGAAAATGATAACAGCTTATGGTTTGATTATCTACAATTTTATTCCTATCATTTAAAATATTAAGAGTTTCACATGTTGTTTTCAGTTATTCATTTTTTCCGCATGTTTAATTGTAGAAACTATTTAAAGTGGATGTATGCTCCAAAAAGCAAGTTATCATGCAAATGGGAACAGCACATAGACAGTTTCGTCACAACTTGTATGTCACTTATATTATCCTGAACAAGCATAATCGTAGAGAATTACATAAACCGCCATTGAACTATCAGTATATCAAAGATCATCATTGGAAAGAGTTTGTGGATAAAAAACTATCAAATAATTTTGAGGTATTGATACAGGTTATGACACTCTTATCATTGTATCTTTGCTATAGTCTATATGTAATGTCTATGTTTTACAATCATTTCAATGTACAGGAGCAACAGAGAAAAAGCACAAGATTCTTGAAAGCAAAACCAGTATAATCATAGCTTGGGTTCTGGTGGTTATAAGAGGGTAGTTAAGAAAATTGTAAGTGATAACTTATTTCAAAATTAATTGTCTCAATTGTGAGGTTTCAATTAATAATTAAATTAATTATTAACCTTTTTTTATTTCATGTAATTAATTCTTGATACTTTTCTAAATAGATGAAAGACACAGGCCTATCTGAATTACAAATTGATAGAAGCATTTTATGGAAGGAGGGACACAAAAGCAAGTCTAGAGAGTTTAAACCTGAAGCATTACCCATTGTTAATAACATTGTAAGAATTATTGATGTTGTTCATGAATTTATACTATTGTTTTAGGGAAAATTTGGAAATTATGTTGGATTCATTAATATTTGGTTTCGGTTTTAGGATAATTTGGCTAGGGAAGTAAAGAAAGGAGTAATGAAAGTTGAGGGAAGGGATGATATTCTTGCTAAAGCATTAGGCAAACCTCCTGTTACTGGCCATATGCAAGGTTTAGGGAAGTTTATTACTGCTTCAATGTACTTTGATACTGTGAAAACTAATTGTTCAATGAATGCAGAAGGAAACATTTTTCAAGAGACGTTATGTGAAATTAACAGTCAACTAAAACATATTTCTGCACATTTGAATGTAAGTGGCAAGGATTCTGAAGGTGTGAGTTCTAATATGAAGATTAGTAGTAAGAAGGTTGGCCAGCAATTAGATATAGATGTTGTCTCCTTAGATAATGATGATGTAAGTATATAATATGTTACTCCTTCACTTATTTTATTTTATGTTTGATGTTCTTAGTGTTTTTAGATGTAAGTTGAACCAATTTTGAATTTCTTCATGGTTTATTATATAGATAATTTGTTTTATGCTGATCATTTTTTAATTTATGAGATAGGAAGATGATGTGAATGAAAAACAACTTAAAAAAAGAGCTTACAATGTCATTGAAAATGAGGAAAGCAAAAAAAGAACGATCCATATGGAAGAAGAAAGTGACAGTCATAAAGCCATGCCGCTTGTTGGCATTGAAGAAGCCTCCCCAGATCATAAAATTTTATGCCATGTAATTAGAATACGTTAGATAATTTAAATGAGCTAGCCATTTTTCTTTTAATTTATGAATGAAAATTAACATAAATTTACATGTCTTGACTTAGGGTGATGAAACAATGCGGATGAAGATTAGTGAAGATATTGAACACATTCTTTCCCAGGCAGAAGAGCATTCTAGAATTTTGAAAATGAAAAGATGCGAAGAAATTGAACGGTTTCTTACCATGGCACAAGAGCTTCTTAGGTTTCAAGGAAAGAAAGTATATTTTAAGGATTTGATTTATGGACAATGTGATATCAGCACATACATAACGATAGAGGATTGTAGTGTGTTGGCATACTTCGAGGAGTTGACAGTGAATTGTCTCATGATATGGACAATGTAAAGAAGATTGAGATTTCTTGCAAGCATATGTTTTAATTATTAATTATTGTATAACTTATTAAATTTTCTTTTGCACAGGAAGTTATATGAGGAACTAAAGAGGATTGGGATGACGATGAAGTATAAATTCATAAATCCAGCTGCTGTCTCGCTTTCTAGTCGAGCAAATTCAAATAAATCTCGAATTATAGAACGAAAATCATTGTATCCCAATTGGAAGGAATTCAATCTGGACAGTTATGCTTCATGCCTTATAATCCTAAGTAAGTACTTGAGCCTTATTATTTTATTTAATCACATTACTTTTTTAAGAAAATCCTTTACTAAAATTAAAGTTTGATTTGTAGTAGATTTCATTTGGTCCTTATTGTTATTGACATGGATTCTAATACAATATATTATTTGGATCCAATGTGACAACCAATGCTATGGATCTAAGGCTTCTTTTGAATAAGTAAGTGAAATTTTATATGTTTCTACATATGTTTATGACATTAAAGGTATGTTTTGACAATTTCTACCATGGATAATCATACATTCTACAGTGCCATGGCAAGACTTAATGTTAAAGAATTAGCTTCAAGCAATAAAGTTAAAGTTAATTGGGCTACAGTGAAGGTAAAAGTAATTAATTATTAATTATCATGCACATTTGAGTTCAAATGATAAATATTCTTAACATACAGTTAATTGAATAATTTTTTAGGCACCGAGACAACCCGAAAATGTCGGATGCGGATTTTATGTCATGTCCTATATGCAAGATATCATTGCTGATAACAATGTGCTAAAAGAAGATGTAAGTGTACATTTTTTATAATGTACTACTATATTCATATAATAGCTAATTTATTTGAATTTGTGTATAGTTCTTTGGAAAGAAAACTTATAATGGAGAAGAGATTGATGAAATCCGTAAGGAGTGGGCGTCCTCCTTTGTCTTGGAAAAGTTTTGATTATTTCAGGTATGTGATATAATTATCGGTTGAAAGTTGGCTTTTTCATACTACGAATATACAAAAGAGAGTATTAGGTATCAAATATTCACTTTAGTTTTCATAAGTAATTATTCCCTCAATTCCATTTTTCTTTAAGTATATTTGTATTAATTAGAATATTATAGTTCATAGGCAATAGAACAGTTTGACTTTGTTGTTAACTAGTGTTTTTAAATATTTGTAAGCATTCTAAGTGCTTAGGCTTTTTTAGGTTTCTGTTTACATATTTTTGTTGGCTAATGCTTGTGTACGTTTTATTGTTGGTTGATGTTGTGTATTCTTTTTTTTGGGGGGGGGGGACAATTTGTAAGCATACTGTGAATAAAATTTGGTTCATTTGAAGATTGATGTACATTTATGTATTTGTAACCAAACAGCATTTCAAAATTTCATTACGTTGATGCATTTTCTTTTATTTCTATGTGTGCAGGAGATTGTTGTTGTTGTTCATTGCTTATATATGCTACTGGTGATCAGGCGATTAACATACATTGATGTTTCTTTTTGGAGTCAATTTCAATATTTTAAGCTATATATTTTTGGTAGTTATCTCTTAGTTAACTGATCAATGTATACGTTTATTACCTGGATTGAATTTATCTTCTACTTTATATTTTGGAATGCTGGATATAAACATATGTATGTTGGATTATACTTTATAAAAATTTATTATGTGATTTACTGAACCAATTTGTATTTTTTTTAAATTGTAATGGATTTATTTTAGAATTTTATTATTTAGGAATTGTAAAAAAAGGATAACTGAAATTGAAAAATATCTATCTTGCACATGTGACATAATATATTTCCCACCGTGACAAAAATCTATCATCCACTTGTGACAGAAATGATTGCCACATTACCATAATGTTAGTAGCCACATCATATGCAACGTTTGTAAATTATTCCACATGTATAAATATGTAAGATTCCACATTAGTTACATTAAAAAAAATTATAATTAACATGTCAGCCAATTGTGGGACCAGATATGCCAACTCAATTGCCAAATAGGATGACACATCAACAAAATACTATACATATAAGTTGCCACGTGT
Source organism: Citrus medica (assembly GCA_002013955.2). Classification (NCBI taxonomy): domain Eukaryota; kingdom Viridiplantae; phylum Streptophyta; class Magnoliopsida; order Sapindales; family Rutaceae; genus Citrus; species Citrus medica. The sequence goes on from MKYO02029845.1 coordinate 216,073, forward strand.
GAAAGAATATTTTTAACACTATTTCTTGACAATTATTTTCTGTCACAAATCAATAAATAATCTGTCACAACATTCTTACTGTGGCTTTTGGGACAAAAAAAAATTATGTCAGTAACATTATTTGTGACAATAATTCTATCAGAAATGATCAGTTTTGTAGTAGTGTGATAAGAAACAAGCTTTAAATTGATAAGTCTAAAAATTTTGTTAATCAGATCAGAATCTTTAAGCCGTATAATAATCGAAGCATAGAATAATCTTCTGGAAATAATTGGATAACTAAATGGTACACCGATTTATTAAGGTTAAATAAAATCTAAGAAAACGATGAACCGTTTATTAGAAAATGGCAAACTAATAGTATTTCAAAATGTAACAATTCGATAACGGTGAACTGTTTATAGATAACGGTAATTCGATTGCATTCTAGAGAGTAAGTTTCCAGGTAATGGCAAACCATTTAGGAATATAGTAATCCGATTGCAATCCAGAGAGTATGTTTCCAGATAATGGCAAACTGTTTAGGAATAACGTTAATCTGATTGCATTCTAGAGAGCAAGTTTTAGATAACGACAAACTGTTTATTGATAACGGTGAACTGATTGCATTCCAGAGAGCAAATTTTAGTTAACGGCAAACTGTTTATTGATAACAGTAAATCATAACAGTCCACAAAGCAATCATCTTGCAAATGGTAAATTATTTATGTCAAATGGAAAACCGATATCTTTGGACATCTTGATAACGGCGATCCAACAATTTGAATTTTGGCACAACGATCACTTGGTCAAGTCAAAATGGTGATTCGATAAATGCAAAATGGTGATCCGATTGTGTGCAGAAAGTCAACAATGGCTAGCTTTCAACTCCATCTATAAATTGGATCAATCAAATTCAAACAAAAGGAGATCCAACTATTATCATTGAGCTTGCTATTGAATATACAACCATTATTGAGCTTCAAACTTTTTTTTTATTTCATTCATTCACACATTAAGCTATCATTTGTAATAAAACATATTGTGTGAGAGAACATTTATTTATAATCTTTATTTTTGAGTGATTGTAAGTATTGGGATACAAATGGGTTAAGAGATTTGGGATAATATCTTATTGTAAAGGTTGGTTGGCACCTGTGAAGTCAATTGTAAAAGTTCTTGAAGTCTTGGAGGTTGGATAGTGGAATCCTCAAGCCGGTGAGCTTGGAGGCATGAACGTAGGTGGGATTGGCCGAACAACGTAAAAATCTTTGTGTTTGAATCTCTCTTCCCTTATCTCTTTACATTTTGATTGGTTTATTTATTATTGTTTTGAATTTGTTTAAGATTTGCATTAAGTTTTGTTCAAGCATTGGACTTTTTTTTTGTAAACCCAATTCACCCCATCTTGGGTTGCCTGGTTAGTATTTCATCTCATTCTAATAAATATGGTATCAAGCACTCATTATACCAAAGGAAAATAAAATTTTGCTAAATGTAATGTCAAGTACACATTATACCACGTGATAACAATCTTTCTGCCAATAATGTGGCAAGACGGTCCACTAATTAACTTATATATACTCTCTATCAACATTGAGTTAAGAAAAACCATGAGTATTTGAGGGTACTTTTTTCTTTAATAAATATAGTGTAAAGTGCTCATCGTGCCAAACAGTAATGATCTTGCATTAGTGAGTCAGTATACCATACAAAATCTAAATAGGAATTATTGTCTATCAATAATAAGTTAAAACAATCCACATAAATCAGAGAGTGGGTGAATAAAATTACCAAATTAAGCATTAGATCGTGTTGAGGCTTCACTTTCAACTCGAGATTTAAATTAATTTAGCTATTCATATTGAGGTAAGGCTAAAATAATAATTTTATATTAAAATATGTAAAAACACAAGATAGAGCAAGAATTACATGCAATAGAGCTTAATTTTGTCACAGAGCAATCAAATTAAGGGAGAGCCCTCCTATTTAAAGATATAATGGATAAACCATGGCCATCATATGAAAACAATTCAGATGTATAGGATTGTGCCACATGCCAAGCTCTAATTGGATGAAACAAGTCATCAGGGTTGTCATTTCATGTTAACGCACATAGCGTACGAGCTTTTCTCAATCTAATAATATGCTACAATGTCATCAGTCAATGTAAAAGTCAACAAGCTTTGATTCAATGTATTGCATGTTACGTGCACACATTTTCCAGTCTAATAATATGCCCTCACATTATCAGTCAACACAAAAGTCAATGAGCATTGATTAAGTGTGTGTAGGTCTATCATAAACACGTATATCAGTTGAATAAGATCCTATCACGTCATCAATCAATGCCACATCAGCTAGGCTCCACCAAAAATTATTATTTTTTCCTTTATGCCCTACCTAAGATTTTTAGGTATTTCAAGTACAAAACTGCTCTCTGTTTTGCAGTTTTGCTAATTGATTTTAATCATGAAATAACCAAAATACTCTTGAAGTACATAAAATACTCTAATTATAACATAACGCACATCATCGAAGTTCGAGGGACTTAAAAAAGTAGAAATGTTATTAAATTCCAAAAACGCATAAATTTAAAAAGATAATGGAGAAGAGAACAAACACGCGAATTTTTACATGGTTTAGCAAAGCCCTTATACATCCATACCTCCAAGCAAACAAGGCTTAAACATTCCACTATTCAAGTCTTTCAAGACTTCAAGATTTTACAATTGACTTTAGAAGGTGTCAATAAACTTTTACAAGTAGTGATGTACACAAACCTCTTTCCCCAAAGTGTTTCCCACACTTATACTCACTCAACTTTGATATATAAATGAAGGTTACAAAGATTACTCTCTCACTACTAGAAAAATGGTCTTTATTAACAGTAGAATAGTGTTGGTAATTACTTTCAATGACACTTTTTAATTGTATTAGTGATCTGGTAGTCAGAACAATAATGACACTTGTTTGTGGTGTCACGAATGTAGTGTCAGTGATTACTATTACTACAATATCTTTTATATTACAACACCATAGTATTAGTAATTGTTGATATTTTGTTAGTGTCTATGATTACTGTTACCATGGTATCACTGTTTAATTTATTTAAAAAATAAAAAATTGAATTAGATCATTGCCTATTGATTTATTTTTAAAATTAAAAGGCACCACAAAATAACAAAAAAAATTATTTATATTACAAAATCTTTCATTTCATATTTCAATGTTATTAGTATATATTACAAATTCCAAATACTTCAATAAACAAGATATGAGTTATTCTACTCTCATAACTAAATAATCTAAATTACACACATAAAATTTTCTACCATCCAATCAAATGCCTACTACTTGTTGCAAAATTTAATAAATCTAGAAGGTAAATTAAGAAGGATGACCGTCTTTCACTCTTTGAATATAAGTAGTGTAATTACTTTATCACACCAACAGCTTCTTCATTTAATAGACTGTACGGGTTAGGATACAAGTGAAGTTGAGGAAGAAACAATTGAAACACATTGGTCAAATCTGCATATGAATACATGGAAAAGAAAAAAAAATAGCTGCCAATTCAGAACCATTAGAAAACAACAATTAATAGAAATAAAATTATTTTGTTAGGGAAAAAACACTCATAAGTTATTTACAAATCAATTCATTTATTTCAAAGGAAAATTAGTGAATAAGAAAGCTGTAGCTTATTTCAATAAAAATACCAAAGATATATAGTCTATTTAACTATAGAAATAAATAAGAAAAAAAAAGATCTAGTGAATTTATTCTCTTTTGGTAAAGGTATTATATATAGCAAATTGTAACAAATAAGAAGTTTTCAATGTAATATCTAATTTCAACACAAGCATGTTACTCTACCTACATATAACAAATGATTTTCATACATAGTTAAAAGCTATCACAAATGCTCTATTATAAACAAATCACCACTCATTTCCTCAATTTATTCATTCCAAAAGCTTATTTAACAAGGAAAAAAAATAAGCTCTTAAACTACAGTTTCCTTAAATTGGGCATAAAATAAATGTGAATCTTCATATTTATATTAGGCATAATGAAGCTTGAACATAAAATATTTCAATTATTTGAGAGTTTGTTCCAAAATCATTACTACCAAAATAATAATAATAATAATAATATTTGCAAATGTAGTTAAACCTTTATAAAGTGAGTACGAGATTTATTATACTACTTAAATCTAATCACATGAACCATTTAAAGAATATCACCTAAATTGTAATTAAGCATTCATTAGTTTTGCCTGAATATAAAACTCTAAAAAGATAAAAATATAATCATTATATATTTCCACTCAGAAGTAATGTTTCTTCAATTTATTGTCACCCAAAATCACTTTAAACATTTTTCTTACACATAGAAAGGAGAAAAAAGAAAGCAAACTTTAAAATATAATTATTATATATTAAGACATGCACATATAACATAACCTTTTACTAGAATATTCGTTGAATGATTCATAGTTCTTAAAATTAATACAATACACTAAATGGATATTTGATACAGTAAATTAATTTTCAAGCTATTACTCATGCTCATCATCCAAGATAATTTCTTGAAAGCCTTCAAAGTCTTAAAATAGGATGTAAAACTCAAACTAACCAAAACAATAATGTAAAACTCGAATCAATTGAAAACCCTAGAAATCAATAATCAGGCTAATATTTAAGTTAAATCAATTCAAAAAAAGGAAAAAAATACTAACCTTTAAGAATAATCCCAAATATAATGAAAAAAGATTTATGTTTTTGTACCTTATTCTACCACTCCAATTCACAATGTTGACACATTTGTTTTTTTCTGAAAAAGCATTGCAAATTCGGATCCAGCTACCTTGCAACTGTTGCAAAGTACCACCAATTTATATCTTCTGTAATGTTGAATTTCATTTAACCCTTTCCTTTCTATTGTATTTACAGTTTATTTATAATGTTATGTGCTTTGGCTGGTGACCTTTTAAAATGTAATTTTATTTTATTTTATATTATTTACTTTTTTTATTTACATTTGTTTATAAGTTTATGTGCTTTGGCCGGTGACCTTCTACAATGTAATTTTATTTCATTTAATATTATTTAACTTTCTAAAAGAATAAATATAATAGTAAGCCTATGGCTAGATAATATTAAATAATCTTTTTAATAAAATAAAAATATTAAAAATTTATTCTTTTAAATAAAATAAACAAGATTAAAAAATAACTTTTTTTAGGACTCACATTTTTATTTATTTTCTTTAACATTATTTAATTTTGAACAATAAATATAACAATTAGCTATGACTAAATAATAATAAATAAAATAAAATAAAAAATATTAAAATAATATTAATTTTTTAGACTCATTACTGCTTATTTTATTTATTTAAAATTATTTAGTTTTATGAAAGAATAAATATAATAATAAGCCTATGACCATATAATGTTAAATAAAATCAAATAAATAATATTAAACAATAATTATTTTTAATAAAATAAATAATATTAAAAATTTACCTTTTAAATAAAATAAATCATATTAATAAAAAATATATTTATTTTTTAAGACTCACTACTGATTACTTTATTTTATTTAATATTATTTAGTTTTTTAAAGAATAAATATAATAATAAGTCTATAGCTAAATAATATTAAATTAAAAAATAAATTATATTTATTTTTTTAATGCTCATTATTGATTATTTTATTTCATTTAAAAAAGTTTAGTTTTTTGATAGAATAAATATAATAATAAGCTTATAACTAAATCATATTAAATAAAATGAGAATAAATAATATTAAATAATATTTATTTTTATAAAATAAATTATATTAAAAATTAATTCTTTTAAATAAAATCTATAATATTAAAATAAAATTTATTTTTTAAAAACACTTGTGATTAAACAACATAAATTTGAAACAATTCAGACTTATGTGATAAAAGTTTTTAACTTTTTAATTTTTTTTGAGTTTTTGATGAATATCAGGAAGCGTAATGTTAAAATTCAAGTAGATAAATCTCTACTATTGAAACTATCTTTTCATTGAATCCAACGGTCAATGATTGAAATCACCAAAAAAAAAAAAATCAGGTGGTACCTTGCAACTGTTGCAACGTAATTGAATCCTGTAAATTTATAGATTTATCGCTAATCAGATTTAATAGCAAACATTGACAACTTGAATTTAAGATTTTCTTTAATTCAATATTATTTGGAATGTTAAGAAACTTATAGAACATAATTATACATGTCAATGCAACACATCAAATTTCCAAGTCATTTGGAAAATCCTACATTAGCTTCTCACTTGATAAAACTATACAAGTCAAAACTGCATATGAAACTGTAATAGCAACAGTAGGTATTTAAATATTTATTAAATTTTAAAAACTAAATATATCACTAATGCTTTCCATATTTTAAGTGGACATATAAGTCAACAACATATTAAAATTTGAGGTCATTCCACTATCATTAGGTTAGTGTTCGATAAGATCAAAGATTAATGAATAGTTCTGTCAAAATAAGCTACTGCAGAGGCAGCAGAGTTTGAAAAATCATTAAAAATAAATAACAAGTTCAATCAAAATGAAATTTTCCATATTTGAAGTATGCAAATAGAAGTTTAGTTTCAAATTTCAGCTTATTCAGACACTATTCGACGATTGGTTTGCAATATCAAACATGGTACATAGGTAATTTCTAATAAAATTGGACAACAACCAACCATACTGAGAAATCTATTAAAAATCAAATATAAACCCAATTCATTTCAAAATTTCCAAAACTGAAAGGTTGGCATTTAAATTTAATTTCTAAAGTTTCAAATCATTAAAAGTCATTTAGTCAAGTTTTGAAACAACCAAGTTACAAAAATAGCCTATCAATCCTCAAATTTCCAGCATAAGTTCATAAACTGTTAGTCAACTTTTCACCTCAAAATCAAGTTTCCAAAAACTTGAACACAATCAATCCCCAAATTTAAAGTAAAATTAGCCATAAAAGTAAACAATAACCTTGCTTTTCACTTTTGAAATATCTAAAAGTATAAACTTGAGCACTTGAAGCCATAGATACATAACTAGATGATGAGGTGATTCACAAACTAAAATCCCAAATTCATCAATTTCATTACCATAATTCAGTGATTTATAAATCATAAACAGCCCAACAAAGAAAAAGATTTCACTAGCCTAAGTGAGGATCGGATTGTTATTAAACAACTCTAGCCTAAATTAACAAAATCATTCAATTAAAACACTAAATTAACAAAATCATTCACTTTAATAAGCAACAAAACCCTAGATTTCCAAACAAATAGAAAGTTTCAATCACACTTAGTAACCGCATTAATCAATTAACTCATAAGCACTCAAAACAAATGAAGAAAGAGCAAGATAAAGAACAACCAAGAAGCTGATTTGATTCTTAAAACCCTGACTTTGCCCATATAATTTTACACGTTCCTCACATGGCTTCCAGGTTTCGACACCATAAAGACAACGTCTCTTTAAACAACTAACTAATGAGCTTGAACAATTGATGATGGCAGTTTTGCAGTAAGTTTGGGGTTGTTAGCTAGAAAAAGAGAGAGAGAGAGAGAGAGAGAGAGAGAGAGAGAAAAGTGATGGGCTTATAGGCTGTGATGGAGAGTTGAGGTTTTTGCCTAAGAAAATTTTAGGCTTTGGATTCCATACACACCATTAAATGAAATATATAGTATATACTAAACCCATGATTGTCGATAGCCATTATTCTTTTAATTAACAAATTGCATTCAACCTAAATCTATAGTTACAAATTGTAATCATTCTTTCAATTAATAAATTAAATTCGACCTATAATATAGCAACCTTTTACTTATTTTATTAAATATTAAATTAGATTATAAACAACAAAAACCCTAGATTTCCAAACAAGTGCAAGGCCTCATTTGCACTCAATAAACATCAACCAATTAACACATAAACACTTAAACAATGAGAATAGAGAACGAGATAAAGAGTTACCGCAACTGATTTGGACTTTCAAACCCTAGCGCTGCCCAAATTCTTTGCAACAATTTCTAGGTTCTTCTCAGGGATATTTTAGCTGAAGGATGGTGGCTTTCAAGGTGGATCATTGTTAGAGAAAGAAAGAGAAAAAGAGAGAGAGAGAGGGAGGAAGAGGGCTTCGGTTCTTTTATTGAAAGAAAAGAGCTTCGGCGGCCATGGGATAGTTTTTTACTTAGCAAAACTTTTTAGATTTTAGGTTTCATATACACCATCGATTAGAAATGACATAGTATCAAGGGTTTCCAGATAATTTATTTTAAGTTTTAATATTTATTTGCTTATTAACTAAAAATTTTAAAATGTAACTCATGGCCCAATGGTTTAGCACTTCAAATTAAAAAGTTATGGCTTAGAAGTCTTCGGTTCAACTACCAGTTGATACAAAATTAAAATTTTATTTTTTTAACTACTAATACCTTAGTGTCACATATCTCTGATATTTAATTTACATGCACCATAGTATCAGCAATATATGATACTTATCTGTAAAATACGGAAAATGGCCTAAATGCATGTAATTACTGATACTTTTTCATAAACTATCACAAGAAAAATGTCACAAAATACCATTTTTCTAGTGGTGTCTATAAGAGTGTATAAGCAAATGATAGCTCAATAATGATTCAATGTATGTAGAAAAGCAAGATAAAAGCTCAAGATCAGTTGTATGAACAAGTTTTAATTTAATTGAGATTATAAAAGTTATTATATTTGAGTTTGATTTGGGTTTTCATAGTTTAAACATTCAAAATAGTCGTTACTAACTTTCTAAAGACTTGCCAAATCACTGCTAAAATTAAATAGCTAGCCGCTCTACTGATATGGCAAGTTATCGTTACAAATCAAATTGGAAAATTTAGCCCAAGCGGATGTCCGCTTGCTTCAAGTGGTTAGCTACTGTGTTTCTAGACCCGAAATGGTTAACCATTATTTGCTAAGCGGTTAGCTGCCACTTTTTCCCCAAAAATTTTTAAAATTATACTATGGCCAGAAACTTTTAAAACATTCACAGATAGGTCCACTTTTAGAATTTAAAACATTATTAGTTGATTTCAAAGTTCCCAAAACTTTTCAATAGTCCATAAATTTGAAAAGCAACCAATTTCATAAAATCATTTTTCTTATAAGTTTAAAACCTTTATATTATACAAAAGATTATTTCATATGAAAATTTCATGAAATGCTAAATCATGAAATACATTAAATCATACTAGCTTTACAAGAAATATAATAATAGAGATTGCTTAAGTTAGTACCCTTAGTCTTCATCCTTGATTGCGTAGTTATCCATTAAGTGTCTTGAGCTCGATTTCACTTGAATGATTTTTTCCCTTCAAGAACTTGTGATGAATAAATTTATCATTTTACCCTTTTTACATGTGGTTTGTTTGTTAACTTACATGTATCCATAATAATGATTTTGATGATAACAAACACGTTCTAATTTGATAAGTCTGAAAAAATTTGTTAATCGAATCAAAATATTTAAGTCGTATAATATTCGAAGCATAGAATAACCTTCTGAAAATAAACGGATAACCATTTATTAAAAAATGGCAAATCGATAGCATTCCAGACAGTAACAATTCAATAACGATGAATTATTTATGGATAACAGTGATCTGATTCCATTCCAGAGAGCAAGTTTCACAATAACGACAAACCATTTATTGATAACAGTGAACCGATTACATTCCAGAGAGCAAGTTTCATGATAATGGCAAACCGTTTATTGATAACGGTAAACCGATAACAGATCAGAGAGAATTCATCTTGCAAACGGTAAACCCTTTATGTCAAATGAATAATTGATACTTTTGGACAGGATTATGAAGCGATAACAATAATCTGACTATTTGAAATTATAGCACAACAGTCACTTGCTATAGTCAAAATAGTGATCCAACAGTGACTAACAACTATCCGATTTGATACAGAAAGTCAACAACGGCTAGTTTTTAGCTTCAATTATAAAATGGCTCAATCAAATTCAAACAAAAGGTGATCCAAGAGTTATCATTGAGCTTGCTACTGAGTATACAATTATTATTGAGCTTCAAACTTCTTTTTATTTCATTCATTCACATATTGAGCTATCATTTGTAATCAAACACATTGTGTGAGAGAAAATTTATTTGTAATCATTATGTTTGAGTGATTATAAGTGTTGGAATACACTTGGGGTTAAAAGATTTGGGACAATCTCTTATTTTAAAGGTTTATTGACTCATTAGAAGTCAATTGTAAGAGTGATTGAAGCCTTGGAGGCTCGCTTAGTGAAATCCCAAGCCTGGTAAGCTTGGAGGCTTGAATATAGGAACAGTTGGCCAAACCACGTAAAAATCTCTTGTTTGTTCTCTGTTTCTATATCTCTTTATTTTTCATTGCACATTAATTTTTTATTTGAAATTTGGTTACTTTGTTTAATTTGCTTTAAGTTTTAATTGCTAAAAGTTTTAGAATCTCAATTCGCCTCCCTCTTGGGTTGCCTATTTAGTATTTCATTTGGTATCAGTGCAAGGTACTCTTGTTTAGACTTAACCATCTAGAGTTAAAGATTAATGGCAACTCAAAATTATTCTACCATTAAGGAAGGACAATCCACAATTAAGTCACCATTTTTTTATGGTAATGACTACCCTTATTGGAAAACTAGGATGAGAATTTATTTGCAAGCACTAGATTATGAAATTTGGGAAGTTGTATGTGATGGTCCATTCATGCCTATGTCTAAAAATAAAGTAGAGGAAGATATTCCAAAACCTTCACAAGTATGGAATTAATTGGAAAAGAGAAAAGCTTCTGTAAATTCTAAAGCTATGAATGCCTTATATTGTGCACTTGATAAGAAAGAGTTTCATAGAGTGTCTAGTTGTGAAAGTACTCATGAAATTTGGAACAAACTTGTAGTTGTTTATGAAGGCACAAAGGAAGTGAAAGAGTTTTAAATTAGTAGATACACTCGACAATATGAATTGTTCCAAATGGAACAAAATGAGAGTGTGTATTCTGTGTATACTAGATTTGCGGACATAGTGAACACTCTAGAGCCCTAGGAAAAATATTTTCAAATAACGAGAAAGTTAAGAAAATTATTGGGCCACTACCAAATGAATGGAGACCTAAGAGGATAGTCATTGAGGAAGCCAAAAAATTAAATACCTTACCTATTGATGATTTGATTAATTCTCTTATTTCATATGAGGAAGATTTGGCAGCAAAAAAAGATAATGAAGAAAAGAAGAAAAGCATTGCTCTCAAAACCTCAAAACATGAGAGGGATGAGGAAGGCGAGCTTAATGATGAGGAGATGGTTATGCTGGCTAGGAAATTTAGAAAATTCTACAAGAAAACTAGTGAGCATAGAAAGTTCAGAAACTACAATAATCAAAAAGAGAATAAGAAGCCAATTACTTGTTATGAATGCAAGAAGCCTGGACACATATGACCAGAGTGTCCTCTTCTCAACAAGCTCAAGAAAAAGGCAATGGTAGCCGCATAGGATGACAGCGATAAGGAAACAAGTGATGATGAAGAGCAACAAGAGATAACAAATCTAGCTCTCATGGCAATCGGGAAAGAATCATTTGATGAACTTAATGAGGTAAGTGATCTTCCGACATATGATGAGTTACATAATGCCTTTAACGAATTGCATGATGATTGGATAAGAATAGGTAAAAAAAAATGCATCTCTTAAAAAGAAAATGGAGAAATTTCAAATGAAAATGCTGCTCTACAAAAATGTAATGATTCATTAAATGAAGAGATTAAAGGACTAGAGTTAGACAATAAAATATTGCATAATAGAATTGCATCATCTAAAGGTAAGCAAAGTATTTTATATGAGCATGAAAAATCACATGTTGATAAATTGATAAAAGAAAATGAAATGCTTAAGAAAATGAGTAATGAACTCAATGCAATTGTGTTAAAATTCCCAAGTGGCCGAAAGAACTTAGAAAAATTACTGAGCACTTAAAAATGTGCGTTTGATAAAGGAGGACTTAGGTATAAGCCTAACTTGAAACAAAAATATTATAAGAATTATTTTGTTAAAGCTACCTCCACAAGTGATCATAAGATTGTTTGTCATTATTGCAATAGAAATTGTCACATGAGTTATAGATGTCATGTTAAAAGAAATGCTTACTATTGAATTAAATGTATTTACATTCCAAAAGGAACCATTGCTAACACTCAAGGACCCAAGAAGTTTTGGGTACCTAAAACTTAGAAACATTTTCTGTAGTGATCAAAGAAATGGAAAAATAAGTGATACTTGGATAGTGGATATTCAAGACACATGACAGGGAATTACTCCTGGTTTTCAAGTTTTACCAAGATCGAGAACGGTGGAAATGTTTCTTTTGGTTGAAAACTTGAAACACAATTTGCTTAGCATTAGTCAATTGTGTAATAAAGGCTATAGAGTTATCTATGATAAATTGGAATCTGTTATTGAGAATGCATGTGATGACAAGATTTTGTTTGCAAGAAATAGATATGATAATGTTTATACCATCAATATCGATTGTGTATCTACTAATGATAAATGTTTCTTTGCGTTACATGATGATGGTTGGCTATGGCATAGAAGACTAGGTCATGCAAGCATGGATTTGATTTTAAAAAATTCAAAAAATGATTTGGCTAAAGGTCTTCCAAAAATTGATTTTCAAAAAGATAGAATTTGTGAAGTTTGCCAACCTAGAAAACAAATCAAAATTTCTTTCAAAAACAAAAACCATGTCTCTACGTCAAAACCACTTCAATTACTTCACATGGATTTGTTCGAACCTCTAGATATGCTAGTTTAAGTGGTAAATATTATGCATTTATGATTGTGGATGATTATTCTAGATACACATGGGTATATTCTTATCTAATAAAGATGATGTCTTTAATGCATTTAGAGTTTTTTTTTGTAAAAATGTTCAAAAAGAAAAAGGATATGCTATTTTTTGTATTAGAAGTGATCATGGTGGAGAATTTAAAAATCATGCATTTGAAATTTTTTGTTATAATTTTGGTATTGAGCATCAATTTTCATCACCTAGGACTCCACAACAAAATGGAGTTGTTGAGAAAAATAATAGGTCTATTCAAGAAATGGCTAGGACCATGTTGAATGAAAATTCTTTACCTGAGTATTTGGGCCGAAGTCGTCAACACTGCTTGTTATATTTTAAATCGTGTGTTGATTAGACCTTATCTCAATAAGACTCCCTATGAATTTTGGAAAGATAGAAAACTCAACATTGGTTATTTCAAAAATGTTAGATGCAAATGTTTTATTTTTAACACAAAAGATAATCTTGGTAAATTTAATCCAAAATCTTATGTTGGTATCTTTCTTGGTTATTCAAAGATAAGCAAAGAATATAGAGTGTATAATAAAAGAACTTTGGTTGTGGAAGAATCTACGCATCTCACATTCGATGAGTTTAACGCCTCTTTTGTGGAGAAAGTTATTGTTGTTGATAATGATGCAAATGAAGATCTACAAAAAGATTCATCAAAGAATAACCAAACCGATGCACCACCTGGAAATCAAGAGGAGCAACATGAAGAAACAAATGTGGAGTAAAATGAAGGTACTTCTCAAACACTCCTCAAAGAGTGGAGGTATGTTTCTTCTCACCCTAAGGATTTAATTTTAGGTGATCCTTCAAAAGGAGTAAATACTAGGTCATCATTTAGAAATACTTGTCAATATGCTGCATTCATATCTCAAATTGAAACAAAATCATTTTCGAATGTGGAAAATGATGAATCTTGAATTATGGCAATGCAAGAGGAGTTAAACCAATTTGAGAGAAACAATGTATGGAAATTAGTTCCTACACCTAAACATTAATCCATTATTGGTACGAAATGGGTATTTAAGAATAAAATGGATGAATCCAGTATGGTTGTAAGGAATAAAGCTATATTAGTGGCTCAAGCTTACAACCAAGAAGAATGAATTGATTTTGATTAAACCTTTACAACAATAGCTAGATTGAAACCTATTAGGATGTTATTAGCATTTGCATGTCATAAAGATTTTATTTTATATCAAATGGATATTAAAAGTGCATTTTAAAATGGTTACATTATGGAGGAATTTTATGTGAAACAACCCCCTAGTTTTAAAAATGAGATATTTCAAAATCAAATTTATAAGTTAACAAAAGCATTGTATGATTTAAAACAAGCACCTAGAGCTTGATATGATAGGCTTAAAAATTTCTTGCTGAATAATGATTTTTCAATGGGTAAGGCTGATACAACTCTCTTTATTAAGCATAAGAATGAAGATATTCTCATTGTCCAGATTTATGATGATGATATTATATTTGGATTTTCTAATAAGTTTTTGTGCAAGGAATTTTGATCTTGTATGAGTAAGGAATTTGAGATGAGCATGATGGGAGAATTGAAGTACTTTTTTAGATTTCACATAAAAAGAAAACGAATAAGGAATTTTCATCAATCAAGCCAAATATTTAAGAGACTTACTCAAGAGATTTGGACTTGAAGATGAAAAGATTAAAAGTACTCCAATGAGCTCAACAATCAAGCTTGAGAAGAATGAAAACGGTAAGAAAGTTGATATCAAAACCTATTAAGGTATGATCGGACCTTGTTTTAGGCCTGATATTATGTTTAGTGTATGCTTTTGTGCAAGATTTCAATCATGTCCTAAAAAATCTCATTTGCTTGAGGTGAAAAGAATTTTTCGTTACATGAGTAGAACTATAGATCTTGGCCTTTGGTATCCTAAAGGAACTCATATAGATTTAACTTATTATTCAAATGCCAATTTTGGTATATATAAGTTGATAGGAAAAGTACTAGTGGAACAGTTCACTTTCTAGGTCACTCTCTTGTCTCGTGATTTATCAAGTAAAAAAATTCAATTGCATTATCAACTACAGAGGCTGAATATATTGCAACCGGAAGTTGTTGTGCTCAAGTCATATGGATGAAACAAACTCTTCAAGACTATGGCATTTACCTTGATAAAATACCTATCATGTGTAACAATATTAGTGCCATAAACTTATCAAAGAACTCTATCCATCGTTCAAGAACCAAGTATATAGAGATTAGACATCATTTCTCAAGAGATCATGTTCAAAAAAGGGATATTTCATTAAATTTTATTTCAACCAAAAAACAACTTGCTGATATTTTCACTAAACCCCTTAGTGAAGAACAATTTAATAAAATCAGGCATGAGCTTGGAATGATAAATGTTGCACAATAGCTTAGCTTATCTTTCTATGTTTTATGTTTTCCCTTATTTCGCGCAAACATTTCTCATCTCATTTTATATCAGATGATATTATTATGTCATATGCACTCTTTTAGCTTTTATGATAGTATTTGTATTGCATGGTTATTTCTAATTTCACTTGATGATTTTAATGATTATTGGTTATATGCATGTTGATTATTAGGTTTAACATTGTTTTGTGTTGTTGGATTGTTGAAGTTGAGATAATTTGATTTTGTTATTGGAGTTGAGTTGATTTGAGATTATTTGAAAGTTTTTTTTAACTACTTTTGTATCTGAGGATATGTTCATTTTTAAAGGAAGATTCTGCCGAAATTTTTACTCGCGCAAAATAGGTAATATATGATGATGAAGGGGAAGATATATATATATATATATACAAACTTCTCAAATCTTTACTAAATATTACACCTACTTCCCCTTGGCTCTGATACCAATAACATCCGGGATCGTGGAAAGTGTGTGAGTGTTCAAGAAAAGGTTGGAGAATTTGTATCTCCTTTAATAAACCCAAACAAGGGTCATAAAACCCCTAACTAAAGAAGGATTAAATACTTCTATTTTAGTTGTCCTTAGAGATGGGAGGTTCATCTCCTTTGATGATTCCCTACTCAGTAGTATTGAATCTAGTCTCTGTAAAGGACCCATTTCTTTTGACTGTTATCCCAACATAAAGGTTTCTTTAAAAGACAAGAATATTTTGAAAAGCATGATTTTACAGATCAAGACGCATAACTATCACATGTTAGAAGGATCTGTTCTAGTTGCATTAATTTTCAAAATATTTTACAAAGCCATGATTTCAGCGTTTAATACGCAACACAAATTCCAGTCAAAAATAGAGGAAACAAATTAATCTGAAGACAGGAAAATTATTTCCTTCCAGATTCCAGATTTCCAATCTTAGAGAGAGAGAGAGGGAGAGAGATGAGAGAAGGAAGAGAAGAAGAAGAAGAAGAGAGAGAAGGAAAAATGAAAATCTGAGGAGTTTAAGTCTTCCTCAGATTTAAATACAACAATATGCTTTACAATTGTAGCGAGTCTGTAGCTCCACCACTGTAGCGAAATTGTAGCTTCAATACTGTAGCGAAATTGTAGCTTCAATACTGTAGCGAACTGTAGCTTGATACTGGAGCTCTACTATCTCATACGGAAAAATACAGAAGGAAAATACAGCTTTATATGAGAAAATACATAAAGAAGTTTCGGATTAAGAGACATGTGCGCTCTCACTTGTGTCCAGCGGACCATCCGATACAAGAGACAAAAATAACTACAAGTAAGTAATTTTACTACTTTTTTTAACTCTTGAAAAGAATAATTAAGAGTACAATAATTACAAAGACAAGAAAAGTAAATGCTTTTAATGCTTTATAGGCGACAATATCCCGAAGCAGTCATCTTTATTTTCATCTCCAAGGGAAATGAACGGTTCAGGTTCGCCTGAGGAGCTTGATGAAGAGCTTGCAAGAGATGTCTCTGATCTTGAGGCAAGGAGCTACTGCATGACTTTGAAATATTCATCTTCTGTTCTGGCACTGGCCAAAAGAGATCGGGCTTTGGATTTCTGGGTAAGAAAGGTTTCTTGAGCTTTGACTTCTTTAATGGTAGGAGGTAAAAAAACCTTTAGAACAGAGCCAATTTCAGATTAGGGTATCAGTTAATTTGGTCTGTTCATCAAATTTTGACCACCATTTGACTTTAAAAGTCCTTTGTAAAATAAGTTGGGTTTCGTGGGTATGAAATATATATATATATATATATATATATATATATCTATGTTGTCATATAATATTGTTGGATACTTATACTTTTGGTTAAAAATTGATTGGCCATTTACTAAGGGGGGGAGCACATACTTAAAGGGAGTAAAGGTGCATAATCTTGTAACGTTTGTCATCATAAAAAATAGGGAGATTGTTAACTTACATGTATCCATAATAATGATTTTGATAATAACAAACATATTTTAATTTGGTAAATCCGAAAAATATTGTTAATCAGATCAAAATATTTAAGCCGTATAATATTCGAAGCATAGAATAACCTACTAGAAATAAATAGATAACCATTTATTAGCGGTAATCCAATTGCATTCCAAAGAGCAAGTTTCATGATAATAGCAAATTGTTTATTGATAATGGTGAACCGATTGCATTCCAGAGAGCAAGTTTCACGACAACGGCAAACCTTTTATTGATAACGGTAAATTGATAACAGACCAGAGAGCAATCATCTTGCAAACGGTAAACGGTTTATGTCAAACGGATAACCAATACTTTTGGACACGATTCTAGAGCAATAATGGTAATACGACTTCTTACAAATAGTGATCCGGCCATTTGAAATTATAGCACAACGGTCACTTGCTCCAGTCAAAACGGTGATCCGATAGTGACTAACAACGATCTGATTTGGTACAAAACGTCAGCAACAACTAGTTTTTAGCACCACCTATAAAATGGCTCAAGCAAATTCAAACAAAAAGTGATCCAAGAATTATCATTAAGCTTGCTACTGAGTATACAATTATTATTGAGCTTCAAACTTCTTTTTGTTTCATTCATTCACACACTGAGCTATCATTTGTAATCAAACACATTGTGTGAGAAAAAATTTATTTGTAATCTTTATTTTTGAGTGATTGTAAGTGTTGGGATACACTTAAATTAAGAGATTGGGGATAATATCTTGTTGTAAAGGTTTATTAACACCTTGAAAGTCAATTGTAAGAGTGGTTGAAGCCTTAGAAGCTCGCTTAGTGAAATCCTCAAGTTCGGTGAGCTTGGAGGCGTGGACGTAAGCATGGTTGACTGAACCACGTAAAAATCATGTGTTTGTTCTTTGTTCATTTTTAGTAGTTGGCATGAATGGACCATCACTGACGATTTCTCATATTTCATAATCTAAAGTCTATAAATAAATCTTCATCCTAGTTTTCCAATATGAATAGTCATTTTCATTAAAAAAAAATAGTGGTCTAGTGGTGGATTGCCCTTCCTTAAAAGTAGACTTATTTTAAGTTGCCATGGATCGTATACTCTAGACGGTTTGTATACTCTAGATGGTTAAGTCCTAACAAAAGAATCTTTCTCTAATACCAAATGAAATTCTAGTTAAGCAACCCAAGAGGGTGTGAATTGGGTATTAAAAAATATACTAACAAAAACACAATACAGTTTAAATAAATAGTTCAAGAAATTTAATAACAATAAATTCAACAATGCATAAATTTAAAAAGATAAGGAATAAGAGAACAAACATGCAAATTTTTATGTGGTTTGACAAAACCTTCCTACGTCCATGCCTCAAACCAAACCAAGCTCAAGGATACCATTATCCAAGCCTTCTAAGGCACAAGATTTTACAATTGACTTTTAAGACGTTAATAAACCTTTACAAAGAGTGATGTAGACACTCACTCCTTTCCCTCAAGTGTTTCCCACACTTGTACTCACTCAATTTTGATATATAAATGAAGATTATAAAGATTACTTTCTATAAGAGTGTATAAGCAAATGATAACTCAATAATGATTCAATCTATGTAGATAAGCAAGATGAAAGCTCAAGATCTATTGTATGAACAAGTATGAGCTTAATTAAGATTGAAAAAGTTATTAGATTTGAGTTTGATTTGGGTTTTTATAGTTATTAACTTTTGGAGGACTTGTCGGATCGCCGCTAAAATTAGACGGTTAGCCGCTATACTGATATGGCAAGTTACCATTATAAATCAAATTTGAAAGTTTGGCCCAAGCAGATCGCTGCTTGCTTTAAGCGATTAGCTGCTATGTTTCTGGACCCAAAACGGTTAGCCACTATTTGTTAAGTGATTGGCCACTACTATTCCAAAATGTACAAATTTCGCTCAAAAATTTTTGAAATTATACCATGGCTTCAAATTTTTTATACATTCACATATAGATCCATTTTTAGAATTTAAAACATTACTTGTTGATTTCAAAGTTCTCAAAACTTTTCAATTTAGTCCATAAATTTGAAAAGCAATCAATTTTATAAAATCATTTTTCTTATAAGTTTAAAACCTTTATATTATAGAAAAAGATGATTTAGTTTGAAAATATCATAAAAAAATATCTTGAGCTTTTAAATGCTAAATCATGCATACATTAAAATCATGCTAATTTTACAGGAAATATAACAATAGATATCCCTTAAGCTAGTACCCTTAGTATTCATCCTCGATTGTGCTGTTGTCCATTGAGTATCTTGAGCTTGATTTCACTTGAATGATTTTTTCCCTTCAAGAACCTATGAGATTGTGAAAAATAAATTTACCATTTTACCATTTTTACATTTGGTTTGTTATCATCAAAATTAAGAATCGTATAGCCATTTAAGTCAACAGTGAAACTCTTTGGAAAGCCTTTTTCTTGGCCCATGAAGGATATTAATAAGAAAATTACTTTTTCTTTCCAAACGCAATATGGGTCGTTTGTTTAAGTTATTAAAAGAATTAGTAAGCTAATTAAAGAGTGGATCTATTAGCATCCCTCAAAATAACTCTTAAAACATCTTTTCTTAATTAACCCATTAAAATACAAATTTGATTTTATGTTACCCACTTTTCCCCAAATACCCTAATTAGTAAAAATATATATCGTTAAGCCTTAATAATCATGGGCGGACCTAGAATAGGCCAAGGGGGGCTTCAACCTCTATTGGGCTTTAAAATTTATTTGAACATATTATATTTTTTATCCATTCAAAAATTTAATGCCCCTTCTGCGCTTATAAATTTTTCTTTTAAATATTTTGTATGTTTGGCCCATTTCTTAGTTTGTTATATGTATTTTGGACTTGAAAATGGTGTCTAAGTCATGATTTAATTGATTGACATAATTGTTTGTCTAAAAGTTTTAAATTTTCATAAATATCAAACTAAAAGTCACTAGTTTTAGCTTCATAATTGATTGATATAATTGTCCATCTAATAGTTTTAAATTCTCAAAAATATCAAACTAAAAGTCACTGGCTTTTAGCTTCATAAATAGCCAATCAATTTCAGCACCCTTTTAAAAATAAATTTGCACGGTCTCTTACTAATATTCAGAAAAAAAAACAACGAAATAATTAAGATTTTCTTATATGAATTAAATAGATTCAATGAGTTGGAGTTATTTGATCAACTAGATTTCTTATTATTTGCGTTAAGTTTTCTATATTTGCCTCAGATAATTTTAGGGAAATTATCACCCATATACCCTTAAATGACACTTCTATCAAACATACTATAATACTTTTAACATGTACCACTCTTATACCCTAAGTTGATAAAATATGTCTACCACATATTAAACCTTAGCAACAATTTGAACGTGTTGACGTCATAGGGGTAATATGGTCTTTTAATATAGGAGGAACTGTAATGAAAGATTATGTCATTTTAGTTGGGCAAAATGACATCATTTCAGTTGGATTTCCCTAAAAAAAATTAACACCACCATTTCACTGAAACTAAGACCAAAAAGATAACAATGTCGTTTCATCTATATAGAAAGGTATCGTTTCACTATATCCCAGACAATTAAAAAAAAAGTGGTCCTTTCTCCCCCATTTTATTCACATCAAGAGAAACATTGCGGGCATACGAACAACCTTTTTCCTCTATGCATGCCCGCCATTTTTTCATCAAAAGCCTTCAATATTTCACTATCAAATAAGTTTAAGTGATAGCTATGGAGTTTGATTTGGACTTTGACTAAAGAGCAAGCTGATTTCGCACGAAGCCAACGAGTGAAGCATCCGGTTGTTCGGTATGTTCATAAATCAAACTTGTTTCGTGAAATATATGTCTTATTTAGTCAATAGATGTAAGAAATTGTTAGAAATTAGCTGAATTAGTGTGAATTTCAATTCTGTTACAAAGCCCAAAATGTAGAAAATGAGGAAATAATTTGTGGTTTTTTTGGGTAATTTTTGTTCTTATGTAATCATTGTTTTTAGTTTGTGGAGGTGCATTTACGTTTGTGAAAGTGCATTTAGATGGTAAATTGTATTGATTCTGGTTTTTGGATATTAACTGTTTGTTTTCTAGCAAATTACATCAGTTTTGGGTGTTACTGCTATAGGTGTTTTATTGGAACAAATTGGGGTTTTTTAAAATGTGATTGATGTGTGCTTGCTTAAGTATTGTATGGTATCTATTTCATATTTTATTTTTTAAAAGCTTTAGTTTGCATTTAAGTATGCTCCATTGTGTTTGATATTACGTCAAACATGTCATCAATGTAGTTAGTGATTACTTTCAAAGAAGAAAAACATCATGTTGATTTGATTAACCCTGAAGATTATATTGTTGATAGAATAAGGGTCGAGACATTCAAGATAACTAGTGTATATGGGTTATACACAATTTGAAAAATCCTACTAGATTTTATGAACACCAAGAACAAAGTCCGAGTTATGTTAGATTTTGATTTTGGGATAAAATGCTTATTTAGGGTATGTACGTAAATGGTATAACTCCATTTGAAGTTAAAGTCATGTCTGTTTTATGCCCTCAATATGTAGAGGTTCCGTTAATACAATCATAGGTGTTTAACGTTGGAATATAATTGCCTTCAAAGGTTCTAAATATGTTGAATTATTCTTCCAATGGAGCAATACATCAAGCTACACCAAAAGTTAGCCATACAGCTCAAGAGGAAAGGAGTAACAAAGACAAACTTGATGATTTGCAAAAGGGTAATGGAAATAAAGCTATTGCTACTCATGAGGGTAAAGCTAATGAAGATGAATTGTTATCAGATTGCTCAAACTAAAGGTTGATAATGACAGTGAGGAACCTACAGTGCAACCACTACTTATTGTTCCTGTTGATGATATTATGTCTACTAAGGACAGTGATGATAGTGAGGGCAATGAGGACAACCAATGCAAGAGTGACAGTAATGCAAATAGTTTACTGGATGATGATACTAGGGAGGTCCAAATGGTAGTCAACTTTTCTAATGATGACATACATGTTGGCAGTGTGCAGTTTACAAATTATTTAGAAAAACATGAGTATAAATTGGATGTTCATGGGATATATAGGTTGAGATTCGCTGGTGTGTTCAGGGATGTAGGTCATTTTAGACAAGTGTTGCATAAGGTGATGACTAGGAAAGGGTTTAACATTAATCATACAACTTAAAAGTGATTTCTACTTAAAAATGATTTCTAACTCTCAAGCATAAGAGTATCTTGTTATTTTATAACTCGTTGAGTCTGAGGTCGATACAGAGAGAAAATATTTATTTTGTTCATTTTATTTTATCTAAAAAAGAAAATAAAACTTGAATATAAACAACTTAATTTAAATGAAACTATGAAATTGAATTAGTTAGGGTTATGAATCAACTCCTAGTAGTAAATAAAATTTAATAAATTCTTTTTGCTTTTTTTTTAAGATTTATTGCCCAAAAGATTAGTTATATAAATTATTATTATTATGGATTAAGTATTAATTGTGCCAAAACTTAATTTGTCTACAATAAGTCAAAATACCATTTTACCATACTTTATATTAAGATATTAAGAATTTATTGTGCCAAACTCCCTTATTTGTCTACAATAAATCAAAATTTTAAAATATAAAATATGTATAAATGAAATAGAAAATAATTTAATTTATATAATTAAAAATAGAATTTGATTAAATCGTATTTTTTTCCTAAGAATTTCACCTTACTCTAACTATTATTATTTAACTAAGTATAATTGAAATAAAAAATTATTAAAATTAAATTACTCATAATTAAAAGTAATAAAAACAACTAAAATTGAAAATAAAACTAAATTTACTTATAAAAATAACTATACAAAATATGAAAACACACCTAAAAACAAGATTACATGGAAATTGAGAGAAATTGAGAAAAAGAGAGATGCTCAAAACAAAACAAAACAAAACAAAATGAGACTTTATTTATAGAAAAATAAATTCATAATCCAGTGTATTGCAGTTCATCATAAGTTTTATGCATGCGCTCTACACAACCATTAGATCAAGATCCAACGGTTGGTCAAACTTCAAAAGTCAACATTACATGTGGCATCTTGTGAAGCATCCAATTTAGTCAAAGAATGGTTGAGATTTGGCGGGTTAATGGGTGGAACGGGTTGACCCGAATACAAAGATTCGGATCCTACAATTTGCTTCACCAACCATTGCCACATGGCACAATCGTGGCTATTGAATCATGAACGGTTGAGATTTATTCAAAATTGACAACTATCCAATGCACTCATAACAATTGTAAACTCATTTTATCATCCAATCAGTGTTCGATCAGCAGAAAAAATCAACTTTTTGCACAAGCTCAATTTTAAGTTGATTTTGACTCATCTTACAGTTTTTTGACCTCCATAATCCAAATTTGACATCCGTTTATCTGTTTGGAGTCTCGAATTACATGAAATTAATATTTTACCTAATAAACGTACAAAAATACACAAAATTAGATATAGTTAAAATATAATTAATAATTCCTAATATATTGCATAAACACATATATAAATTCTAATATATGCACAAAATAATATTTTTTATTGCTTAATAATCAAACAATTTTTAATTTAATCAATTAATATACATATAGTGAACCAAGGAGATATTATCCAACCATTAAGGAGGTTGGCTGGTTATGGTGGTTAATGGTGCAAGATTGAATGACAGAAATGGTTTTGGTTTCGGGGACATCACAAAAAGCATGAATGCAAGCTTACCAAGAAATTTGTGGAAATTAATTCTACATAGATTGTTGAAATGATAAGAGGACATATTGATATTGATCCTAATGTCAAGATATTTCTTCTCAAGAATTATATGTAAGAAAATTTTTTGTTGAAGATTAAGAAGCTTACAATGTATAGGACTAGAGGAAAAGTAAGGATTCTAGTGTATTGTGATCATTTGGAAGGCTATGAGAAGCTATTTCAATACACTACAGCTATTCATCGGGCTGAGCCAAGACCTTCCACGTAGTTATTCATTGGGCTAAGCCAAGAGCCACATGCAAGGTGTTATGTGATGCAATAAATGTCCCTAAGAAATGTTTGTTTCAAAGATTCTTTGTTGCATTTCCTACACAAAGAAATACTGTTCATAATGATTATAGACTGTTCATTGGAATCAATGGATGTCACTTGAAGGGAAAATTTGGCAGAATATTATTGGTTGTTGTTGCTTTAGATGCCAACAAAGGGATGATTGAGAATACGAAAATGTTGGGATTATGTGCTCCTTTAAAAGCATAATAATTTATTTTCTGATTAATAAAATATTTGAGATATTTTCAATTGCATAAATATATTGAATAATGTCTGTTTAATCATATTATATGTATTTATGTGATCATCATATGGATTCACAGAAGACATAAATATAATTTATCTTATGATTAAATAAATTAAGTTCGCAGTTGATAAATAGAATTGGACGCTCTATTTATGTTTAGACTGTAGTAAATTCATTGAATGATTTGTCTTAATCATATATGAATTTAATCAATGAAATGATGTAGTTTGACTATATTGAGCTGGATCATATATGAGATTTAATTAACCTTGAAATGACTGTCAGATTTATTAAATCTCATAGGCATTGATTTTACTGTAATATTAATCTTGAGTTAGTTATAATTTCATGATTGTAATTGTTATTCCATTTGAGTTACCAATGGACACGACACACACTTATAGTCAAGATTATCCGGTATCTTGGTGGGAGCAATTATGACTATTGGATTTATAGATTAACAATATATAATTTGTACAATACATCTCTTGATGGGTTTTCAGCACTTGATCATAGAATTCTCTAGCCAGAGTGTGCCAACATATTTAGTATGTTGAAAATGATCATTAGATAAAACCAGTAAATATTAAGGAAAAGGATGTTATTAAATTGATTAGACAGTTGAGATATCAATTTAATTAACGATGTGGTACAAAGGATTATGCAGTAAAGAAATCAATGTGGTATGGGTCAAATTATTATTCGAGAACACTATCCTAGATAGCATACAATTATGGAGGTCAATTCCACTCTTTTATTGGAGTAGATTTGGAATTAAATAATTGGGCTATTTTAGTTACATGCCTAATTATTGTAGCTACTATTGTATGTACCCTTATGATCCCCGGGTTAGCTCATTTAATTGATTACGCCGCTACTGGATTAATAAGCAAAATAACTAGTTATTTTGGTTAAAAGCCTAAATATATTATTTAGTGGGAAGCTCCATATAATATGTTTGTGTCTAAGGGGCCTTGTGTTATTTTACAAGGTGGGCCCCTATGACAAGAAGAAGTAACGTTACTTTTGATTTTATTTTTTTTAATTTAAATCAAATTTGATTTAATAGAATTAAAAAATATAAAAATATGGAGCCTAAGGTTTCCACTAAATATAGATATAAAATAACTTATTTACTCCCAAAAGAAGGGAGAAATCACATTATACAGATCAGAGAAAAAAAATTTTTCTCTCTAATTTTGAAAGGAATATTTTCACTTGCTAGTTGCTTTTAGTAGTGATAAAGGTGTCCACACGTCAAGTGCAGATCAAACATGAGTCATAACCCGAAAGATTATTTGATGCTGGATTGTGATCTAACTAGTGTAATGGTGACGGATCGGGATCTAACAAGCGTGGTGGTGACCAATCGTGATCTAACAAGCGTGGTGGTGACCAATCGTAATCTGGGAAAGCCTGAATTAATTTCAATTGTTCATCTTCTCGGATTGTCAATGTATGATTTTCTAGATTACGTATTCCTATATATTGCATGAGATCGGTCCTAAAAGTTTTTATAAAAATTTAAAAAACTGATTTTTCTCCAACAGAAAAAACATGGACTTGGTTTATTTGGTCAGTTGTATAGCTATTTAGATGATGGAAGACAAGTAACATTCATTCGTGATATGCAAAAAGGATAGTTGAATGCAATCCTAAACACATGGCCTATTGCCTATCATAAGGCATGTTGTCGACATGTGTATGCTAACTTTGCCTAAGAACATGATGGTACCAACTTGCGGACTCATTTTTGGAAAGCAACAAAGAGCAGTAACAAGTATGATTTGATGAGGCAATGTCACATATCAAAGAAGAAAATTTAGAAGCCTATAATTGATTGGAAAGAGAACTGCGGGTACGCTTGTTTTATGCATGCATATGACAGAAACTGCAAGATAAAGAGAACCGATAATAGTGCCTCTAAGTGCTTTAATAGTTGGATTCTGCCTTATATAGATAGGTCAGCTTTGTCAATGCTTAAGGAGATTAGATGCAGACTTACAAAAAGATTTACAAAGAGAAGAAATGAGGGAAACACTTGAAAAAAAAATTAAGACTCTTAGGATTTATAAAGAGCTTGATAAACTTACGAGAAATGAGAGAACATGATTGTGCAATCTTCATGGAACTTGAATTTGCAGGTCATGGATAAATATTATTATCCAACTAAGAGGTTTATAGTGAAATTAGAGGACAGCAAGTGTAAATGTGGGTATTGGGAAATCACCAGCTTACCTTGCTCTCATGTCATAGCTGCTATAAGTTATGCAAATTGTTTCACCAAACAGGCTTACATTAATGCTTACTTAGTTATATTTAGTCTAATTCCTAATCAGTGGACATGGAAGCATGGTGTAAGGCTATTGATTGAACCCCCAAATTATAATATGAATAAATGTTGGTGTTTAATAAATAAGATTTCTCATCTCCATCCAAATTAAACCATAAAAATGAATAGTTCATGGGACTTGAATTTTCAAGTCATGGATAAATATTATAGTGGAATTAGAGGTTTACACCATAAGAGGTTTATAGTGGAATTAGAGGACAACACGTGTGAATGTGGGTACTGGGAAATCACTGGCTTACCTTGCTCTCATGCCATAGCTGCTATAAGTTATGCAATTTGCTTCACCAAACAGGCTTACATTAATGCTTACTCAGTTATATTTAGTCTAATTCCTAATCAGTGAACATGGAAGCATGGTATAAGGCCATTGATTGAACCCCCAAATTATAATATGAATAAATGTTGGTGTTTAATAAATAAGATTTCTCATCTCCATCCAAATTAAACCATAAAAGAGGAATAGTTAGTTGAAAATTAAAAGTTGGAATAACAACAAATTTAGAGATTGATTGAAAACAATATATTTTTTTATTGAATATCAAACTAGAAAAGAGACATGTGATTTGTTACTGCCCATGAGGAACGATAAATTGTAATAAAATTATTATAAATTTGTAGGATTTTTAGAGATATTGTGAGTGATTAGACCATTAAAAGTAAAAATTAAGATACAAAAGACAAACTATTAGTAATCTACTAATTAATTTGGGGATATTTTTCAACAATTTGCATTTTTTTTTTCCTGAAATTGTTCTAGGTGCCACGGCCCTACCAGTCTCTATTACCATCCACCCTTTCACTCGAACTCGATTAGCTGCTTGTGGCGCTGACAATAGCTGCCTCTTGAATTGGATCAGCAACGGCTTCTAGACTCTAGTGCGATGGCTGATTAACAATAGCTTCTTTTTAGCAATAAGAATTTCACTTCAATTAGCCTATTATTGAATGATAAATGCTTATTTACTCTTTATATTTTGAGCTAAGTGCCTATTTAGTTCCGTTAAATGTCACACTCCTTTCACAACAATTGCCTTGCATAAATATCTTTGGGATATTAATAAAAAGAAAAAAGTGATAGTTTATTTATCAAGTTAACTTCAAAGTAACATAAAAATTTACACAAATTTTTATATTATTTTTTAGTTTTAGGATTAGTTTGGTAATTTGCTATTTTATAAAATATACTTTAAGTTAGATGATATTAATTTATTTAAAAATTTTTATTAATATAATTGTTGCACGAATACAGAAAAATACTAGTTCTTTCATACTGATATTTATTAGTTAATTTGCTAATAAATAATAATTGGTTAATTTACTAATTAACTTTTTCATAGATAAGTCAATTAATGTCAAGAATATTGTTGAAAGGGTGTTATTGTAAAAAGAAAGAAAAATAAGAGGTAAAAATAAAACATAGTTAACTATAAGGATATTTTAAGATATTTTTAAAAATATAATGACTAATTGGACACTAAAAACATAGGAGCTAAACAAGCATTTACCCATTATTAGGGCTAAACGATAGTTTTTTTTTTATGGATTATTTTGGGAATAAGCGGGGTGCTATAGAATTGTATATATTTTTCAAATATTTTTATAGGGTTAATTGAGAAAAAAATTATTAAATAATGACTAAATATGCATAATAATGAATTTTAACCACTGAAAGCACTTCAAATTAGTTTGTTTTAGAGTATTGTACCATTGGTAGAGACGATGCATGTTTTTAATTTCTCAGAATGTTTGTAGCAATCTGTTTTGCTAATGTAGCCACGAAGGCATCCACAGCTTCAGTTGTTAGGTTTGGATTATTATATAATCGATTCATTCATTCATCAACTTGAGTCGAAGTTTGTCCTTTGTATATTTACAAATAATTTCTTGGTTTTAACAATGTTAGTGGTATCTAAAATCAGGAAAGATAAAGTGACAAACAGCCAAGCCAAACTGGATAACATCTACCTGCTATGATCATGGATGGAGTCCTGGACAACTTCACATGCTTCTTCAGAAGTAACGACGATACGTTTTATCTTTTTTATTTTTTATTTATTCAATCGTAGGCATAAAGCGATTTGCATACTAATTGGTTGAAACTTGAAACTTGGACCATCTTGCATGAGGTCCTTAATGTCATTTCCAAACAGTGAGCTTTTTATTTTTAAGTTACCAACAGAGAGCATTTTCTAACAAGGCGGGAATAAAAAAAATTTCCCTTCGAACCATTTTCTCATTTAACTCACCATCAAGAAGAACTTTCTAGCAAAGATACACAATCCCAAAGTTAAACACATAATAATAGTGTATTCGCTGACAGTACCATCTCCATCCACTGCCACCATAAACACATTTCAAATAAGATTACTTATTTTTGTTTATCTAATCATTTAATTTAATAGCTTTTGCTCATGCTAGCGATCAGTCATATATATCTTCAGTTACATTAAAGCACCTATATAATATATGTTTGCAGTAAAATTATAGAGCAGCCAGCCTCATCATTATACAGAATTGGTATGTCATATGACTATGAGAGATCTTAACTTACAACCTTTTGAGCTACCAGCACCACACGTCGATTTCTTTTATGACTACATGGATAAAGCACAATTGGGGTTCTCACCAACAACACTTCACTCATATCAGGGAACATATTGGGAGTTCAAGAAGAAATCCTGACCTTTTGCATGCCGCTGTT
This sequence comes from Citrus medica, assembly GCA_002013955.2. Taxonomy (NCBI): domain Eukaryota; kingdom Viridiplantae; phylum Streptophyta; class Magnoliopsida; order Sapindales; family Rutaceae; genus Citrus; species Citrus medica. Next base: position 245,773 of record MKYO02029845.1, read on the forward strand.
GGAGAAACTTGCAGCAATATCATCTATGAAGCAACGATTCCCTTCCACTGAAGATGTCTCCATCTCCCTGTCTCCTTCATATGAATGTCTAATAGAAAATGCTAGCACAAGTAAAATAAATAAATGGTGATGTACTGAGGAGCTACTGGGAACATGCTACTTGCTTATCATACAGAAACACAAGCAGTCTAATCTCAAAGCTTATAAAATTCAACCAAATTGGGTTTAGAAAGTCACATGTGTTTATTTAGTCTATACCCCTTTTTCATTTAGCTTGACACTTCATACTCCTAGTGTACTATTCTCAGCATATACAGAAAACTCTATACCCCTTTTTCATTTAGCTTGACATTTCACACTCCTAGTGTACTATTCTCAGCACATACAGAAACCTCATTATCTCAGACCAATCCATGTAGAAGTACCTCAACCACAAATCTGACAAACAATCTCAAATTCATCCCATCTCAGTGGTAACCAAGAGGGGCAGGAGCATCTCTTAATTCCTTCCCCTGAAACTGTATATCCTGCAAGGCAAGAACACAATTCTCACATCAAAATAAGCAAAAAGCACAAGTATGTGTTCTCACAAAATCATGGCAATCATTTTAAGTTACTTTCCCGGTCACACAGTCAGATCCTCGTTTCCTCTCTTGGCAATTGGTTATAGCTAGGTATAAATATGCAAAGTCTAATTGTGCTTCCCCATTTTACACAATAAGCAACTGTTGGATTAAAATTTTTTCCATGATCAGGCAGGGCCTGGAATGCTGTTACAATCCATAATCATTTTTCTATTGCAACCAATTTCATACATCCCAAGATGAGTAAAGGGAATAAAATTTAAGTAGGATATAACAGGGTAGATTTATCGCAGCAAATGATAGAACAATTCGTTAGGCATATCAACATATATCGCACAGGGATACTCACAGAAGCAAAATGGTTGACATCCCGATGATGGGCTTCGTCAGCACGAATAACAGTAATAACATCCTTGAGTGTAGCATCCTTAGGTAACCTCCAATAGTCAATAGCAATAGCAGGGGCTGGAACATTTTCAATAGATCCACTATCAATATCCTTGAGATATTCAGTGTAAGAGTGTATAGCCTCCTCCTCCAAGTAGCCAACAACTCTATGAGCCAGTTTAGGTGAGAGTAGATAAAGCACAAAGAATGCATTGAAAAAGACACCCTGCACAGTCAGAACAAGCATCCTCTCATACCATTTGGGCTTCACAAGCTCCACCATGGTCATCAGATGCATCCTCTCATTCTCTGCTTCTTCAAGCAGAGCTTTGATCCAACCACCACTATGCTGGAACTTACGCAGAGACTTGAGGTGTAGCAACATTCCTCCAACCATTCCAGGTACAGCCGCCACTGTTTCCAGCATCATTGCACGACATCCATATCGTCTCTGTATTGAAGAAAATACATCACATTCTCAAAGTCAATTAATTGGCAGTACAAATAAAAGTGCTCCATAGAAATAATTGAATTATGGAAAATCAAGCATCTAAATTGGCTTATCAGAACAATAATTCAAAAAAAAAAAAAAGATGGCTCTTTTCGTATATACTTCCAGCTGTGTTTGGAAGCTATATCGATTTTATCCCGTAGCTATTTCATAATAAAGTTACTATATCTTTTGCTATTTTTATCAAAATTATCATCATATTATTTACCAAACACTATTAACGTTAATAATTTTGCCAAACACTTCATTAGGAAAAAGCATAACAAGAAAAGAAAGGCATACCTGAAAAAACAAATCAGTGGGAATTCGGAGGAGTTTGACCGTCCGGTAAGCAACTTTGTCAAGGAAGGTTGTGGGCACATGGTGCTTCTTCAAATCAATTGATAAATCTGCCCGATAAGTTTCCCAAGGCTACACAAAATATTAAACCAAGAGAAAAAAAAATCAAGTCAAGAAATTCACAAATGTTTACAGAATTTAAGATGGTGATGGTGATAGTTTTACCATGAAACAATTCCAAGGCCATGGACTGCCATCCTCTCTAGTGATCTTTGGCCTCGAAATACCCCAATAACTCGACGGTACAATTCCGTTCTCTCCTTTCTCCTTCACTTTCTCAGGCACCGATTCCGAAGAAGAAGAATAACTACTCATCATCACCATCATTCTCAACCCCAATAACGGCATGTCATCTCCGTCCCAAACGTTCGGATGACATCTCACCACCGTCCTTGCGTAGCCGATACTGTGCTTCCCGCCGTTAATCAGCCCTCGCATCACCGACATCGCTACTAATTGATTCATTTTCTTTGTTTTTTGTTTCTTCGGTCAGTCAAAACGCTGCTCAAAAGTACAGACTAGCAGACAAAGAAATAGGCAATTTTGGTAATTTATTAATTCGGTGCTAGGGGATCGATCTTGATTGGGCTGCGTAATTATCGACGTCAGGATTAAAGAATCAACGCGCGGATATAGAACGTTTTAGCGGTCAGTTGGATTTGTAATTTTGTAATGAGAATTTTTTGGAAAATTTACAGTAATAATCATAAAAATTTTATTTTTTTATTTTAATCCCTTAAAAATATTTTTATCAACATTAGTCATAAAATAACTTTTGAGTCTAAAATACTCTTCCCTCATCTCTCCCCCAACACTCCCTTGAACTCATCTCTCTCAAACCGATCCAACTCCCATCATCGGCGGCGACATCAACCCTCGTCGGCGGCGGCTCCATCTCTCACCGGTATCCGATCTCCGATCTACAACCTTCAACAAAAACTAGGTTAGTCATTTTTCTTATTTTCATTAATTTAAAATGAGATTTTAGAATAATAATAGTTATAGTTTGAGAATAATGGTGGTGGTGGTGATGTTTGTCATCGGCGGCAACATCAACCCTCGTCGGCGGCGGCTCCATCTCTCACCGGCATCCGATCTCCGATCTACAACCTTCAACAAAAGCTAAATTAGTCATTTTTCTTATTTTCATTAATTTAAAATGAGATTTTAGAATAATAATAGTTATAGTTTGAGAATAATGGTGGTGGTGGTGATGTTTGTGGTGGTTGGTGGTGTTTGGGAGTATTATTTGTGGTGTTTGGGAGTATTTTGGGGGTGGGGAGGGAGGGGGGCAGGGCGCGCGCGCGCGCCCATTCCGCTGTCGCACTAGATTTGGTGCGACAGGCGCGTCCATGCCGCTCTGGTGCGACAGGCGCACGCTTGTCGCACCAGCTTAGGTGCGACAAGCTTTCCTGTCGCACCAAAAATTACAGTGTCTTTGTTTAGGAGTAATTTTTTTTTTTCTGTAAATGTAATGTAATAATTTTATAAATATTACAGATATATGGCGAAATCAGAATCACCGGATATCGAAGTAGGCAAGATGTATTTTCGTTGTGCCAATCACTTTCCTGGTCGAATTTCGAGCATGTGTAAGTTATCTTCGGTCGTAAAAGCCATCGAGGAAAAATTAACAAAGCGGCAGTTGAGTATGTTCAAAAAGGATATATTTGGGCATTTCTTGGAGTGTCAAAATTTTCCATTTAGCGGGGTAATTTTGCACAATCTTTTATTGAGGCAAGTGGCCCATGAAGAAGATAGCCGTGAGGATCAGTTATGGTTTCAAATTGGTGAGCATTTGATTCGCTTGTCAATTGTCGAATGGTGCTTGGTTACCGGACTTTCATTTGGTGTTGATACCAATCAACAAAATGATGAAATGAAGCAGAGGCTACAGAATACGTATTTTGGTGGTGTGCATCGTAAGATTAATGTGAACCAATTCGATGCAGTATTTAAGGAGTTGAAATTCGAGAAAATTGACGATATGGACGCATTAAAGATTGCGCTGTTTTATTTTGCAGACAGAGTACTAAATGCAAGAAAAAATCACTGTCAAATCAATTTCGATTGGCTTGATCAAGTTGATGATATACAGTCCTTCCGAAAGCGTCCATGGGGTCTATTGTCGTGGGAAATGATTTATGAGAGTCTTGACAATGCACTGTTCGAGAAAGACGAGAAATTTAAGAAGACTCGGTTGAAAAATCCAGATCATAACATTGAAAAATACAACGTTTACGGCTTTACGTCTGGGGTTATGGTGCGTTTTTTTTGTTTATTAATAAGTTTTATAGTATTAAATATTTGATAGTTGTTTTATTTGATTTTTTGCTTTGGTTGTTGTAAGCTTGGATTTACGAAGCAATCGGAGGGTTGCCATCAACATGGGTCGTCAAAACGAAGAATAAGAATCCCCGCATTCTGCAATGGAAGCCCATGGCGTCTTCGAGCATCAACTTTGCGGAGGTTTATTCGTTCTTCAACGACGAATCTCGTCTTATAAGTAATATGTATTACTTATTTTTTAACGTTAATAAATTTAAGTTATGTATACTTACTTAAAATTTTCAATTGAATTTATGGCAGGGGGGCGTTTTACAAACTCTTGAGCCAAATTCAAAGGAGAGGAACAACAAATATTGGCTTTTTGTGAAGGGTTACTTGCCAAGCATTCCAAACTGGGTTTATAAGGTCAGTATACTCTAAGTACTAATAAATTTTTAAACGAAATTTTTGACATTTCATTTAGTAGTTTTAAATGATACTTGGTGCAGCACCAACCCTCAATCAACGCGATGCCGTCGGTTACAAGGCAATTAGACGAGCATGACGATCATGATGACATACCAAACCCAATACCAGAGCAGCGTCATGACACTTATAAGGATGAGGTGGCTGTTGATGACCACCAGCAGCAAACAGACAATTCTGATGACGCACGGGATTCTGAGGTTATAAATAATATACGATATTTTTCCGTTATAAATTATTAATTTTTTATTGTTATTCTAAAGTTTTATTTTTTATTTTGTAATAGTCGAGGACAAAGCAGTTTAATGATTACATACAACGACGGCTGGCTAAGATTGATCGTAATGTGTATGAAATAAAGTCAGAATTAAAAGATTTTAAAGAAACCGTTGTTGGCTTCATCGACACATTTTCTTAACGTCCAAATAAGGATTCTCCCACTGCACGCTCGTATGCGATGAGCAAATTTAAATTTAATAATTATGGTCGTTTAACTTTTAATTTGATAGTTGTTTAATATGTTCTTGGCGAATGGACAGACCCCGGATGATTATAGAGTGTATACTGACGTGGGCAATGAAAATTTGTCTACACCCACGTCATTGTATAATTTCTACGCGGATGTTAGCGGGGAGACCATGCAGGTGTTCACTGAGGTGCCTCCGGGTGTTAGTAAGTTTGGCCGCGTGTACATACCGTCGTACTTTTATAATAGTCCTTACATGATTCCTCCGGTCAGGCGAAGATAGAATGTCCGGCCTTTACCTCGACCCCAAATCATGGAGCATGCAATTGACATGAGTACGAGTGTGGATGTAAATCCACTAAGAGGATTGGAGGACTCTAGTCTGTTTGCTGAGTTTGATCGATGGTTCACTGGTGATAGCAGAGTCCGCCGGAGAGTCCAGCACCCGCGGTCATTCTTTCAAACACTTTTGGGCACAGCTTCGATGGGATGGCTAGGCAATGAGATATTTATATTTTCGCAGTTATCTATACTGTTGTGTTGTGGATTTGTTTCACCAAAATTTATCTTTTAAATCATAATATTTTTGTTTCTCTACAGCATATTCACGAGTATCTCCGCTTGATTAGCGAGAAACAACGGCAGTATCCAAATGCCTTACTCCAACGTGTCACACATACTGACACATTTTTTTGGGTAACATGCCGAGAAAACTTATAAATATTATTTAATTTTTTTAATTATTGCCTTTATGTTTTGTTAATTTATGCATTTCTTGGTTATCTATGTACTAGGTGTTCTTGAATCAATTATGGAATAACGGGGATTGTTCGGTCGATTCATTGGATTTCGACGACCGCTTGAATAGTTATCTTTGTGGGCGACAGCACACAATTTCTAAATCAATGACGGATGTCGATATGGTATGTATTTTATTGCATTTCACATACTCCATCATGAAAATATTCGAGTTGTCGCTTTTTTTTGTTATATTTTAATTTCATATATAACGAACATATTTTTCAATTTTAATATACAGTTACTCATCCCTGTTAACTTGGACGGCGCGCATTGGGTACTAGCACGAGTTGACTTTCAGAAAAATAAAGTCTGGATTTATGACTCATTACTCACATTTAGCGACGACAAAAGGTACAAGTTGAAATTCAAGCCACTTGAAGTTATACCCCCTCGATGGTTGGAATATGTTGGCTTCTACAACATCCGACCCGAGTTGCGGAGTGCAGACCCCTGAAAAGTCATCGCAGTTAAGAGCGCGCCACAATAAGAGCCCGAAACTGGCGATTGCGGTGTTTTTGTATTGATGGTTACGATGTATTTAATGTTTGGGCTTGGCTTGGAGTTTAACGCTAGTCATGTCGAGTACTTTAGAAAGAAAATTGCGGTTGACATATTTAATGACGATATTGTATTGTAAATCGTTGTAGTAATTTAAATGTTGAAACTAGAAGTTTTATTTTAATTTGTGCACTTAAGTTTATATAATTTTAATGCTCACATTTTAATATTTAAAATAAAAATAAATTTTAATGACATATAAGTGTATAATACACAAAAACAATTACAGTTTTAACCAACGAAACACAAAAACAACTAACTTCGAGTCGACGCAATGGGATTCTTACATCGCTTATGATTATGGCCCAGTTCATGACACCGCCCGCATCTTACAATCCGTCGGTTAACGTCCTCGCCAGATGAGGGTATTCTGAGCTCTTTATGACGACCAGGTGGTGGTGCCTCAACTGGTGGGTATACTTACATCTCCTGAACTTCATCTGGAACTTCCCAATCAGCCACATCACCAACTGGCTCTACTGGTTCTGCATAAGCCATCACCAACGATTCTGTAGTGTAAAAGTCCGAGCAAAGGTTAATAAAATCCACCCGGTGTGTTACACACACCGCAATTGCATGAGCACATACAAGCTGATCAAGCTGAAACACTCTGCAGGTGCAAGTTCTCTTTTGCAAGTCAACCAAACCTTCCTTAAGCCCACCGCCTATAACTTGAAATCGATTCGGAGACACCGGCCGAACTGTCATTCTTTTAGCCATAATTCTCCTCTCAGTGACTATTTTATCCGCCCATGTTGTTAGTCGAGTAGTCATTGATTCAGCCACAATTTTCCTATCATAAAACCATTGCTGCATTGTTTTCCTAAAGTGATCAATAAGATGAGTAACAAGAAATTTTTGAGGTTCCCGCATGAAAGAATTAACACTCTCCGCGATGTTGGTGGTAAGTATCCTGTACCTCCTACCTTCAAACTAAGACCTTGCCCAATTACATGTAGCGACTTTATTTTCTAGGTAATCAGCCGCACCCGAGTGGATCATCCACAACCCTTCAAGTTGTCTCTTAAATTCCTCGTGGCCATATGCTTTTGCTACATTAATAAAGGTAGGCTCAAATTCATCCTAATGAGCTTCGGACATTTTAAATTTTGACTTAATGTTACCTTTGACGTGGTAAAAACAAACGCCATGAGTTGCATTATGAAATACTTTCAGAACGGCTCTCCTTATGGCAGTGCATCGATCAGAGATAATTACCAACTCAGATCTATCGCCAATCACACCGTATAACTTCATCATAAACCATTCCCAAGCATCATTGTTTTCTGAATCCATGATCCCAATGGCTAACGGATACAATTGATTGTTACCATCAAGACATGTTGCCACGAACATGCTTCCACGATATAGTCCCTTCAGATGAGTACCATCTAGAGCAATGACAGGCCGGATGTACTGCATAAAACCCTTGATGGAAGATCCGAGTGCTACAAAATAGTATAAGAAATTACCATCTCCATCTTGCTCGAGGTGAGTGACTGTACCCTCATTCGTTGTAGTTAGTATGTGAGAGTATTTAGGGAGCAAGTTGTATGACTCTGCAGGGTTGCCTCAAACTATTTGAAGACCAACTTCTCTCGCCCGATATGCCTACTGATATGTTAACTGAACACCGTATTCCTGTTGCATATCTGCTCTTATGTCATTCGGAGTATAAATCCTCTTGTCTTGAATATATTTATCTGCGATAATATGGCCGACAACCCAGCTCCTTACTTGATGACGTCCATTAACTAATACCTCATTATGACAAGTGTGTACATTGTCAATTCTTATTACCACCCAAGGAACATTTTGCTCGTTCGAACGTCTAGTAGCTCGAATACGCCATTTATATGATTCTGAACAACAGTGAGCCTCGAAACGTGTTGTAGTCGACCGTGCAATCTTGAAATCAAACTTATCTCTAAAGGCAACCTTGCATAGTTGTAATATAAACTCATTCTTCTAAGCAAATAGCTTACCCACACTTATATCATCTGAATCACAACTGCTAACAAAGCTTGGACCAACCATGTTCGAAGGCAAAGTTGGAGCAAGACTTGTAAGGGGGTCAATTCGCCTTCTCGATCGAACCATAGAAGGACTAGGTCTATTGCCTCTGTTATTCACAGGAGTATTATCTTCACACTCATCGTCGTGCTGAAACGACGGAACATTCGAAGGACCGGCTCCTCCATCATCACCATCATTATTGAAATGAGTGCCCCTCGTATTATTAGAAGGTTCTGCGCAAACATTATCCCCCTCTGTCTCATGATGAAAATCATCATTATCCCTAAAATTATTGTTGTGATACGGAGAATACCGTTGCTCCAACGACGTCATTAGTGGAAATACCGGTGCTCCAACATCCTCTAAAGTAACACCATTATCATCAATGTTGTCATAATTATTGTGGATTGGAGAGTAATATTGCTGCAGCGATATTGTCCTTGGCAACACCTCTTCATCATTATCGGGGCCAGACATATTTGCCCTAAACGAAGTTTCTGTATCGACATGTGGCTCAATACCTTCACTCAGAACTCGAGGTGATGTGGTCACGAATATAGGAATGCATCCAAAATTAGCTACGTCGGATGCCATATGCAACACAACCCTCACCATCTCATCATCAAATATATCAATGGGCAGTGCACATACACGATATAATGTGTTACTAGACCTCAAAGTTGTCTTCATTGTGATACTATATTCATTAGCGTTTATTTGTAACACATTGTATACTCTTGCCAATAACTGATCAAACAGACAATTTTTTCCAACAAAAAAAGCCCGATTTTTACTATTCACATACTCCATACGGCCATCCTCTAATGTCTCCCACCAACCATCGTAACACAATTCAAGTACAACTGAATCTATTAAGCCTGAAATTATAAAAAAAATTATTTAGATCCGGATCAAATTAATACAGTTTTAATTAATCTCCTAGGCTTAGTGCGACAAGCGCCTGTCGCACCAAGCCTTGTGCGACAGGCAACTTGTCGCCAGATTTACCCACGACTCAGTTCAGTAAGTTCAGAAAATAACTCATACCAGTATGTGATGTCGATTAGTGTTGGATTCGGATAAATTATGATCGGATTTCACTTTTTCCCGTTGCCTTTTGCCGTCGCCGTTGAAATACTAACTAGGCAACCCAAGAGGGGGGGTGAATTGGGATATTAAAAAATATTCAATTCTAAAACAAAACTCAATGCAAATCCAAAACTAATTTAAAGCAATAACAAATAAATCAATCACAATATAAAAGAGTAAGGGAAGAGAAAACAAACACAATGATTTTTACGTGGTTCGGCAATCCCCGCCTACGTCCACGCCTCCAAGCTCACCGGGCTTGAGGATTTCACTAAGCTAGCCTCCCAAGGCTTCAAACGCTTACAATTGACTTCCAAGGTGTCAATGGACCTTTACAACAAGAGATTATCCCCAATCTCTTAACCCAAGTGTATCCCAACACTTACAATCTCTTAACTTGATTTTACAAAAAAGATTACAAATGAATCTCTCTCACACAATGTGTTTGATCACAAGTGAAAGCTCAATGTGTGAATAAATAAGATGAATACAAAGATTTAAAGCTCAATAAAAGTTTTATTCTCAATATTTTGCTCAATGATGATCGTTGGAAATCTTTTTGTTTTAATTTGAATGAGCTTATTTATAGATAGAGCTGAAAACTAGCCGTTATTGACTTTCTGCACACTGTCGGATCGCCGTTAACTAGATGTCGGATCGCCGTTTGACTGGTCAATATGACCGTTGGGCAGATTTTCAAATTGTCGGATCGCCGTTATCTAGATGTCGGATCACCGTTTAGATCCAGAGGCTAATCTTCAATTCTGTTAAATATCGGCGAGCCGTTTATCAAAATTGTCGGATCGCCGTTTAGGTCCAGAGGCTAAACTTCAATTCTGTTAGATGTCACTTCAATTCTGTTAGATGTCGGCGAGCCGTTATCAATATGTCGGATCGCCGTTATCTACAGTAACTGCTACAGTGATTGCTACAGTGAACTATTTTGTAAAATAACAGTTTGACCCTAAAACTTTATAAAACCGTATTACGGCCCAAACCTTTATGAAACTTTGCACATAGGTCCAATTTCAGAATTTCTAAATAATGCTTTGTTAATCCCAAAACTTTCTGAAATTATGGTATAGCCCAAAATGCTATGACACTTTTCAAATAAGTCCTTTACCAAGATTTCAAGCAATACTTGTTTATTTCAAAGTTTTTAAAATTCTTTCAATTAAACCATAAACTTTGAAAAACAACAAATTTCATAAAATCATTTTTTCATTAAATATGAAACATTTATAATGTGAAAATAATGATTTATTTAAAAAGAATAAAAACAATCAATTTCATAAAATCATTTTTCCATTAAATATAAAACATTTATAATGTGAAAATAGTGATTTATTTAAAAAGAATATTAAATAATTTGAGCTTAAAAGATTAATCATTCTTAATCTTATTTGTTATCATCAAAATCAATATTATGGAAACATATATGTTAACAGCCGTTGCTTGATGATTCAGAAAGCTACGTTTGGTTTGATGATATTGGAGAAAGATTGTTGCTTTTGGTCTGTAAAGAAGGGTAATTTGGGGATAAAGGCTTGTGATTGGTTAATGTTGATAGAAAAAGTTAGAAGGGTTAGTTGTGAAAATAATAAAATATTAATGGTTATTTTCATAAATTTCCCAAATTTTTTTTGAAATGATTGGACCGCGAACGGTGTTGATTAATCGACGACGATGACAAGACGATTATGCCCTTATATTTGGTTGAATTTACTGCTTATAAGAGAGTTGAATTGTACTAGTCCTACGAGTGAGTGGCACAACTGGTTGGTTGTGGTTCGTTGCGTCGTGCCTCCATATTACGTCGCCACATAATTATTGACAGGAGGAAACCAAAGACTAATTATTTTGTGGATCCCCTAAGTTGCAGCTCACGTAAGTTACAGTTGCCTGTAAATTTTGATTTAGCAACCTATACTCTATATTATTTATAATTTATTTATGTCTATTAAAAGACTTTTTACATTGTAAATTTTCATTTAAACCCTTATACTCTGTTTTATTTCATTAAAATCCTTAGAATACCAATTCGCCCCTATAATTTTCAATTCCCAAAATACCTTCCATTTCATTAAAAAATACAATAATTATTAAATGAATTATAATTATAATAATTATTTTGTTATAACTATAAATATAATTATAATTTTTAAATAGCTTATTATTATTGTTGTTGTTGTTGTTATTGTTGTTGTTGTTGTTATTATTATTAACAAGGATAAAAAGTATTATAATTAATTAATCTATTGTCAATAATTAATAATATTTTTTTGTTAAATTGTTAATAATAATACTTAATGATAATTATTATTAATAATTAATTTTTGAATTATAATAATTGATGTGCTCATAATTTATCTATTATTTTAATTAGGGGTGGGCAAATTCGGTTTGGATCGGTTTGATACATATTATCAAACCGATCCAAACTTATCGGTTTGAAATATTCCCAAACCGATATAGACATAAATTTTTTATAAACCGAACCGATCCAAACCGACTGGATCAGTTTGGATCGGTTTGGATCTTTGGTTTGAGTTCTAATAACAGAATACATACTGCTTTTATATTTGTTAACAACAGAATACATTTTAAATTCTCTCCATGTTCAATCAAAACGAACTCACAAATTTGTTCACAACATAATACATTATAATAAAGAAGTTCTCCCCATGTTCAATCAAAACAAAATCACAAAATTAAAATAAATTTGAACAACATTTGACAATCAAAATATTGTGCATCTTGTCGTCAAAACTTATGGCCCAATTGCTTTTCATTTGTCAAAATCTGCATAAAATGACAAATATAATTAGTTAGATTACTTATCATCAATTATACCTAAATCCATTTTAACTTTGACTAAAATGAAATAAAATCGTAGCAAGAAAAATAAAACCAAGAAAAATAATTAATCAAATAAATTATCATCAATTATACCTAAATCCATTTTAACTTTGACTAAAATGAAATAAAATCGTAGCAAGAAAAATAAAACCAAGAAAAATAATTAATCAAATAAATTATCATCAATTATACCTAAATCCATTTTAACTTTGACTAAAATGAAATAAAATCGTAGCAAGAAAAATAAAACCAAGAAAAATAATTAATCAAATAAATTATCATCAATTATACCTAAATCCATTTTAACTTTGACTAAAATGAAATAAAATCGTAGCAAGAAAAATAAAACCAAGAAAAATAATTAATCAAATAAATTATCATCAATTATACCTAAATCCATTTTAACTTTGACTAAAATGAAATAAAATCGTAGCAAGAAAAATAAAACCAAGAAAAATAATTAATCAAATAAATTATCATCAATTATACCTAAATCCATTTTAACTTTGACTAAAATGAAATAAAATCGTAGCAAGAAAAATAAAACCAAGAAAAATAATTAATCAAATAAATTATCATCAATTATACCTAAATCCATTTTAACTTTGACTAAAATGAAATAAAATCGTAGCAAGAAAAATAAAACCAAAACATACCTCAAGTTCTGATTTTTGAAATTATGACGATGAGACCTGAGAATGAGCGATTGAGATTGAGAGAGTTAAGAACGACAAGAGGTGAGAGCTTCTATAATTAATAAAGATTAAAAAATTAGTTATGGAATTAATTAATTAAATAAATTATCATCAATTATACTAAAATTCATTTTTACTTTTGACTAAAATGAAATAAAATCTTAGCAAGAAAAACAAAATCAAAACATACCTCAGGAGACTTGAGAATGAGCGATTGAGAATTTGAGATTGAGAGAGACAGAGAGTTAGAGAATGACAGGAATTAGGAAGCACTGGAGGAGAGGCGGAGCGTGAGTGTTTGGAAAATTAGGTTTATCTTTTTGTTTTTATAGTAAGAGATATGCTATTGTGTATGAAAGTGTACATTTCCTTTGTGTATGAAAGTGTAAATTTTGGATTGGATCGGTTTGAATCCATTTGAAATCCTTCCAAACCAAAATCCAAACCGAGTGTTTTGGTTTATAATCCAATAAATTGAAACCAATATTTTTATTAATGAAACCGATCCAAACCGATCCAAACCGTCGGTTTGGATCGGTTTGGATCGGTTCGGTTAAAATGTGCCCACCCCTAATTTTAATGCTTTCATAATTAATTTTATGTTAAATTATATTTTATTATATTAATTTTTATCTTAATTTTTATATTTATTCATTGTAGGAATATTGGGAATATTCATGAGAAAAGAAGCTTAAAGAGGAAACAAATTGGAGTATAATGGAAATAATGTGGAAGCAAGAGGAAAAGAAATAAAAAACCAAATAAAGGATGATTGAATTTAATCATCATGCATGCAACACGTGGGGGAAGCATTGAATATTTGGTTGACAAATATGGCAGCAAGTTGGGAAGCATTAAAGAATTAATTTGCAAATTGGCAAATTAAACTTTACAAGTCACGTGGATGGGCTTAAAAGGTTGCTAGAATTGTTTTGTTTTGAAATCCTTTTCATTTAAGGACACGTGGGCTGGATTTGCATTCCTTTTCCTTTAAAGATTTGGAAGAAACCACAACATTATAAAAGTGAAGAAAGGCAGCTGCACAAGAGGAGAGGGAGCCAAGAGAAAATAAAGAGAAGAGCAGCAGCCACAAGTTTTGAGCAAAACCGAGAGCAGCAGGAACAATTTGGAGCAGGAGGAAGACACATTAATTCTTGAGTTTTTCTTTCTCTCTTCTCTATTATCTTGGTTGAATGTTTCCAATTAAATTAATGAATTCTCTTTATATTTTCATGAACTAATTTATTTTACTAGGGCTACGATGTAGCCTAACTATGAAGATTTAATTCCATAAATCTATGTTATTTTTAATTAATTATTCCATGATTGAGTGTTCATTATTGTGCTTAATGCTTTTAAATATCTGGCCAATATTTGAATGATTTGAGGATACATAATGAGACCGAGAGGAGATTTATGTATTTTTGCTCTGTGTAATGGATGCCATGAATTGAACGAAAGACAGAGATGTGCCAACGTGATTCGTGCAGTCTTAATTAAGAATTTCCATAGAAAATCTTTACATATTTAAATTCACATAGAGATATAGTGGATTGATATGTGGAGATATTTTTGATATTACTCGAGAGAAGATATTGAATAAATTAGGGAAATTCACTGTCAACATGGGTAATAAATTTTAATAGCATAGATGGAGGATTAAATTGGATTGGTTATGGTGAAACCGAATGTCCTAGTGTCTTAATCTCTTGGTGATTTCTATTACTGCCTGCGTCTTTATTTAATTTTTAATTATTTTATTTTATTTTATTTTAATATAAATTCACTTATTCGATTGTTCAAATAAATTAGAGTTAGAATAATTTCGGTAACTAATAGGATATACAATCTCTGTGGGACGATACTCTACTCTTCATTATATTACTTGTGCCGACTAGTACACTTGCTAATTTACGCAACAATAATAATAACAATAATTAAAATAAAAATTAATAATTATGATAAAATTTAATTAAGGATTTTATAGTAATTTGTTACAATTTAACTCATTCTAATTTTGATTTTAAGACAAAGTAAATACATAAATGGTAATACATCTCATTCTAATTACCATTCCTACAGTTCAAGCAAGTAAATAAATTATTCTAATTCAAATTCCTCATTTTGATTATAACTATTCCAATTTTAACTCATTATGTTTCTAGCTAATTTCAATTACTATTTAGTAAACACATTATAAAATTGAAAAGCACTTTATATTCAATTAGACCACTCTATATTAATTACAATTTATTCAAAAGTATTACGATTTTATAGTGCATTCACCAAATAGGAATCGAAATTAGCTGAAAACATAATGAGTTAAAATCGAAATAGCTATAATCAAAATAAGGAATTGGAATTAAAATAATTTATTTACTTAAACTGTATGAATCTTAATTAAAATGAGTTGTATTACTATTTATGTGTTTATTTTA
Organism: Citrus medica; assembly: GCA_002013955.2. Classification (NCBI taxonomy): domain Eukaryota; kingdom Viridiplantae; phylum Streptophyta; class Magnoliopsida; order Sapindales; family Rutaceae; genus Citrus; species Citrus medica. Next base: position 261,270 of record MKYO02029845.1, read on the forward strand.
TCTTAGAATCAAAATCAGATGAGTTAAATTGTAACAAATTATTATAAAATCTTTAATTAATTTTTATCATAATTATTATTTTATATTATTATTATTATTATTAAAAAATTAATTATTAATAATAATTATCGTTAATTACTATTATTAATTTAACGAAAAAATTATTATTAATTATTGTTATAGATTAATTAATTATAAGGGTTCGCCTAAGTTACAGCTTATTAATTATATTTTTTGTTAAATTGTTAATAATAATAATTAACAATAATAATTAATTTTTTAATAATAATAATAACAATAATTAAAATACAAAATAGTAATTATGATAAAAATTAATTAAGGATTTTATAGTAATTTGTTACAATTTAACTCATTCTAATTTTGATTTTAACATAAAGTAAACGATAAATGGTAATGCATCTCAATCTAATTACGATTTCTGCAATTTAAGTAAATAAATTATTATAATTCCAATTCTTTATTTTGATAATAGCTATTTCGATTCTAACTCATTATATTTCCAGATAATTTCAATTCATGTTTAGTGAATACACTATAAAATTCGTCATACTTATGAATAAATTGTAATTAATATAGAGTGGTCTAATTGAATATAGAGTGGTTTACAATTTTATAGTATGTTCACTAAACATGAATCGAAATTAGCTAGAAATATAATGAGTTAAAATTGGAATAACTATAATCGAAATGAGGAATTGGAATTAGAATAATTTATTCACTTGAACTGCAGGAATCGTAATTAGAATGAGATGTGTTACCATTTATTGTTTACTTTGTCTTAAAATCAAAATCAGAATGAGTTAAATTGTAACAAATTACTATAAATCCTTAATTATTTTTTAGCATAATTTTTATTTTTTTATTTTAATTATTGTTATTATTATTATTCAAAAACTAATTATTAATAATAATCATCATTAATTATTATTATTAACAATTTAACAAAAAAATTATTGTTAATTATTGTTAATAGGTTAATTATAATACTTTTTATTCTTGTTAATAATAATAATAACAATAATAATAATCTATTTAAAAATTATAATTATATTTATAGTTATAATAAAATAATTATTATAATTATAATTCATTTAATAATTGTTATATTTTTGGGAATTGAAAATTACAGGGGGCGAATTGGTACTCTAAGTGTTTTAGTGAAATAAAAGGAGTGCAAGGGGCTAAATAAAAATTTAAAATGCAGAAAAGTTTTTAATACTCATGAATAAATTATAAATTATATCGAATATAGGAGGTTAAATCAAATTTTACAGGACAATTGTAACTTACGTGAGCTGCAAGTCAAGGCATCCTTAATTATAATACTTTTTATTCTTGTTATTAATAATATTAATATATTTAAAAATTATAATTATATTTATACTTATAATAAAATAATTATTATAATTACAATTATAATTCATTTAATAATTATTATATTTTAATTAAATGGATGATATTTTGGGAATTTAAACTTATATAGGGGGCGAATTGTTACTCTAAGGGTTTCAATGAAATAAAATAGAGTGTAAGAGGCTAAACAAAATTTTACAATGCAAAAAGTTCTATGATACTTATGAATTAATTGTAAATAATATAGAGTATAGGGGGCTGAATGAGATTTGACAGGTCTTTTTTAAGAATTCTCAAACTAATTGCTAACCAAAAAATTTATAGTTAGGATAAAATTATACTAGACCCATAAAATATTTATTATTTTCTAAGTATAATGTTTTTCTTATTTTTTAATTTTTTTTAAAATTAATTAATAAAGAAAGTTTGAAGAGAGGAATACAAATAGTATGGCTAAAAGAGTGAGAAAAATATTAAAAACTAAAAAATTCATAAATAAAAAGAGTGTTCATTTAGGAAAAAAAAAGAATTTCAATAGAATTTTAGAGAGGTGCTAATAGTCCGACTCTTATTTTAATTTTTACTGAAAACATAAATGCTTTACATTCTTCCATTATTGAGTTTAGAAACCCTAGCCATTTAACTCGACCATCATCAAGACATCAACCATAATCGTAGGTGCTAACCAAAAAGATAACAAGCGGCTGATATAATTGTCTTTCTCGCCATGTGCCCATATGCCCTCTCTTAATTCCCTTACCTTAATGAATCTAGCAAAATTAATCAAACAAAACGAATGCCGTCTTTCAAAATAGTTGCTCAAGCTTTGTAATTTGTTTTAGTTCGAATACAGTTCCTCTCTTTGCTGAACCCTGCAAGTCACGATAAGATCAAACCTTCAAAGCCTCATTTCACAATTTTTAATTCTAACAATTTTTGTGATATTATTTAAAATTTCGTATTTTATAATATTATTCTCAACACTTTTTTCAAAATAACTTTTTTTATTGTTCAGAAACCTTAAAAGAAAATATAAATTTAACTTTTAAAAAAAAAATCATCAGAAAATAGATCCTTTAGGCTTAGGGTTTCGTTTGTAGTTTTATACATTAAGATCTATATATTTTAATCATTATTTCATTTTTTTTCTCAATTAAAGTCTTTATTTTCTTTTCTTCTCTTGTTAGAGTTTTGTAATTAACTTAAGTTGTATAACATTTTGAATTGTCACTTAATATTTTATTATTAGTCTTTTTTTAATGATTTATGCTTCCAATATAGAAGGATTGGCAAGGAAAAATATTGGTAGAGCATCTAATGCAGAAACTGCTATTGGCATTCTCTCAAGTGGTTGAATCTAAGCAAGGTTGGTGAGCAACCCAAGCTTCAGCTAGTTGTCTCCAGACCAAAGGGGGGAATAGAAATAATTGAAATAGTTTTCTATAATCTCTTGAGATTATTCTATCTTTTTTTCTCTAATGCCGCATAGTTATTAGTGAACAAGAATTGGCTGCAATTTTACTTGGTTGTAAATGAACTTAAATTTTTTTTTAAATTTGTTCTCCAAATGAAAGGTGTGTAGAGATAATTTTCCTAAAAATTATAGTGTTAAAATTTTCTATTAGAGAAATTTACTTTTAATATTTAATGTATTTTTTTATTGCAATGATTTTTCTAATGTGTTTATAAAAATATTGTTTAATTTGAGTTTCATTTACTGTGTTTAATGTACTTGGTAAAGATAAATTAATGGTGGCTTAATAGACTTGGATTTAATAGCACGTTTGGGGCAGTTGCGCTGATGCCATATTCTAGGGTAACAGCTGCCCTAAACGTATTTTAAGTCAATGTCATTTTGTCAATCTTAAGATAAAGATCAAGAGATGAGAAATTAAAGAAATAATTTTTAAAACTAAATATATAATTATGAGAATTTTATGTTGCACAATTATTTTTAAAAAGATTCTATGCACAATTAATTAAAATAATAAAATGATCATTCAAGAAATATCACAAAGTAACAAAGACCACCGGAGGAAGGGGGAAGTGGGCTTATACGGATCCATAGTGTTGAAAAAAATTAAGAGCTGCAACATTGATTTTTCAAAATTTTGTTGAAAAAAATCTTAAAGTAAATGATAAATTCAATAAAAAGAGTAAGTATGGATTTAAAAATAAACTTGACATGTCCACTTAAAATCTTGGAATTGAATGAAAAAAAATAGAAATATAGAAATAAAAAATGGTGAAAACAAGAGTAGAAGAGTCAACCAAAATAGTTGGAATGACTTATAATATTTTACTAAATTCTATCGGAAAATAGGAATCTAAAAAGTGAACATAAAATATTTACTCAAATTATTGGAATTCAGTGAAAAGGCTGAGAATATAGAACAAAAAAAAAAGCAAAAGAGTCAATCCAAAAGTTGGAATAACTTAACAATGATTTGATAAGTTTCAATGAGAAGTAGGAATTGAAAACTAAAATTATAATTTCCACCCAAAATGTTGAAATTCAATAAAAAGAGAATGAATATAGTACAGAAAAAATGGTGGGAAAAAGAGTTGAATTCTCAAAATTAGAACGGCTTACCAAGAATTTGATAAATTGTAGTGGATCTAAAAAATCAACTTGGAACATCTATGTAAAATGTTGGAACTTAATGAAAAGAGTAAGAATTTGTATAAAAGAAATGATGATAAAATTCATGATCATATTCCTTGAAGTAACGAATATCGATATCAACTAAATAAACATATTTCAGCAATGGTTTTTAATTTTTATAACTTATAAAAACCAGTTGTGATAGCTTAATAACATTAAAACAGTTAAAAAATAACAATAGACTTTGTTGTTGATTTTCAAAATTATATTGTAAGTTGATATTTGTTAACAAAAAAAGAGGGTTAGGAATTTGATAAATTTCAGTGAGAAATAGAGATCTAAAATTGAACTTGAAATATCCATCTAAAATGCTGAAATTTAATAAAAAGAACGGGAATATAAAAGCAAAAACTGGTGGTAATGAGAGTTGATGACCTTAACCTAAAAGTCGGAATGAACTAACCAAGAATTGGATAAATTTTAACAAAAAGTAGGAATTTAAAGAGTGAATTTCAAACTCCCACGCAAAATATTAGAATTCAATAAAATGAATAGGAATATAGAATAAAAAAATAGTGGCAACAAGAGTTGATAAACCTAACTCAAAAGTTGGAATCATTTACTAAGAATTTAATAAATTTCAATGCGAAGTAGGGCTCTAAAAAGTGACTAGAAATATCTACCAAAAATGTTGAAACTCTATGAAAATAGATGGAATGTAAGACTTAAAAGTGGTGGGAAAATAAGTTGAAATAACTTATCAAAAATTAGATAGTATAGCAGAATGTAGGGATATAGAAAGTAAACTTAAAATATCCACCTAAAAAGTTAAAATGAAAAGAATGAAAATATAGAACCAAAAACTAGTAGAAAAATGAGTTGAATTTAGATAAATCATAATGAAAAATAGGAATTTGAAAAGTAAACTTGAAACATGCACTATAAATATTGAAATGTGACAAAATAAGTGGGCATATAGGTATTTTGTGATATATTTATAGTACTTTTATATTTTCTTGTACTATTTATAAATTTAAAATTATTACAATCTTTTGCTTCATTTAATTAAAATTTTATATTTTTTCCTATTTTTCATTTTTCACATAACAAAATAAATTAAAATGTAATATTTATTATATTAACCAGTTAAAAACCGGTTGTACCTGTTGTGTGCATGCGTTGTATGAGATACATCACTGCACTGTAGGTTAACTCGTCGTTTTGCTAGCGTTTTGATGGACAAGCCCATTCTTAAGAGAAGTTTGGGTTAATTTCAAAAGAGAAAAAAAAATGGAGAAAAGTTTGTGTTTTATCTTGATATACTAGAAATTTAAATAAAAATCTAATATATGCAAGATTTGTTAACATAAATATTTCTTTATTATTGATTTTGATGGTAACAAACTTGATTAAGATTTATTAATCTTTTAAAAGCTCAACATAGTTTTCATATACTTTTAATCATCATTCTCACTTTATAAATGTTTTTATAATATTGGTTATTCTCATGTTAATGATTTCAATTAAAAAAAGCTTTGAGATTTTTTATAATAACAAGTATTGCTCAAAATCCTGAAAATTGACCTATTTGACAAGTTTTATAAAGTTTTGGGTCATAGTATAATTTTATAAACTTTTAGGGCCAAACTATAATTTTATAAAAATAGTTCATTGTAGAAGCTACTGTAGAAAACGACGATCCGACATTTTGATAACGGCTCGCCGACATCGAGCAGAATTGAAGATTAGTCTTCGAACACTAACGGTGATTCGACTTCTAGAAAACGCGATCCGATAATTTAAAAATTCAACCCAACGGTCATATTGACCAGTCAAACGGAGATCCGACATCTAGTTAACAATGATCTGACAGTGAGTAGAAAGTCAATAACGGCTAGTTTTCAGCTCCAACTATAAATAAACTCAATCAAATTTAAACAACAACTATTATTGAGCAAAGTCTTAAGCAAACAACATTCATTGAGCCTTAAATTCTTGTATTCATCTCATTTACTCACAATTTGAATCTTCATTTGTAATCAAACACATTGTGTGAGAGAGATTTATTTTGTAACATTCTTTAAAATCAAATTGAGTGATTGTAAGTGTTGGGATACACTTGGGTTAAGAGATTGGAGATAATCTCTTGTTGTAAAGGTTTATTGACACCTTAGAAGTCAAATGTAAGCATTGGAAGCCTTGGAGACTTACTTAGTGGAATTCTCAAGCCCGGAAAGCTTGGAGGCGTGGACGTAGGCGAGGTTGGCCGAACCACGTAAAAATCCCCATGTTTGAATCTCTTTTTCCTTATCTTTTTATATTATGATAAATTTATTTGTTAATTGCTTTAAATTTGTTTTAGATTTACATTGAGTTTTTACATTAGAATTAAGTATTTTTAGAATCTCAATTCACCCTCCCTATTGGGTTGCATAACTAGAATTTCAATTGGTATCAGAGCCTTGTTCTCTTATTAGGACTTAATCGTCTAGAGTAAAAGATCCATGGCAACCCTAAATGACTCAACTTTTAAAGAAGGACAATCCACAATTAGACCACCGTTCTTTAACGGTAATGACTATGCATATTAGAAAACTAGGATGAGAATTTATTTGCAAGCTTTAGATTATGAAATTTGAGAAGTTGTTTGTGATGGTCCATTCATGCCTATGTTTAAAAATGAAGTAGGAGATGATATTCCTAAACCATCAAGTCAATGGGTGAGTTAGAAAAGAGAAAGACGTCCTTAAACTCCAAGGCAATGAATGCCTTGCTTTGTGCTCTTGATAAGAAAGAATTCCATAGAGTACCTAGCTGTGAAAGTGCACAAGAAATATGGAATAAACTTGAAGTTGTCTATGAAGGGACAAATCAAGTTAAAGAGTCTAAAATCAGTAGATACACTCGTCAATATGAATTATTCCAAATGGAACAAAATGAAAATGTGTATTCTATGTATACTAGATTTACGGACATAGTGAACACCCTAGGAGCTTTCGGAAAAACTTTCTCAAATAGTAAGAAAGTAAAGAAAATCATTAGGTCACTACCTAAGAAATGAAGACCTAAGAGGACTGCTATTGAAGAGGCCAAAAATTTAAATATTTTATCTCTTGATAATTTAATTGGCTCTCTTATTTCATATAAAGAAGACTTAGCAGCCGAAAAAGGGGATGAGGAGAAGAAGAAAAGCGTTGCTCTCAAAGCTTCAAAATTTGAGAGTGATGAGGAAAGTGAACCGGATGATGAGGAGTTGGCCATGCTAGCAAGGAGGTTTAGAAAATTCTTCAAGAAAACCGGTGAGCGAAGAAGATTTAGAAACTTCAAGAATCAAAAGGAGAAGAAAGAGGTAATCATATGCTATGAATGCAAAAAGCCTGACCATATAAGATCGGAATGCCCACTTCTCAACAAACTCAAGAAGAAAGCCATGGTTGCTACTTGGGATGATAGCGATGAAGATTCAAGTGATGAAGATGAATTGTATGAAGTATCAAACCTAGCACTTATGGCAATAGGAGATGATGATGATCACAATGAGGTAAGTGATCCTACCTACGATGAATTGTATGATGCTTTTAAAGAATTACATGACGAGTTGATGAAAATTGGTAAAAGAATGTATGCCTTAAAAAGAAAATGCTAGAACTTACAAATGAAAAGGATGCCATAGAAAAATGCAATAATAGAAGATAAAAGAATTAGAATTAGAGAATAAAATGTTGCATGATAAAACTTTAGCTCTTAAAGGTAAACAAAGCACTTATGAACATGAAAAATCGCATGTGGATGAGTTAATGAAAGAGAATGAAGTGCTTAAGAAGAAAAATAATGAACTAAATGAAATTGTGCTAAAGTTTACAAATGGACAAAAGATGTTGGAAAACATGCTTAATTCACAAAAATGTGTGTTTGACAAATGAGGAATTGGATATAAGCCAAACTTGAAACAAAAATATTATAAGAACTACTTTGTGAAAAGTACCTCTATTAACAATCAAGTTGTATGTCATCATTTTAATCAAGATGGACACATGAAAAATAGATGTCCAGTAAAAAGAAATGCATATTATGGTGTGAAATGTATTTGGGTTCCAAAATGAACCATTGCTAACATAGAAGGACCCAAGAAGTTTTGGGTACCTAAAACTTAGAAACTTTTTTTGCAGGGATCAAAGAAAAAGAAAAATAAGTGGTTCTTGAATAGTGGTTGCTCAAGGCACATGACCGGAAACTATGCATGGTTTTCAAGTTTCACCAAAATCGAAAATGGTGGAGATGTTTCTTTTGAAGATAACTCAAAAGGAAAGATTCTCGGAGTTTGAAATGTTGGTAAAATTTCATCAACTTTAATTGAAAATGTATGTTTAGTTGAAAACTTAAAACACAATTTGATTAATATTAGTCAATTGTGTGACAAAGGTTATAAAGTTGCTTTTGATAAATCTAGATGTGTTATTGCGAATGCATGTGATAACAATACTTTATTTATTGAAAATAGATGTAGTAATGTTTATGCCATTGACATAGAATGTGCATCCACTAATGATAAATGTTTTTCGGCATTGCATGATGATAGTTGGTTATGGCATAGAAGACTAGGACATGCAAGCATGGATTTAATTTCAAAGATTTCCAAAAATGATTTAGTTAAAGGTCTTCCAAAAATTGGTTTTCAAAAAGATAAAATTTGTGAAGCATGCCAATTTGGTAAACAAATCAAAACCTCTTTTAAAAGCAAAAATCATATTTCTACTTCAAAACCGCTTCAATTACTTCATATAGATTTATTTGGACCTTCAAGGTATGCTAGCATGAATGGAAAATATTACGCTTTTGTAATTGTTGATGATTTTTCAAGATACACATAGGTATTATTCTTAACTAATAAAGATAATGCTCTTGATGCTTTTAAAGTACTTTGTAAGAAAATTCAATATGAAAAAGGGTATGGTATTGCATGCATTAAAAGTGATCATGGAGGAGAGTTTGAAAACTATGCATTTGAAACCTTTTACAATAATTTAGGCATTGTGCATCAATTTTCATCACTTAGAACTCCACAACAAAATGGAGTTGTTGAGAGAAAGAATAAGTCAATTCAAGAAATAGCTAGGACTATGTCGAATGAAAATTTCTTGCCTAAGTATTTTTGGGCCGAGGCCGTCAAGACCGCTTGTTATGTTTTAAATCATGTGTTGATTAGACTTAATCTTAATAAAACTCCATATGAGCTTTGGAAAGATAGAAAACCCAATATTAGTTATTTCAAAGTTTTTGGATCAAATGTTTTATTTTGAACACAAAAGGTAATCTTGGCAAATTTGATCCAAAATCCGATGTTGGTATTTTTCTTGGATATTCAAACTCAAGCAAAGCTTATAGAGTTTATAACAAAAGAACTCTAGTTGTAGAAGAATCGATGCATGTTATATTTGATGAATCTAACCCCTCCTCTACGGAGAAAGTTGTTGTTGATAATGATGTAGATGAAGACTTACAAAAAGAATCATCAAAAAATAACCAAAATGATGCGTCTCATGGGAATCAAGATGAGCAACATGAAGCAACGAATGTAGAGCAACATGAAAGTACTTCTCAAGAACTCCCTAAGAAGTAAAGGTATGTTTCTTCTCATCTTAAGGATGTAATTTTAGGAGATCCCTCACGAGGTGTTACAACTAGATCATCACTTAGGAATAATTGTGAGCATAATGCATTTATTTCTCAAATTGAACCCAAATCCTTTGCTGATGCGGAAAATGATGAATCTTGGATTATGGCAATGCAAGAGGAGTTAAATCAATTTGAAAGAAATAATGTGTGGGAATTAATTCCTAAACCGGAACGTCAATCCATCATATGTACTAAATGAGTATTTAGAAATAAGATGGATGAATCCAGTGTGGTTGTAAGCAACAAAGCTAGATTAGTGGCTCAAGGTTACAACTAAGAAGAAGGAATTGATTTTGATGAAACATTTGCACCCGTAGCTAGACTAGAAGCAATTAGAATGTTGTTGGCATTTGCATGTCATAAAGATTTCATTTTATTTTAAATGGATGTGAAAAGTGCTTTCTTAAATGGCTATATTATGGAAGAAGTGTATGTAAAACAACCTCCTGGTTTTGAAAATGAAAAATTTTCAAATCATGTTTATAAGTTATTTAAAGTTTTGTATGGAGTAAAACAAACACCTAGACCATGGTATGATAGGCTTAAGAATTTCTTATTGGATATTGGTTTTTCGATGGGGAAAGTGGATATTACTATCTTTGTTAAGCAGAAGAACCAAGATATTCTTGTTGTTCAAATTTATGTTGATGATATTATTTTTGGTTCTTCTAATGAATTGTTGTGTAAAGAATTTTCATCTTGTATGAGTAAAGAATTTGAAATGAGTATGATGAGAGAGTTGAAGTACTTTCTTGGGCTACAAATAAAACAAAATAAGGAAAGAATTTTCATAAATCAAGCCAATTATGTGAAAGACCTACTCAAGCGATTTGGCATTGACGATTCAAAGACCAAAAGCACTCCAATGAGCACAACAATTAAGCTTAATAAAGATGAAAAAGGCAAAGAAGTGGATATCAAAATGTATCGAGGTATGATCGGATCTTTACTTTACTTAACTGCAAGTAGACCCGATATCATGTTTAGTGTATGTTTGTGTGTAAGATTTCAATCATGTCCCAAGGAATCTCATTTGCTTGCTGTTAAAAGAATTTTTCGTTATTTAAGTGGAACCATAGATCTTGGCCTTTGGTATCCTAGAGGCACTCATAAAGATTTAACATGTTATTCGGATGCGGACTTTACCGGTTACAAAGTTGATAAGAAAAGCACTAGTGGAACTTGCCATTTACTAGGTCATTCACTTATTTCATGGTTTAGTAAGAAACAAAATTCGGTTGCACTTTCAACCACTAAGGCCGAATATATCGTCGTCGGGAGTTGTTGTGCACAAGCACTTTGGATGAAACAAACACTTAGAGATTATGGCATTAATCTTCAACAAATTCCTATTAAGTGTGATAATACTAGTGCTATAAATCTTTCAAAGACTCCCATTCAACACTCTAGAACCAAGCATATAGAAATTAGACATCATTTCTTGAGAGATCATGTTCAAAAGGGAGATATTGCATTAGAGTTTATTTCTACGGAAAAACAACTTGCCAATATTTTTACAAAACCACTTTGCGAAGAACAATTTTCAAAAATTCGACATGAACTTAGGATGATGAAATTTTCGCATTAACATCTTTATTCACGTTATTGAGTCTATTAAAATTGATTGATTTATGATTTGATGATTTAATATCTATAGAATGCTCAAATCATGATATACATGTGGAGTGTGTGTATTTTTTAAAAATGTATGAATTAATTGTTGAAATACATATATGTTCATGAATTATGCATTGAACTGACACTTAAACCATTTTGGATCAATAAAATTATCTTGAAATGTCTTAATTGTTGGCCAAATACTAAAATAAGTGTGCCAAATCATAAGTTGTAGAAAACGGATTGCCGTTATTTCAATAAATGGCTAACCGTTTTCGGGCAGAAACCATGGGAAGCATTCTGGACATTGTCGGTTTGCCGATAATACCTTAACGGCTCGCCCTTTTTTTATGAAAATTTTTGAGAGCTCACTGGACGCTGTCGGTTAGCCGATAATTCATTAACGGCTTGCCGGTTTCATGAAAATTATTTTGCGAACTCTCTGGACGCTGTCGGCTCACCGATATCTCTATAACGGCTCGCCGTTATCGCGCATTAAGTGAACTGTCTTTAGTCTTCTTCTTCATTTCGTTTTTGCTCTATCTCTCTCTTCCTCTCCAAAACCGCGACTGCAACTTTATTTCTCTCTCAAATCCATCATTTTTCCTGTCATTTTTCACTAAATTGAAGCATTAAAAACAATCTTTCTCATCTTTAAACCGTTTTTAACCGATTAAAACCGGTTTTCACTTCAAAATTTGAAAAATCCCAACTTAAAACCCTAGAACCAGTCGCGCTACCTTTGCCAAATTAACCCGCATTTCTTCCATTTTCAATCACATTTCAACTTGTAATTGTTGTGCAAATTTTATTGAACTCGCAAGTGTATGAATCTATTGTAGTATAGATCAATGGTGACGGGTGTCGATCCCACGAGGAGGAGGATTTTAATTATATGTAGAATTAATTTTGTAAATGGGTGGTTGGATGTGATGAAAATGATTTGGATTATCCTAAAATTGGAATTGAAATGGCGAGAATAAATTGAAAATAAATCTATTGAAATGACGTACTTGGGTATCTGGATTCGTATCAACATGCACCATGGGCTAAATATTCCTTATTAATGCCAATTAAATCATGAGGGGGGTTTTCACACCTCATGAACCACGCTCTAATCAATATGATGTTAAGGGTTTATCGTACCAAATAATAATAACTTTATACTAGGCGGTGAAACAAGGGCGGTACTAGACAAGATTATTATTATTTGTCAACGAAAAGTCAAAACATCCACAAAAACTAGAGGGGAAAAGAAAATAAATTTACTAAATAAAGCCCATGACACATGTTGAGACTTCACCTTCAACCCAAGCTTGAAAGGAAATTAACCACTCATAATTGAACTAGGGGTAAAATGAAAATTTATTAAAATATGTAGAAAATACAAGATAGAAAAGGAATTATAGAAAATGGATCCCAAAAATAGATTCAGAGATATCCAATTAGGGGGGAGAGGTCCTATTTTTATAGATATATCGAGTAAATCATGGTCATCGGATTAAAAATAGTTTGGACACTCAAGATTGCACCACGTCATCAGTCAACAGTACGCGGTTTGACCACGTGGATGAATAGTAATATAGTTTGACTCGGGTTGAACAGTAACGCGGTTTGGTTGAAAATAATCCTGTGTAATGCATGTACCGTACGCGAGATTTTTGGTCCACTGATATGCTGCCACGTCATCGATCAACAATGCATAAGAATTTTAGTCCAACAAGATCGTGACACCTCATCAGCCAATGTCACATCATCGATCAATGCCACGTCATCGATCCGTCTATGTGAACAGTGTCGTGAACAGTAAAGCAGACAGTACCGTACATGTGAACAGTGCCATTTTTCCTTTTATGCTCCTCCTAAGGTTTTCGATCGTCATGAGTTCAAAAGTGATGTCTGTTTTGCCGTCTGATCTCTCGTTTATTGTGAAATGACAACGATACCCCTAAAATACATAAAATACTTAATTAAAATAAAATACACATAATTAAATTACAAGAAGCTTAAATACATAAAACTAATGGTTGTTAGTAAGATGTGAAATGTAAAATGAAGATTTTCTCCTTTATAAATATGTATTTTCTAACACTCAACACACCCTCCAACCAGCTTATTGCTAGTCCCTAGCAAATAAAGCGAAAACAAAATTCAAATCCAAAATTATTTTTTTAAAACACTCTTGTGACACTCTCACAAAGAAATTAAACCCAATAAAAATAGTCACTCCAATGAATGGTAATTGAGAGAAAATAATAAAGAAGTGATATCACATGCTCTCACCAAGATGAAAGAGATATGCCCTCAGCTTAGAAATAATACGATCTCAAGTCAAATAAAAATGCTAGTCAACCCAATTTATTTATTTTTTTATGCACCACTACATCTTTTTAGCCTATATAACTAACGTCTACTTCAGACTATAGTTCTCTAAAATCAAGAAGGACTTTTATTAGGATGTAACGTAGGCTAGAGACATGACTAACAAAGAAGGGAAATAAGGAAGACAAAGTGTATATTTGAGAAAAATGCAGAAAATTATTTTTTTTGGAAGTTACAAGGTGGATTTCACCTATTATTGTTATTTTTTTCTTTTTTTTTAAACAACAATTTTTTTAAACTAGGCATAACTTCACTATACAAAATATTTATTTACATTTTTCTCAAACATAAATAGGTGATGGAACTTGTAAGATATTGGCTAATACTCCCAATCGGAGTGGGTCAAGATGATAAGTTTGACAAAAAAAAAATTTTAAAGGCTCAAAATGATTAACTATGGATATTTGATAAAAGGGATGGGTAGAAAGGCTCAAACGGATCAAAGATGGTCTTTCCATCGTCTTTTGGGACTCTAAATAATCTTCCATATTTACTAGTCAGATGAGCCTCCATATGTAGCAACACACATTTTTTTCTTTTTTTTTAATTTTACAATTTTTTTTAAGGGTTAACTCAAAAGAAATCTAGAGATCGTGTATACAATAATAAACTGCTAAGCTGTATAAAGAATGTGCAAAAGGGTTACTCTCCAAGAAAAATAATAGGCTCAAAAACTCACTTGGTACTTATTATGATATGTTCATTCCTTCAAGCAACTTATATTTATCTCTGAAATCAACATGTAGAGTAGCAAACATAGTGTAACATCTCTTAAGACCAAAGATAATACAAATACTAAAATTTGAAATTAATCATGTCATCAAATGTTAAAACAAATCACAAATTTTTTTTAAACAACATCCTACCCCTCCAACCTATTCTAAACATGAAAGGAAAATATACATACAGAAATGTGAAAATGATGCAGAAAAAATAATTAGAAAATGATAGAAAACGAAAATGGTTTTTTTATTATTATTATTTTAACTTAAGAAGATGCGTTTCTAGAGGCACTACACTCCATATTCAGCCATTTTCGACTCAAAAAAAATTGAAAATGTATATTTATAAAGGAGAAATTAAAAAGAAGAAGAAAAATGAACATCAAAACATAATAAAGAAAAAAAATGTCTGAAATTTTTTTTTCAAACGATGAAGATGCATTTCTAGAGTCAGTACACTCTATATTCAGCCATCTTCAACACAAAAAGTTAGTTTCTACAACAAAAAATTAGTAAAAACTTAACCAATATTCCACAATTGTCGACTATTCCCTCTCCCCAACCAGAACGAAACATTGTCCTCAATGTTTTAAAAGAAAGAAGTATAGTTTAGAAGACGTCACCTGGGTGGTGCAACATAGAAGAAAATATTTACAAGCGAAGAGTTAAATCTAATTTGTACTTCTTACTACGGCTACTGTTACCATCATTATTTGGACGCTCCAACATAAAGGTCCAGGGGCCTGGCTCCGGTTTATAACCTTGTAACATATCAAGTAGCTCATTAACAGTGTGAGCACAAATAAAAAGCTTTTTCGCATTGGAATGAATGAAATAGTTTTTTATTGCATGGTTAAGAAATGCGATGAAGCCATCATAAAAATTATTAACATTTAACAAACTGATGGGTTTCTGGTGAATGTGCAGATAGACCCAAGATGCTAGTGTGATAAGTGCCTCTAGTGTTGCAAGATCTCCTAGAAGGAATATAAAAGCATCAACATGATAAAGCATTTCAGTTATTTGTTCTTGCATACCTGAGATGACTAACTCTTCTCTAGTCGATGAGTCAGACAAACTGCCCAAAGGTTTGAGGACTCTTGGGATGATGCCTAACACTTGGCTTCCTCTGACAAAAGTAGCTTCTGAGACCAATTTTGATAACCCTCGGTTACCTCCTCCATACACCAAGTGTAATTTTCTCTCTGCTATACTTCGACCAAGATCTATGGCTGGATCAATGAACTCTTTATATTTGCCATAGGTAAATCCAGAAAGCACACAAATGTTCTTGACTTATCTATTGAGAGTAGCTGCCATTGGAATATTTCTCAAAAATAATTTGTGAGTGCTTAACAAAAAGTCATATTTAAGAATTTTGGTGATAGTGGATCACAACTGTGTATGAGGTGGCATGTCAGTGTCAAATAATGCATAAAGCACATGGCTAGCGAGTCAAAAAGGAAATAGTAAAAAAAAAGAAATAATGATAAAATAAAATTATTAAAGACAATTATGCAAATGATAAAATAAAATACAATGAAGTAAAAGAATATTTACAGGTACTTGCGACTGTGGCTCACATCTTCCTCTGGTTTTACGTCCAGAAATAGCTTGAACGCCCTCTATGGGTCGATGATAGGCTTCTCATCCAGTTTTCTTATAAATTGGCAAATAAGGTCGTTTATAGTCAAATTCCTGAGACTATATCGTGCATGCTCTTTCTGGAATAATGGCCATAACTGGAGAATCGCTCCATGCACATATCCACTGGGATGCATTTCAAGAGACAGAAGGATATCATCCAATGACTCCTTATTCAAGCCATCCCTAATGAATTAAATCGTATCTTCCCTGTTATCAGACACTATTCCTAAAGAATATGAGTTTTTATCGCAACTCATTCTGGCACACTTATGACAAGCAACAAAAATTCTTCGAGCTCATCGTTTTCTTGCATAATTTCCTTTACCATAACCAGGCATGTATGCAATAAATTTTGGAGGTAACTCACCTGCCAATCGTACTTTAGCCTCGATTAACCAACGGATGTCTGCAGGTATGTTATTCCTCATGAGTAATCGCATGCGTTCGGACCGGGCTTTATAGATCGTAAGGAGGGCATTCTGAGGAAGTGAAGGGAATCGCTTGTGAAGCTTTGCTAGAATCTCGTTTCTGTCCATACCTTCGCCTCAGAATATCAGTTATTATGAGAAACTGAAGTAACCGACTTGATTGTCACGGAGTACCGTTATCTGCCACTTCATCGGGGTAACAAACTAAAGCACACAAATCGAAAAATAAATTAAAACACACAAAGAAAATTAAAATCGTCCTCTTATTGAATTTACCTCAAGCTCCAACTGGATGTCGTAAACACTTCTCTCAATGTCTCTAAGTTGGCTTTATAAACCCTCAACATAGGATACTAACTCTGGTGGTTGCAGAGCCCAAATACGATGTGTTTTACAAAATTGAATCTGTCTTTGAGATGAGTTTTAACACGTTGAAGTGGTTTAAGAATGTTCAGGAGGAACGGTCTAAGTATGGTACTCATGATTAACAATGATAAGAGAAAACTTAATAGTTAAACAAACACACTTATGCAAAATAATTTAAATTAGCAAAAATAATAAAAAGAGAGAAAAAAATCAAATCACCAAAATGAAATGAAGAAAAACTTAATTCAAATATGGTGGGTCACTCAAATTTATTTCGATGTCCTCTCCATATAGTTGGTACTCTAGATATGGCTTTAATCTTTGACCATTAACTTTAAACGTGACACCGTTCCTTGGGTCCTTAATTTCAATTGCCCCATGTGGAAAAACAGTATGAACAATAAAGGGGCCAGACCAACGAGAACGTAACTTACCTGGGAATAGGTGCAAGCAAGAATTGAACAAAAGCACTTTCTGACCTGGAGTGAAAGATTTTCTCATAATTTACTTGTCGCGGAAGATTTTAATCCGTTGCTTGTAAATCTTAGCATTTTCGTATGCATCATTACGAATTTTTCAAGTTCTGCCAGCTGTAATCTTTTTTCTGAGCTGGCTTGCTGCATGTCAAAGTTGAATTTCTTAATGGCCCAATATGCACAATGCTCGAGTTCAACGGGTAGGTGGTAAGTTTTTCCATACACTAGCCTATAGGGTGACATCCCAATCGGGGTCTTGAAAGTCGTTCTACATGCCCATAATGCATTATCAAGTCTTAATGACCAATCTTTTCTGTCTAGCCTCACCGTCTTTTCTAATATATGCTTTATTTCTCGATTAGAGATCTCAACATGGCCACTGGTTTGCGGATGATGTGGGGTTGCCACTTTGTGAGTGATTGAATACTTCGCCAAAGAGCCTTGAATGCTTTATTACAAAAGTGGGCACCACCATTACTGATTATTGCTCGAGGGAATCCAAAGCGTGAAACAATGTTGCTTTTCAAAAATCCTATCACCACCTTGTGATCATTGGTTTTACATGGAATTGCTTCTACCCATTTCGATACATAGTCAACAACAATTAATATGTATTGATGGCCAAAAGAAGGGGGAAATGGTCCCATGAAGTCGATACCCTATACGTTAAAATTCTCAACCACTAAAATTGGATTTAGTGGCATCATGTTCCTTCGCGTAATGCTCCTCATTCATTGACACCTATCACGTGAAGAACAGAAAGTGTAAGCGTCTTGAAATATAATTGGCCAATAGAAACCACATTGTAAAACTTTAGTTGTTGTTTTCTTAGTGCTGAAATGGCCTCCACAAGTTCGTTCATGGCAGAATGAAAGAATATTATGAATTTCACTTTCTGGGACACATCGTCTAACAATTTGATCTGCATAATACTTGAACAAATACGGGTCATCCCAAAAGAAATTCTTTATTTCTGCAAAAAATTTGGCCTTGTCTTGCTTGGTCCAATGCTCTGGAAGTTGACCTGTAACAAGATAATTCACGATGTCAGCATACCATGGTAATACTTCCACACTCATCAATTGTTCATCTGGAAATGACTCATTCAATGTTAATGGCTCTGTAATTGTGTCAAAATTGAGACGAGAGAGATGGTCTGCCACAACATTTTATGTGTCTTTCTTATCTTTAAATTCTAAGTCAAATTCCTGTAAAAGTAACACCCAACGAATTAGTCTAGCTTTTGCATCTTTCTTTGTGAGAAGATATTTAAGAGCAGCATGATCAGTGAACACAATTATTTTACAACCAATGAGATCAAATCGAAATTTCTCTAATGCAAACACTACTGCTAGCATTTCTTTTTCAGTAGTTGAATAGTTCAACTGTGCATCGTTCAATGTCATACTAGCATAGTAAATAACATGGGGAATTCGATCAACTCTTTGTCCTAAAACTGCTCCTACTGCATAATCAGATCCATCACACATGAGCTCGAATGGTAAGCTCCAGTTTGAGGGCTGAATGATGGGTGATGATGTTAACAACTGCTTTAATTTTTCAAACGCCACAAGACATGAATCATTAAAGATAAAAGGTACATCCTTAGCAAGTAAATTGCATAAGGGTCTAGAAACGTTGCTAAAATCTTTAATGAAACATCTATAGAAACCAGCATGCCCAAGGAAAGATCTTACTTCTCTGACTGTTTTGGGTGGAGGAAGATTAGAAATGAGATCCACCTTGGCTTTGTCGACCTCAATACTTTTGCTCGAAATGATGTGATTAAGAACAATACCTTGTTTTACCAATTTAAGACTAAATTCTTCTTGATACATCTCTGCAGAACTAGTGTTAGATGATGTAAACATTGATAAAATAAATCACCGAAAATAGAAAAGTCATCCATAAAGACTTCAAGGAATCGTTCAACCATATCAGAAAAAACGCTTAACATGCATCGTTGAAATATAGCAGGTGCATTACATAATTCAAATGGCATCCTCCTATATGCAAATGTTCCAAAAGGGCAAGTGAAAGTGGTTTTCTCTTGATCTTTTAGTGCTATGGGAATCTGATTATATCCTGAGTAGCCATCTAGAAAGCAATAAAATTCATGGCCTACTAATCTATCAAGCATTTGATCAATAAATGGTAAAGGAAAATGGTCTTTACGTGTGACAGAATTCAACTTTCTATAATCAATGCAAACACGCCATCCTGTAGTCACTCTAGTTGGTATCAGTTCATTATCAGCATTCGTAACTACTGTGACTCTTGACTTTTTGGGGACAACTTGCACAGGACTGACCCATGAACTATCAGAAATTGGGTAAATGATACATGCGTCTAATAGTTTAAGGACTTCAGTTCTAACAACTTCTTTCATGTTAGGATTTAACCGACGTTGCATTTCCCTAGTAGGTTTAACATTTTCATCAAGGTGAATGTAATGCATGCAGTTTACTGGTTTATACTTTTTATGTCTGCTATGGTCCATCCTAATGCTCATTTGTGCTCTTTTAAAACATCCAACAACTTTCCTTTTTGTTCGTCATTGAGGGATGATAAGATGATTACCGGCAGAGAACTTTCTTCTCCAAAAAATACATATTCCAGAGTGTTGGGCAATAGTTTTAGCTCGAGTTTCGGTGGTGATTTTGATGATGGGATGAGTTTCTTTTTTTATGGTGCTAGTTATTCAACCCTTGACTTCCATTTATTAGTGTCCATGGATGGTACTGAGTCAAGTAGAGCGTTGACCTCATTGACTGATCTGTCAATATCAAAATCCAAACCAAAGTGAGTTAAACATGTTTGTAAAGGATCATTACTAAGGTTTGAAACAAAAGTGTCATCAACTAATGCTTCAATTAAATCCACATCAACAAGTCCATCATCTGCATTGTGAGGTTGTTTGGCAATGTTGAAGATGTTCAGTTCCATAGTCATATTGCCGAAGGACAACTGCATATTTCCGGTCCTGCATTGAATATGAGTATCCGCAGTTGCCAAGATAGGTCGGCCTAGAATAATGGGGATGTGCTTCCTTGAATCCTGTATTGGTTGAGTGTCAATTACAATGAAATCAACAGGAAAATAAAATTTGTCTACCTGAATAAGCACGTCCTCCACAATACCACGAGGTATTTTCGTGGACCGATCTGCAAGCTGTAACACCACAGGAGTTGGGTGTAATTCTCCAAGTCCAAGTTTCATAAATACATAGTAAGGCAACAAATTTACACTAGCTCCTAAATCCAACAAAGCATTCTCAATTGTGTGGTTCCCTATACTACATGAGATAGTGGGGGAGCCTGGGTCTTTGTATTTTAGAGGAATTTTATGTTAGAGGATAGAACTAATGTTTTCTATTAAAAATGCATTCTTTTGAACATGAATGTGTTTCTTTATAGTACAAAAGTCTTTATGGAACTTGCTTTATAGCATCAAGTAAAATGATGTTAACACTTACCTGTTTGAAGATTTCAAGAATCTCACCTGTGGATTTTTCCTTCTTTCCTTTAGCTAACCTTTGAGGAAATGGAGCTTTCGAAACATATTCTCGTGGGTTGGTTTCTTCTCTCTCCTCCGGTGATGAGTCCTCAATACTCACAGGTACAATTTGATTTTCTTTTGTCACCGGCATCTCCACTTTGTTGTCGACTTCTTTTCCTTTTCGCAAGGTCATGACTGCTTTGACCTCTCCATGCTGCTGTGGTGAACTGGTACTTGCTTCATGCACTCCTTTAGGATTAGGCACTGGTTGACTTGGAAACTTGCCTTTCTCAACAGTCATTGCCAAGGTCTGAACTGAAGAAGCAAGTTGTCTCACCATCTTCTCAAGGCTTGAAACTGATTGGGCTTGTGAGTTGAAACCTGCCCTCAACTCATTTCGTAGTCCATCAATGGTGCGATTCTGTTGCTCAATCGTGGAGTAACATTCTTGAAATTCTGGAATGCATCCTCCCATGATCTGGGTTGAGAGTAGTTCTGGTTCTGATTGTATGGTCTAAATGGGGGTTGAGAGGCTTGAGGAGCTTGAGGAATTTGTTGCATTGGTGGAGCTGGAGCTGTTGGTCCATTCTGTTAGAATCCTTAAGACCATGAAAAATTGAGGTGGTCTCTCTATCCAGGGTTATATGTGTTGAAGTATGGGTTATAATTCGATGGTTTTCTCATTACACCTATGGCATTGGCTTGATCTGAGTATGAGTCATGGTCATGTGACTCTGTTGATTTAGCAGTCAATAACGACGCTATTTATCGAGATAGACCTTCAATTATCGCTTTGACTTCTTTAATTTCTGAACTTGACTCGGCAATATGAACCTCGTTTTTTCCTTTGATTCTTTTAGTATTTCTGAGTGACCGACTCCGTTGTTGGGAATTATCCGCTTGTCGCTGGAAGAATTCCCAAATCTCTGATGCACTTTTTGACATTAGCTCTCCTCCACTTGTTGCCATTAGTCATTCTTGCACATTCGGCAATAATCCCTCCAAAAGGTATTGGCATTGATGTCATTTCTCGTACCCATGATTAGGACACTTCAAGAGTAGCCCATTGAATCGCTCCCATGTTTCAAAAAACTGCTCGTTTTCTCTCTGAGTAAACTCTAAAATTTCCCTGCGAATAGCATTGGTTTTATGCACTGGGAAATATTTATTCAAAAACTTCGTTACCATTTGTTCCCATGATGTAATGCTATTAGCAGGCAATGTATTAAGCCATGAACGAGCTCTATCCTTTAAAGAAAATGGGAATAATCTGAGTTTAACATCATCGTCTGAAAAATTCTCATATTTAAATGTTTGACAAATAGCATGAAAATCATTCAGATGATTATATGGGTCCTCATTTTCTAAGCCATAGAATGTGGGGAGACAATTTAGCACACTAGGTTTTAGTTTAAAACTCATAGCAACTACATTTGCGTATCTTATGCATGATGTGCTCAAATTAGCTAAAAGACTGAAGTAGTCCTTAAATGACCTCTCCTGTAGTGCTTGTAAATCCATTCCAAATTTACTTTTAACGTGCTTGTGTGTGCGAAGTGTTTTTTCTAATTCAAGGTCTATAGGTTCAAGATTAGGTAATAATGACCTACGACCATGTATGCAAAGAATATAAAAAAAATAGGAACAAAATTAATAAAAATAAACAAAAAGATGAAATTACGGTACTAACCTTATTATGCTGTTAAAACCTTTCTATAAAAATACACAAAAATAAATACGTGAAATAAATTAACTAAAAATAAATTAATAAGATAAAAAAAATTACAAAGAAAAATAAATTGAGAATTAAATTACAAAGTTTTAAAGAAGAGAAAAAAAAAAAAGAAATACTAACCTTTAAATGTAGATTCACTTTTTTTTCTTTTTTCTTTTAAAAAAAATACAAAAAGGCAAATAAAAGAAATTAATCACAAAAATGAATTCTACGAATTAAAATAACTTACCTCCCCAGCAACGGCGCCAAAAACTTGTGCAATTTTTATTGAACTCGCAAGTGCACGAATCTATTGTAGTATAGATCAATGGTGACGAGTGTCGATCCCACGAGGAGGAGAATTTTAATTATATGTAGAATTAATTTTGTAAATGGGTGGTTGGATTTGTGATGAAAATGATTTGGATTATCCTAAAATTGGAATTGAAATGGCGATAATAAATTGAAGATAAATCTATTGAAATGACGTACTTGGGTATCTGGATCCGTATCAACATGCACCATGGGTTAAATATTCTGTATTAATGTCAATTAAATCATGAGGGGTGTTTCCACACCTCATGAACCACGCTCTAATCAATATGGTGCTAAGGGTTTATCGCGCCAAATAATAATAACCTTATACTAGGGAGCCGGTAAAACTAGGGTGGTACTAGACAAGATTATTATTATTTGTCAACGAAAAGTCAAAACATCCACAAAAACTAGAGGGGAAGAGAAAATAAATTTACCAAATAAAGCCCATGACACATGTTGAGACTTCACACTTTCAACCCAAGCTTAAAAGGAAATTAGCCACTCATAATTGAACTAGGGGCAAAATGTAAATTTATTAAAATATGTAGAAAATACAAGATGGAGAAGGAATTACAGAAAATGGATTCCAAAAATGGATTCAGAGATATCCAATTAAGGGGAAGAGATCCCCTTTTTATAGATACATCGAGTAAATCATGGTCATCGGATTAAAAATAGTTTGGACGCTCAGGATTGCGCCACGTCATCAGTCAACAGTACGCGGTTTGACCACGCGGATGAACAGTAACACGATTTGATCCGGGTCGAACAGTGACGCGGTTTGGTTGAAAATAATCCTGTGTAATGCATATACCGTACGCGAGATTTTTGGTCCACTAATATGCTGCCACATCATCGATCAACAGTGCATAAGATTTTTAGTCCAACATGATTGTGACACCTCATCAGTCAATACCACATCATCGGTCAATGCCACATCATCGATCCATCTATGTGAACAGTGTCGTGAACAGTAACGTAGACAGTACCGTACATGTGAATAGTACCGTACATGTTAACAGTGCCATTTTTCCTTTTATACTCCTCCTAAGGTTTTCGACCGTCCTGAGTTCAAAAGTGATATCCGTTTTACCATCTGATCTCTCGTTTATTGTGAAATAATCACGATACCCCTAAAATACATAAAATACTTAATTAAAATAAAACACACATAATTAAATTACAAGAAGCTTAAATACATAAAAGTAAGGGTTGTTAGTAAGAAGTGAAATGTAAAATGAAAATTTTCTCCTTTATAAATATGCATTTTCTAACATTCAACAGTAATCACTCTCCCATCTCTCAAACTTCATTTCTACCGATCTAAATTTCTCCAAAATCACCCATGGCTTCACGACCAAAGCGTACCCGAACCAAGCAAGCAGCTTCAAGCAATCCCAGGTCCTTCAGGCCTCTTTCTCAAGATTTTGACAGCCTGCATTTTCCAAATGGTCAACTAGCTAAACGGTTTCACGAGAAATTCATGGGAAAAGTGGTAACTCCTTCATTCTATATTGATATCGATGATTTCTCTGATATTACTATATGTGGTAGAACTTTGCCTCAAATGCTAAGATAATGGGATGAAGCTTTAGGCATTGAAGAATGAGTCTATGAAAATTTAGTTAAGGTGTTTTTACTGTAATATGGAGATTTCTGTTAATAGAAAAGATAGAGTCGTAACTCATGTTGGAGGTGTTAGGATTGAGTTCGACATTTTTGAGCTTGATCGTATTCTTGGAATATCCTGTGAAGGGCTAAACCTGTATACTGTTAGAAAAGAGCTTCACTTTGATCACTTTAGCCACATTGAGGGCATTAGGAATATCTGTAGATGTCGCGATCTCTCTAACGAGGTCTGCTCATTGTCCTTTCGGTCTCAATTGTTACCTTTCCAAGTCTGTATTCTTTACAGTATTCTCCAGCACATGATTACACCTAGGCATGGACATGTTAATGAGGTGACTAGATTAGATGTCGGTTTACTTGACTCTCTCATCCGAGGAAGGCAAGTGTATCTTTCATTCACAATTGTGCGTCATATGCTCTCTACCACTGCTGTGTCTAACCGATCTCTTCCATATGGTAGCATTATTAGTAAGATTCTGCGATACTTTCATGTTCCTTTAACCGAACCTGTCTATGTTGAGACCAAAAAGTTGGGTAGGGAAATAATTTAAAGGATTGGTTTTCATTTGAGGCAAGGCAAGTGGATCAAGGTTACCTCCTCTAAGAATGAGGATACTTTGGTAGCTCCGGATGATAACCGAATGCTCAATGACGTTTATTCCGATGATGAGTTACCCAATTTTCATCTTGGCGCTAGACCACGTGCCCCCGCCGAGCAGTAGCAACATCCTTTCAGGATGACGATCCAGCCGACCCAGCTATGCCTCCTGTAACATCGACCGTTCCTGAGGATCGCATTTAGTAGCTTTTCGACATAGTGGATGTCCTGTCCCAGCAGCAGCAGGAGTTTCAATATGACTTTGCGACCTTTCAGCAACAAATGTTAGATTAAAAGATGGAGTTACTTGCTGGACATCGCTGTATTCTTGGTCACCTTGGCTATGATCCCAGCAGTTTCTCTTCACCGCCCCCATCTTAGTTTTCTGCACCTATGATTTTCGCACAAACATTACTCATTTCATGTAGTTTGTTGTGATACTTTTTGTTTTTTGATTGTGCTTGTGATGCTTTTATGATGATTTTGTTAGATATGTGGACTTTGTTTATGATTACGTTGATTTTGATGACATGCTTGGCTATTGTTCATGATTATGTTGATTTTGTTGGAATGGAGGTTGGTTGCTAAGTTGAAATATATATAAGGGAGTATTTTAACCATTTTTTGTTGAGGATATGTTCATTTTTAAGGGGAGATTCTGCTGAAATTTTTCCAAAATGGGTAATATCTAAACTTCTCTTTTTAATCTTTTCACGCTCATTTCTTTTTTATGATGAAGGGGGAGATAATTTATCAATTCAATATGTTCTGTTTAAAATTTTTTTTATGAGATTAAAAATTGATGGGCACATATTTAGGGGCAGCTAAATTCTACAAATATTGATGGGCAGCTAAATTCTACAAATATTTTACTTAGGGGGAGCAAAAATTGCACAAGTATTTTTCTTGAACATTTGTCATCATAAAAAATGAGAAGATTGTTAACATAAATATTTTTTTATTATTGATTTTGATGATAACAAACTTGATTAAGATTTATTAATCTTTTAAAAGCTCAAAATAGTTTTCATACACTTTTAAATCATCATTCTCACTTTATAAAGGGTTTATATTCTAAATGTTTTTATAATATTGGTTATTCTCATGTTAATGAATTCAATTAAAAAAATCTTTGAGAATTTTGATAATAACAAGTATTGCTCAAAATCCTAAAAATAGACTTATTTGACAAGTTTTATAAAGTTTTAGGCCCAAACTATAATTTTACAAAAATAATTCACTGTAGCAGTTACTGTAGAAAATGGTAATCTGACAATTTCAAAATTCAGCCCAACGGTCATCTTGACCAGTCAAACAACGATCCGACATCTAGTTAACGGTGATCCAACAGCGAGCAGAAAGTCAATAACGGCTAGTTTTTCAGCTCCAACTATAAATAAGCTCAATCAAATTTAAACAACAACTATTCCAACAATTATTATTGAGCAAAGTCTTGAGCAAACAACATTCATTGAGCCTTAAATTCTTGTATTCATCTCATTTACTCACACTTTGAATCTTCATTTGTAATCAAACACATTGTGTGTGAGAGATTTATTTTGTAACATTCTTTAAAATCAAATTGAGTGATTGTAAGTATTGGAATATACTTGGGTTAAGAGATTGGGGATAATCTCTTATTGTAAAGGTTTATTGACACCTTGGAAGTCAAGTGCAAGCATTTAAAGCTTTGGAGGCTTGCTTAGTGAAATCCTCAAGCCCGGAAAGCTTGGAGGCGTAGACATAGGTGAAGTTGGGTGAACCACGTAAAAATCTCTATGTTTGAATCTCTCTTTCCTTATCTTTTTATATTATGATAAATTTATTTGTTAATTTTGTTAATTGCTTTAAATTCGTTTTAGATTTGCATTGAGTTTTTACATTAGAATTGAATATTTTTAGCATCTCAATTCACCCTCTTTCTTGGGTTGCATAACTAGAATTTCAAGATTACGGGGTCAAATTTAAACTTATAATTTTTAAATTCTTAAAAATAATAAATAATATTAAACCAAATCATAAAAAAATTTAAAAAAATATTAAGACTATTATTTAATGTCAATACTATATGGAAAATAAATTACATAAGGAAAATGATTACAAAGCAAAAGAGCTTATCCCATAAAAATTTCTAAGCTTTAAAGAACAAAGGCTATCAATCATTAGTGTACATTAGTGGAAACTCTTAAATTACTTTATTATGCAATGTATAAAGTTGATAGAGTAGTTATGTAAGAGCCAATATTGACTTTTTACACTAATTTTACATATTTGATTTAATAACTCCTATTCTTTTTTTTTTAACTCTAGCTATGTATACGTGCTGCCATGGTTATAAAGTTGGAATATAAATTTTACAATTTAAATGATGTGTAATAGTTAACATCTTATTTTACAATTTAATGACAGTCATGTAATAAGAAATAGGTTATTGATTATGTTATCATTTTTAAAAAGGCGATTAATCACCGACCACCCGTTTTTTCGAGTTTTTTTAAAAAATACACAAAAAAATTTTTTTTCCAGCACTTCACTTGAAGTTAATATTCTCTTCACTCGTCCACTTTCGTCATAACTTAGTTAATAGATTTAACATAATATTAATTAAATGACCTTTTTACCCTTAATTATAAAATTACTTTTTTTATTTTTGTCTTAAATAAATGTAAAAAATATAAGAATATCATTTAACATTTCCCAAGTTCAATACGGCACCATAGAAACCTTGCGAAACATGTTTCTCATCCATGAGCCTTGAACAGTAGAAGCAAAATCATTTTTTCAGAAGAAACCAGGGATGTCAATTAAGAAAAGGATTTAAATTTAGGGAAAAGGACACAGAGACCCCTAACGTTTGAATAAGGGACACAAAACTCCTTAATGTTTCAAAAAAGACACCCAGACCCCTATTTCTTAATAGTAAATTATAATTTTACCATTATACCCTTATAGCATATTAAAAAATAATTGTTCATTATCCAATTTATTTCTATATTATTAATAAAATTATGGATATAACTTCATTACCCAATTTTTCCATTTAATTTTTATCAAATTTTATCTTCAAACTAAATAAATTTAATCCATTGCTCAAAAATAAAAATAAATTAAATTGATTATTAATATAATAAAAATAACAATTCTCCATATGTTATTTCTTATAATTTCTTATATATAAATTAAATTGATAATTTCTTAAAAATAACAATTCTCCATATATAAATTAAATTTATTTTAATTTAATATATGTTATTTTTATATTAAATATATGTTATTTTTATTATATTAATAATCAATTTAATCTATTTTTATTTTTGAGCAATGGATTAAATTTATTTAGTTTGAAGATAAAATTTGATAAAAATTAAATGGAAAAATTGGATAATGAAGTTATATTCGTAATTTTATTAATAATATAGAAATAAATTGGATAATAAATAATTATTTTTTAATATGTTATAAAGGTATAATGGTAAAATTATAATTTACTATTAAGAAATATGGATCTGAGTGTCTTTTTTGAAACATTAGATAATTTTGTGTCCCTTATTCAAACGTTAGAGGTCTCTGTGTCCTTTTCCCTTAAATTTAACCAAAAATTTCTAATATCCTTAAAATTTAAGATGTCCAAAAGCAAAAAAAAAAAAAAAAAGGAACATAATCCCATCAAGAAAAACGAAATGGATAGACACTGCAACTAATCTTTGGCTTTTTCTCAATTAACTCCTTCCTTAGCCTCTACACTTTCTCAGAATCATCAACCCTGTAAAACTGCAACACAACCAACTTCACCTTCTTCTTTTTCAGCTTGATCTTCTTGGGTTTGGTGTGTGTCCTTCTCTTCTTGGCCCCACCACGAAGCCGAAGCACCTGGTGCAGTGTATTACTTTAGAAAGTTGTATTCCTTTTTTTTTCTAATTTTTCTAATTTTTATTGCATTAAACGATATTATTTTTTCTATTAATGTGAAATGACAAATTTACCTCTATGATGTCAGTAAAGTTCCAACTACGCTATAACGGAAATGAAAGAATGAAGAGAATGTTAACTTTAGTGGAGTGTTGCCAAAAAAAAAACTAAGATTTATATATTTTTGAAAAAAATTAAAAAAACGGCGGTTGATGAATAATTGTTATTTTTTAAATAAATTTACTGAATGATAAATAAATTGCACGTCATGCCACATTTGAACTATAAAGTCCATATAGGTGTCTTAGTTTGATCATGTCTTTGGTGCTTTGGTGTATAGACTAACACTTAAATGGACTTTAAGGTCTTGGGTTTAAGTAAGGGCAGACCTAGGACTTTTTATTACCCCAAATAAATTTGTAACTTTATGGTAAATATGTGAATGTTGGCTCATGTAAAGTAAGGGTGGCAATCTCAGTTAGAATTCGTTTATTCGGTTTAATTCGATAAAATTAAATAGGTTTGATTTGAAAAACAAAATTGATTTTTTTAATAAATGAGTGAATTCAATTCGATTCGCTAACTAAATGAATCGAATTCGGGTTTGTGGACATTGATTCATTTACTTGTTCAGGATTCATTCAATAATGAGTCATAAACCAATCGAATACAATTCATTTGTTCAAGATTCGTTTAATTAAATATTTATTTATACTTAAATATGTATGCACAAATTTTAAAATTTGAGAGCTAATATAATAATTATAAATGATAATAAGTTTGTGTCTTGTAGGATGTTAAATTTGTGGTCTTTTTATATTTTATTTTGCTTAATTTTTGTTTATTAATTATATTTTTTGTAAAGGATCTCATATTCAATTCGATTACTTGTAGGATGAACAAATTATAAACGAATACAGATTCGATTCGATTTATTTATTAATTCTACTAAATTAATTAAACAAATTGAATCGAATATCCATTTAATAAACAAATTGAATCAGAATTTAGAGATTTCAATTCGTTAAATAAACGAATTGAATCCGAATTAGCTGAACTTGACCAATTCACTTATGATTCGATTCGAATACGATTCCTTAATTCGTTTTGCCATCCTTAATGTAAAGGAGCACACCCACACACACCCACACGCAGCCGCACGCACGCACGTACAGATATATATATATATATATATCAAATAACACTACATCAAAACTCTTAGTAAAATATATATTTTTAATAAAAGAATGACAATAATACAATATACAAGCTTAAAATATAAATTATTAAAATTGTACATTACAAAGTTATTTATGAAATTCTTTTTTTCTATTTTAATAATAGAAAATTTGATACTTTTGAATAATTTAATTTATTGAAAAGAAAAAGAATAAGTATCACTGTGAAGGAAATAAGCTATAAAATTATGAAAATGTTGTTAATTATTAATACATAATTGAGTAATGTTAAGGATCCCAACATTTGAGTCACAACTGAGTAACATTCATCAATTGGATGATGGAATAGAATAATAAATAAATGAATTTTAAACAAAATGTTTAAAATGAATTTTTAAACATAATAAATTTATTTTAAATGAATTTTTCTTAGGAAATTAGTTTTCTTAAACAAAATGTTTTCTTAAAATATTTTCTAAAAGATTTAAATGATCAAAGAAAGGTTTTTAAATGTTTTATAAGACTTTTAATGCCATTTATGAAAGGATGTAAGGTGGATTCGAAAATGTTTTGGCTCATAGTTCGTAGCAATGTAGAAGATGTAAATGTTATGATGTTATGTAATGTGGTGGCCAGCTTGCTGGTATGATGATGATCTTGTGCACAAGGATGTTATGAACAAAAGGGGGTATAGTACCCTGAACAAGGAGCATTAATGCGGGGTATAGTACCCTAAATGAGGAACAATGCAGGGTATAGTACCTTGAATGATGAATGATGATGCTACGAGGCATGATTGACCAAATGTTTATGTTTTAATATTTTTATGAATGTTTTAATGCTTTTATATGAATCCACCCCTTATGTTAAATGAATATGTTATTATAAGATGTTATAAAATGTTTAAAAGTAAAATAACAAAGGTTTTCAAATATTGTGTTTGAATTTGCTTATCGAATTGACAGTTCACCCATTGTCTCTAATATTTTACAGATTGATTAGAGATGTGGCTTGGATTATTAGATGAAGAATTTTTCTTAGTGGATCTTTGGAGTTGTTTTAAAGATTAAATTTAGTTAGACTTTTTATTTTGGATTAGATACTTTTCTTTGAAAACTTTATTTCAGATGTTTTATGAAATGATTTAGTTGGAGTATGAATAATGATTGTCTATCTTGAAGTTTATTAATAAGAATAAATGATGTGAGGTTTCATTCCAATTTTACCCTTGTGTTTTCATGGGTAAATTTTTGGGATGTTACAATAGATGAGTGATACATAATATTAAGACTTAAGTTGAAACTCAAATATAAGGATTTCTAGCATTACTGCTTTAGTTAAAGTAAGTGATTCTCTTATTGTAAAATTAATATTAGCGACAATGTTATAGTTGTTGGGAAAATATACTCTTTAAATGCATATGTGTTTATTTAATTGTAATAAATATTTTTTTTCTGATTAATAAAATTAATGAGGTATTTTATTCAAATATCTTAATTGCATTAATATTTTGATCAAAGTCTATTTAATCATATTATATGTATTTATGTGATCACCATGTGGATTCACAGAAGACATAAATATAAGTTATCTTATGATTAAATAAATTTAGTTCGCAGTTGATAAATAAAGTTGGGCACTTTATTTAGGTATAGACTGTAATGAATTCATTGAATGATTTGTCTTAATCATGTATGAATTTATTAATGTAGTACGACTATATTGAACAAGATCACATATGATATTTAATTAACATCGAAATAACTGTCAGACCTATTAAATCTCATAGGCATTGATTTTACTGTAATCTTAATCTTGAGTTAATTATAATTTCATGATTATAATTGTTATTCCATTTGAGTTACCAATGGACACGACACATTCTTGTGGTCAAGATTACCCGGTATCTTGGTGGGAGCAATTGTGAGTATTGGAGTTATGGATTAACAATATAGAATTTGTACAACACATCTCTTGATGCGTTTTCGGCACTTGATCATAGAATTCTCTGGCCAGAGTGTGTCAACATATTTAGTATGTTGAAAATGATCATTAGAGAAAACCAGTAAGTATCAAGGAACAAGATGTTATTAAATTGATTGGACAGTTGAGATATCAATTTAATTAACGATGTGGTATAAAGGATTGTGCAGTAAAGAAATCAATGTGGCTTGGGACGAATTATTATTCGAGCATACAATTATGGAGGTTAATTCCAATCTTTTAGTGGAGTAGATTTGGAATTAAATAATTAGGCTAGTTTAATTACATGCCTAATTGTTATAGCCACTATTGTATGTTCCCAAATGATCCCCGGGTTAGCTCATTTAATTGATTGCACCACTACTGAACTAATAAGTAAGATAACTAGCTATTTGGGTCAAAAGCCTAAATATATCTTTTAGTGGGAGGCTCCATTTAATTAGTTTGTGTGTAAAGGGTCTTATATTATTTTACAAGGTGGGTCCCCTATAGAAAAAGTAAGTAATGTGAGTTTTGTTTTTTGATTATTTGGGGTTTAGGGTTTTCACTAAAGGGAGATATAAAAGGCTTATTTTCTCTAAAGAAAAAAAAAAGAAGCCACTTTATACAGATCAGAGAAAAATATTTTTCTCTCTATTATTGGGAGAAAAATTTTCTCGTGTCAGATGCTTTGGTAGTGATAAAGGCGCCCACGCGTCAAGTGTAGATCAAACCCGAGTCATAACCTGGAAGATCATTGGTGCCAGTTCGTGTTCTAACAAGCGTGGTGGTGACGGATCGTGATCTAACAGGAGTGGTGGTGACGGATCGTGATTTGAGAGTCTAAATCGTTTTAGCGGAAAAAGATAAATCGGATTTTCAAGGTACGATTTCTAGATTACGTATTCATATATATTATATGAGAACGATCCTTAAAAGATTTTATAAAAATTTAAAAACCTGATTTTTCCCCAACAGTGGTATATTGACATAATTTTTTTTTAAATTCAATTAAACCAAACATAACATTCTTTATAATAAGTTAAAACAATACTAACATCTTAGCCTCCTAATGATTTAAATTTATTCAATAAATATATAATTGAACCATTTTATAAAATTAGCCTCTCACTCTAACTGGGGGAGCGGAGTTGAATTGGGAACATGCTTGAAAATAAAATCAAAATCCTATTATTTTATGGAAAATTATAAAACCGTGCGATCCACCTCCCGGTTTAAATATTAACAAAGGAGAGAACTCCAACATTTTTTGGTTTAAATCTCAACAAAGGGCAAAATTCCAACTTTTTTCAGCGGATAAACATTCTAGCAGTGAGCAACTGAGCATAGGCCCACCATAGGGTATAAAGGTCAGCACAACGTGGGACCTAAAAAAAATTATTGTATACCTCAGACAAAATTAAATAGACTCCCAGGTCTGGATTCGAGTCCTACTACGGAAAAAGATCATACTACAAGTAAGATGAACCGTCCCACATTGGACTTAGATTGCCAGAAGACATAAAGACGACAAGGGTGCAAACACGATGCAGGTCCTACAAAAAGTCCCACACCCCATAATTTTCCACGTATTTTTATTGGCAAAGCTAGTTCAAAGGAGGAATTACAATGAAATATAGTGTACTCTCAAGTGAATAAATTGTCACCATATTTATATACTACTACTCATCTATCATTTATCGTCTCTTTCCTATAATTTATACCAACAACTAGGAAATAGAGCCGCACTTCGTGCGGCTTTTAAAAAAAAATTAATATTATTTTTTTATTACTTTACACTTGATAAAACTGATAAAAAATATGAATTGATTTTTTTTAAAGATGACGCAACCTCATAAAACTAATGTTATTTATGAAAGTTAATTATTTTTTATTGACTTTAAAAATATATATTAATGTGTATAGTTAAGTGTACACAACCTTTTCATCAATAAAAATTATGTTCACACTAATCAACTCTCCATTCTTTTTGGTATTAACAGACTCCCACATTTTACAAAGCATAACCCTTATCATCCAATTATCTTTATCATTGTTTAACTCATAAAGAAAAGAAAAGAATACTCCATGAAGTACACAATAAAAAAAAGTCAAAAAATAAAAACACAAGAATATTTCTGAAGAGGATGTTGGTTAAATAATTAAAAAAAAAACCCAAACATAACAAATCTTAAATATTTAATATTTATATAGTTTGAAGAAGCTAAAAGACACTAAATAAAAGGTTGCATAATTAAATATGAAATTATGACATTAAAATTAGGTCCTAGTGGTATTGGTGAGGGAAGATGAAAGAATCTTCCTTCTTATATTAATTAGTTGATGTATTTTAAACCACTAAAGTTTAGTTGTGGGCTTAATAAAATAAATGAATGTTTCAAAACTATAATTAATTTATTATTAATGGTTACATATTGTTGAATTTAAATAGAAAGAAGAAGAGACATGTAATCTTTTATAATCTACTAATTATTTTCTATTTTTAATATTTTGTAATGTAATTGTTTTTTAATCTCAACTGATATATTATATTATAGAGAATATAAAAAGATGAGAAATAATAATGCCACAAATCTTAACTACTTAATATTTATAGAGTTTGAAGAAGTCAAAAGGCACTAAACAAAATGTTGCATAATTAAATATGAGATTATAACATTAAAATTAGACCCTAATGGCATTATTGAGGGAAGATGAAGGAAAATTCCTTCCTATATTAATTAATTGATATATTTAAGCCACTAAAGTTTAATTGTTGGCATAATAAAATAAATTAATGTTTGAAGACTTATAATTAATTATTATTAATGGTTACATATTATTGAATTTAAATAGAAAGAGGAAGAGACATATAATCTTTTATAATCTAATAATTATTTTTTATTTTTAATATTTTGTAATGTAATTATTTTTTTAATATCAACCAATTTATTAGATAATAGATAATATAAGAAGATGAGAAATAGTGATGCCACACCACCTCCTTTAGTCCCAACTCTATATATATATATATAGATGAAAGAACCTCTCTTCCTATGTTAATTAATTCATGTATTTTATGCCACTAAAGTTTAATTGCTAGCATAATAAAATAAATAAATGTTTCAAAAGACTTATAATTAATTATTATTAATGATTACATATTGTTGAATTTAAATAGAAAGAGAAAAAAAGTACAAAGAATATCCACCAATATTTTAGATATTTTAGATAATAGAAAATATAAAAAGATGAGGAATGATATATATTAATAAAGTTACTATTTATTAAATGAGTTAAATACAATCAAATTAATTATGAGAAGATGAAAAGCCAAATCTAAAAATAAAAATCTCTATTTATTAGATAATAGAGAATATACAAAGAAGCAAAATGGTGATGCCACATCGCCTTCTCAAGTCCTAGCTTTATATATATATATAGATATATAGATGAAAGAACCACTCTTCATATGTTAATTAATTCATGTATTTTATGCCACTAAAGTTTAATTGCTAGCATAATAAAATAAATAAATGTTTCAAAAGACTTATAATTAATTATTATTAATGATTACATATTGTTGAATTTAAATAGAAAGAGAAAAAAAGTATAAAGAATATCCACCAATATTTTAGATATTTTAGATAATAGAAAATATAAAAAGATGAAGAATGATATATATTAATAAAGTTACTATTTATTAAATGAGTTAAATACAATCAAATTAATTATGAGAAGATGAAAAGCCAAATCTAAAAATAAAAATCTCTATTTATTAGATAATAGAGAATATACAAAGAAGCAAAATGGTGATGCCACATCACCTTCTCAAGTCCTAGCTTTATATATATATATAGATATATAGATGAAAGAACCACTCTTCATATGTTAATTAATTCATGTATTTTATGCCACTAAAGTTTAATTGCTAGCATAATAAAATAAATAAATGTTTCAAAAGACTTATAATTAATTATTATTAATTATTACATATTGTTGAATTGTTGAATTTAAATAGAAAGAGAAAAAAGTACAAAGAATATCCACCAATATTTTAGATATTTTAGATAATAGAAAATATAAAAAGATGAAGAATGATATATATTAATAAAGTTACTATTTATTAAATGAGTTAAATACAATCAAATTAATTATGAGAATATGAAAAGCCAAATCTAAAAATAAAAATCTCTATTTATTAGATAATAGAGAATATACAAAAAAGCAAAATGGTGATGCCACATCACCTTCTTAAGTCCTAGCTTTATATATTTATATATATTGGGGGTGGGTAGAGCCAAATGAGAAAAAAAAAGTAGCCTTTTTTAAAGAAAAAAAACTAAAAACTGTTTTAATCCAAAAATTCCGTTCGGTTTTCAAATTAAAATTTTGAATCCAAAGTCGAATTGAGAAATCAAATTTTCTAATTAAAATTTTTATACATTTGGACACATGTCATGTTACTATTAGTGGATAAAAATTAAATTACTAAAAATAACAAAAATAAATTATAATTGAAAAAAATAATCAATTCAATTTTTTTTGTGAATCTAATTGTGAATTATCTAAAGTGCTCTCTATTTCAGTTGACAATATCTAAATTGAATGTGATTACAAATGGTGATGCCTTTTATAGTGAATGTAGCGTATCAATTGGTCATGGATTTAGCAACTCACCTTTTGAATAACATATTGTGAATTGATTAGTATGATATACAAATCATAATATGTTTAAAGAAGTGTGATACCTAAATCTTATAAACGTTTTGTAATTCATTTCTTAAAGTTATTAGTGTGAAACAATTATTATTTTATTAAGGGGTGAATAGACATATCCCATTACACTCTTTAAATATTCACTACGTAATGATAATTGTACTTAACAGTTGCTGGAAAAGACCCTATAGAATAAAAACTTAAGCATAAAAAATAATATTTAACGAATCATAAAGTGGCATTAGACGTGCTTCAAAACCCCCTGATAAAAATCTTTGCCAGTAAAACCCAGTGAAATAAAAACATGGTGAAAAAAAGAGAGAGTATAATGCAAGTATATTCAGTTTACTGTAGAAATCCTTTTCACAAAAAAATTATGTCCCTCTAAACATTACTTCCCCTTATGGTAGCCATAAATATCAAACTAATAGTCTGTTTGCCTAGGATGTCAATACCATGTCCTATCAGCTCATATATCGATGCAGAGAAGATTTTGTTAGTAGTCCTGCAAAACAATAAATAAAATATATCCTGTCTACAAGTACAAGAATTACCATGAAAGCTCATAGCTAATATCAACTCTATAAGTATTAGGGGTGGGTATAAACTCATAATTTATAGGTTTAATTAAATTTAAATTAAATAAAATAGTTTAAATTTAGTAAATCATAAAAGTAAATTAAATGTAAATTTTATATAAAAAATTATTTTATTATGGGTTGGGTATGATTTACCCATGAGTTATGGACAAAACTATAACATTCAAATTTTTTAAATGAAATAAATAAAAACAAAATAAATGAACACAAATAAGTAAAAGGGCACTATTAAATTTTTTACGACGTGATCAATTATCAACAATTAGAAAATGAAAATAACATGTAAAATTAAATTTAAATTAAATAAATATTGTTGTAAATAACATAAATTTTTTTCTTATTTACAAAAATAATTCTTCCTACATGGAAGGATCATCATAGAAAGAGCAAGAGACTCTACTAGTGATCAATAATAACTCGGTTTGGACTGGGTCCAATATGCTAGATGGCGGCTAATTTTTTGTCAATATTTGAATGTAATGCCCATATTAGGCCATGTACAAAATTTTACTTACCATATAATGAAATTAGAACATAAAAC
This sequence comes from Citrus medica, assembly GCA_002013955.2. Taxonomy (NCBI): domain Eukaryota; kingdom Viridiplantae; phylum Streptophyta; class Magnoliopsida; order Sapindales; family Rutaceae; genus Citrus; species Citrus medica. Next base: position 299,228 of record MKYO02029845.1, read on the forward strand.
ATACACACTATATAATATCAGAATGTAAATAAAATTAAGCATATAAGTAAACAACATAACGCAAAACTACCAAAACGATAAATAAAAATAATATTGCATAATTAAATAAATAACAAATGGCAAAATTTATTATTAGATTGTTAATGTCATGTTTGTGAAAGTTTATTATTAAAGTGCGTTCTTATTTATTGAGAAATAATAATTTTGTGATTAAACTTTATTTTGATTTTTTTAGTATTCTTTAATTTAAGGATTAAGTTATTGTAAAATTTATAATTTTTATCCACTATATTTTTTTTATATTTTAATATCAATTTAATAATTAATGACAATTAATAATTATTATAATTTTGATATAATTGAATTTTATTAAAATAAAAATTATTTTATTAGTAGTCCTGCAAAACAATAAATAAAATATATCCTGTCTACAAGTACAAGAATTACCATGAAAGCTCATAGCTAATATCAACTCTATAAGTATTAGGGGTGGGTATAAACTCATAATTTATAGGTTTAATTAAATTTAAATTAAATAAAATAGTTTAAATTTAGTAAATCATAAAAGTAAATTAAATGTAAATTTTATATAAAAAATTATTTTATTATGGGTTGGGTATGATTTACCCATGAGTTATGGACAAAACTATAACATTCAAATTTTTTAAATGAAATAAATAAAAACAAAATAAATGAACACAAATAAGTAAAAGGGCACTATTAAATTTTTTACGACGTGATCAATTATCAACAATTAGAAAATGAAAATAACATGTAAAATTAAATTTAAATTAAATAAATATTGTTGTAAATAACATAAATTTTTTTCTTATTTACAAAAATAATTCTTCCTACATGGAAGGATCATCATAGAAAGAGCAAGAGACTCTACTAGTGATCAATAATAACTCGGTTTGGACTGGGTCCAATATGCTAGATGGCGGCTAATTTTTTGTCAATATTTGAATGTAATGCCCATATTAGGCCATGTACAAAATTTTACTTACCATATAATGAAATTAGAACATAAAACATACACACTATATAATATCAGAATGTAAATAAAATTAAGCATATAAGTAAACAACATAACGCAAAACTACCAAAACGATAAATAAAAATAATATTGCATAATTAAATAAATAACAAATGGCAAAATTTATTATTAGATTGTTAATGTCATGTTTGTGAAAGTTTATTATTAAAGTGCGTTCTTATTTATTGAGAAATAATAATTTTGTGATTAAACTTTATTTTGATTTTTTTAGTATTCTTTAATTTAAGGATTAAGTTATTGTAAAATTTATAATTTTTATCCACTATATTTTTTTTATATTTTAATATCAATTTAATAATTAATGACAATTAATAATTATTATAATTTTGATATAATTGAATTTTATTAAAATAAAAATTATTTTGATAATAAAATTTAAACCAAACCAAACCCAAACTAAACTCAAATGGTTTAATTTGGGTTGGATTAAAAATATTTGGGTTAGTTTGGATTAAATCCAAATTTTTATGGTTTAGTTTAAATTTACTTAAAATCTAATCCAAATCAACCCATAGATATCCCTAATAAGAATTGCAATAAACAAATCACCTGTCAAGGCTTTCTCATCCTTAATGGAGGAAATAATAGTCGCGCACGAATTACAGTACACAAATCACTTGTTAAGGATTTCTCACTCCCAATGGAGGAAAATCAATCTTCGCAACATATGCTGTAAACAAATCACTCATCAAGGATTTCTCACTCCCGAAGGAGGGAGATGAATCCCGCAATAAATGCAGTAAATAAAGCACCTATAATGGATTTCTCATTCTCAATGGAGGAAAATCATTCCCATAATGATTACAATAAACAAATAACTCATGGTGAGTTCAAAACATATTATGAGTTAAAATCCAGATAAATAATCATTATTCATGTTTAGAATAAATATAATTTATGCTTCTACAAAAAAAATAAACATATGGTATATTTTAGGATAAAATGTATATATACAAAAAATATTAGGTTACCCTTAATTAATATAGAAACTCCCATTGTCAATTAGGTAATTGACCCTCTAATCCTTCATCTTCAATTATTTCATGTGATCTTTAATCTTTTGTCCTTAGGTTTTGCTAGTAATGTTAGCAAAAATAACACAAAAATACTATAGCCATTCTTATTTTCTGATGTGAAAGGTCTAATTTAATGCAACTACAGAGCATACATGTAAGAATAATTTTATTAATAAACTCATAAAGTAAGATTCTAAGAGAATATGATACTTCTTGTACTATAGCGTAGTTGTGTTCACATGTTGTGAATCTAATTGTGAAGTATCCAAAGTGCTCTATATTTCATTTGCAATTTTTGATTAAATGTGATTATAAATGGCAATGGTTATTTATAACCAATGAATCATATCACATGGTCTTGCATTTAGCGATACACTCTTTGAATAAGGTATTGTGTGGATAATAATATCTTCTGAATTGATTAGTGACGAGGTGTGATACTTTCAAGAGGTATGATACATATACACATCACAAATCATATAGTTGTTTTTCCAATTTACTTCCTAAAATCATTAGTGTGAAACATACATATACTAATTTGATAAAGTGGTCGATAGAGATATCTCATAGCAGATTCTATTTTATTTTATTTTTTCCTTTTGGATCTCCTAAAATCAATATCAAAGCAACTCCAAAAATTTAGTTTGTCCTAAAAACCGAATTGATTTTGATGCCCACTCCCTCCTATGATATGGAAGATGTCAAGATGAAATGAGACAATGAAGTAACAAATGATTGAAAGCAGATGGAGTAATTGTTACAAGAGATAATATCTTAGAGCAAAACTCGTTAAATTTTACCCTTTAAATGCCTATTTGTTTACTTGCATATATGGCAAATAAAAGAGGAAAAAAAAGTACTCATCCAAAAGATTTTTCAAATATGAATAATTTAATACTATATTAATCAAATCTTTCCCTCCACTAAATTTAACCACCCTCCATTTTTTGTCAACGAATTTAATTACCCTCTATTTTATCAGTCCAACTATTGTAATAAAATTTTATTTCTAAGTAATTATGTGTTGATTTTAAATGTCGTTGCCGTCATCGTTGATATTATTATTATTATTATATTTTAAATATGTTTATCTTTAATAATACTGTTGACATGCTCTTGATATGTTTATTCCGTTATGCTTGTCCGTTTTTATTCTAATGCATGCTAATTAAAATACAACCAGTAATTAATAAATCAATAGATATTGTTATTTATATAATTACTTGAAAACATACAACAATTTGAAGAAAAAAAATTGCAGTGAGACGTGTATAAATTTAACCATATAATAGAATGAAAAAAATGCCGCTAACTTTTTCTTTTAAATGAAAAAGTAATTATAGCTATTTATTCTTTTTTATAAAACATAATAAAATATTAATAGAAGAAAGAAAAATCACATTGTCAATATTATAGAGTGAGAAATTTATTTTATTTAAAGAATTCTAATTGAAGTTTTTTTGAAATATTTAATATTGATATAACTCTTCAAATAAAATTAAAATTTATTTAAAGAACCTTTTAATTATACTATTATATTTTTCATTTTCTTATATTTAAGAGAGGATCATTGAATTTTACCCCACGCTTCCCTAATGAAACTCAAATCCAGGATCTTAACCTTAGGGAGACTGCAATCATCATACCACCTGAGCTAAGCCTTCACTCAAACTCTTATGTTCCTTATATGAATTATTCAATAAAAATGATAAATGACAATCCGCATACTTTTTGAAGTAGACTGAAATTAATTTTCCTTAAAATCATTTTGAGAATTATTGAAAAGATTGCAATGGCTACACATTTCCCAACTCCCAATAATTCTTCGTTATAGAAAATAACAGCACTTTTATAAAAAAAGAGTTGATTTTCTGTTTTCAAGACAGACATGATCACTGTCAAAGAATAGGGGAAGAAAAAAAATTAAAAAAACGAGGATCCCCCACCCCCCAACGTTAAAAAAAACAAAAAACAAAAAAACGCCCTATAGCCTAGTTGACAACTTTTGTAAAAGTATTTTGAAGCCAAAATATGATCAAACATGCACACTACTAAGTTATAATATCAGTATTGCACAGGAGTTACAATATCTCTGAATTGCAGTTTGAAAATTAAACTAATACTGACAAACTGCCAGAAAAAAAATGCAATCTCTGTTCTTTAACTATGGTAATGCATGCAATAACATTAAGAACTATGATACCTGAAAATAAAAACAATTTATCAGTACCATTGATGATACCAGGGATCTTAAATCTATCTTAAATCATTTCCTATGTTGATTAGATACTACATATACAGACAAAATGAAGTTAGAACCTTTTGAAAGCTGCAATGGTGATGGCCTTCTATGTACAGGAAGGTAAAAATTGGTGAATTACAGGCTCATTCAAATGCCACAGACATGAAGCTGTCATCATCCAAAAGTGAGTCAATATCAATCAGATCGAGGTCTCCATCAGCTATACCTTCCAAGCCATTTGGAACCATATTGGACCCCTGCTAAAAGTTGAAACAAAGGATATTACATTGAAATTTATTGTAAGATAATATAAACAAATTTAAGCATTAGGCTCATACAGGGTTTGACTAGAATAAAAAAGCCATATCATTTCAGAATAAAATTCTAGTAGTTACATCAAGCAATGCAAAATATCAAAAGGCAAGGAACATATAATACGCCCACTAAAGTCCTGGCAGAAATTTGAGCTTAGGAAAGACAAGATCCCAAAATGTCACTATTTTGAAGCAAAGATTTATCAGCATTTGGAATAGTTTTAAAAGACATTGATTTGGCTCCAATGACTGTTGATGTTCAAACCAGTAAATTACAAAGGTTACACAAAACATTCAGTAAAACCCTAAAAGATCTCTAACACAAAGCACATTGGTTAACATCTATACAGGGCGCAACACCAAGGAACACCAGCAGCATGACAAAAATAAATGACTTACTGGGGCAAGGCTGCTAATAACCAACAGAATTATTGTTATTATTATTATTATTTTCATTAGCAGCTGCTTTCCAATTGTGGTCCAAGCTGTTTTAGGACATTCAATTTAATTTGCGCAGCACAATAAACTAGTATACTCCATTCTCTGGGAAAACAAATTTGAGGTAGGGGTAAAAAGGCATATGTTTTATGGAAGCTACAGCTATCTTTCAAATTCTGTAGTTCAAAAATGTCTTTATTCTTTATTTTTATTAATTGGGAAGCAGCAATGGTCCAGTTGGAGGCCACAAAAATTATTATCTCGGAGATATTGTAGCTTTTGGGCTTAGGGATCTATTGTCCTGTTTTGTGGACTTCTTGCCCCTTTCAATGTGCATTTCCAACATTAAATAAACTTCTTTTGCTTCTGAGCACAAAGACAAACAAGAACACGAACAAAATTTGTCTAGGAAGACCAATAAATATTTAACTAATTTCTATGATCAAGTGTCTAATCTGTTTTCTCTGAAAGTTTAATTAAAGAAAACTTGGAAAAAGTTTAAAACATATACCTTGGTTTCACGGGAACCTTCGACAACGGTCAGCAACCTACGGTACTGAGCTCGTGCCTCAGGATACTGAACCATGGACTTCACTCTGCCAAGTGCCTTTTGCAACCTTTCTTCAGTTTGTTTCCTTCCATCCTTTAAAAAATCATAATCGTCTTCCTTCAATGGCATATGTTGTGGATTAGGATTCATACCGAGAGCATCACGTCGGAATCCACGCAAACCGCTGCCTTTACGTCTCCAACGCAAAATGACCTTTTCCAGGATTCCAACTGACCAGATGATTGGCCTATATTTTTTTCTTGCCTGATGTCCTCTCACGTGTGCCTTCACACCAAAAGTTAAAGTCAGCATTCATATTAGTTATTAATAAACTAGAAAGACCAAAAAAGAAAAGGGCAAGAGGTCAATTTCAAATCTCTCTGTCCACAATTTTTTATCTTTCTTTTCTCTTGGTAGGTAAACATAGTGATAATGCAAACATACCCTAGATTATTATCTTAAGCCAAAAACTGATAAATGCTATTATACAATGATCTAAATCTGAAAGGAAGCGGGCAATCCCCTTAATCACTCTCTCTGTCCGGATGATAAATTGTCAGGCAAAGGTGAACTGGATCTAAGTCAGGTGATATTCTAATTCAATGAGAACAGATTCTTGAATTGAAGAAGGAAAATGGGCAATAAACCTGAATTTTAACAATCCTTTGCCTAATTAATAGGAATTCTTTCCTCTTCTTCCAACCACGAAACTTCTTCTGGATCTGTATAGCAGCAGAATGGGCTAGACCATCACCTTGTACAGGCCTGAGTGACTTACCAGCCACAAGTGAAAGAGCATGCTCATATGATATACCTAATTCATTATTAAACTCAGTTAACTGCTTCAGCTGGAATGATTGCATCCTGAAAATTTGATGTATACGGTCAGCAGCTTGAGTAGCATTACAGATGGCAGTTAATGAATCCTTCAGTGAAAGTACATCTGACTCATCATTATCATTAGCAGGAGTAGCTGTCTTCTCTGAAACTGTTTGTACAGCTTTAACTATAGAAGCTTCTAAGGCACCATCGTCTGCTGAATCGTTCATTTTAAGGGATAACAGAAGGCTGGTTAACGAAGACTCCGCAAGAAAACCCGAGATTCCTTTGTGTCCATTGCTAGAAGCTAGGTCTGAAGGAGTTCTAGACAATGGAAATTCTGGAGATGGATCCGTTAATAAACCAGGAGCTGCACCCAGGGACAGAAGGACAGCAACAGTCTTCTCTCTGAAAGTAGCAAGGATTCAAGCAAAACCAAGAAATTAATAAAAATAAAAAATCATAGGCTTTTCTGATTGTGATGTTGGATTTTAATAAATGATTCATGCTGCAATTATACAGATACTGAAGCTGTTAATATGGTTATATATTGAGATGTTTTTAGACTGGTTCATAATAATATGAAAACAATATCTAATACGCATGATAAACACTATCTAATATGCATGACAATCAACGACAGAATTTGATTAAAATTCAAGTCAGGGACTATGCTATAATCACGATAAACAATTTTAGTATGAATGATTGTTTCTATGTGCATGAATGTGTTAATGTATATAAGGAAAGAGAGACAAGGGACAGTTAGGGGCATGTGCAGAGGGATATGCATTGATTGACCTCCAGAATACCTGAGATTTCATTTTTAAATGACCCCTTGCATTATACAAAAATAAGCAAGACATAGCATTACCAAAAATTTAGATATTTTCAGTGGTTGGCTAGGAATTAGGAAGGCCTATGGGTCTACACCAATGTTATCATAACTAGGTACATCATGGAAACTTCAGCCTGGAATTTAACAGAAATTAGAAAAAAAATCAAACTTAGAACTCCTTGCCTGCCACAATATGCAGCCCAATGAAGGGCAGTCCACCCACTCAGGTCACGGAAATTAATACTAACTCCAGCTGTTACAGTGGGTTTTATGGCCCAATCATAACCAAGAGAAGCAGCTAAGTGCAGTACACCTTGCCCCTCATCATCTAAAATGCAAGGCCCTTTACCATCTTCACATACTTTACGAAGAAGCCATGAGTACAGCTTCTCTTTCATAATCTTCTGAAGGATCTGATACTTTTCCACATGCTGTGACAAATTCTTCTCAGGGTTTGCCTCTACCATCTGGTAGCTTTCCTCTTCCTCTTTTAATTGAATAATTTTGCTGATTAGTTTTTGCTTCTCACATAGACCTTCAGATAGATGATTTTGAGGAGAAGATCTCATAGATAGGATCCTCTCAAGTCGCAAATGAAGAAATGATTCACTTGTGCTGCTACCATAGATGTCTGAAATATCCGCATCTTTAACAGAGCCCACTATATAGTCAAATTCACGCACTTCACTACATGCTAACCTGTTAGAACACGTTATGTAAAATGGGACTCGTCCAACTGCGTGAGGAGGGATACGGCAACAGAGAACCCCATCTGCTAATACCTCTGCTAGAACCTCCACTTCTGCAAACATACATGACCACTTACATTTCGCTACCTCCTGGTGACTCTTCAAAAACATTCCAGTGACCACAACCTGTTGTATGATAAATGAAAAAGAATTAAGGTACAAACAAATTCTGTCCTCTCCTCCCTTCAATAAAAATAGTAACAATTTCAGAATTCAAGAATCATCCCAAACTAGAATTCAAGAAGCAACCTTCACAATTTAATAAGTCAAAAAGGCAAAACTCTCTAAAAAAAACGGAAATAAAAAAAGAACTAACGAATTCAACAATGTTTGTGAAGCAGGAGGATTACACAACATTATAATTTAGTGGAAAAGATATGATTCATGATAGATGTAAGTTGAAAATGAAATATCCCCCATTAACATAGCCAGAGCATTATTTTTTTAGTCCTTTTAATAATAAAAAACGAAGAAAACAATGAATTTACTGCTTAATAGCCACAGAACTACCGAAACAATTCTATTTTGGGGAGAACAAATTATTAAATACCTCAATTTCTGGATCTGTGTAGGTCCATTTTGGTGAGAAATCAATTATGCTAAATAGTTGATCCTGGGAGAGAGAGGGGCTCAATGAGGAATCATCCACTACATTTCCGCATTCCTCAGTGCTCCATTGAATACCAGAGGATTGCACATGCAAATTATCAACCTCTTCAAGTTCTTTGCTCATCCAACGTGAGAAGCTGTCAACTTTTTCTAAATTGCCTTCTCCATTCAATAACTTCTGTTTGACAGAGAAAGAAAAATTGATAGTTCCTTCTCCATGTATTTCACTCTCAGAATTTGATTTTGTTAGAGAATGAGATTCCACATCTCTCTGCTGCATCTGGAGGTTGTTCTGAACGGGCAGTTCATTTTGCTGATCCAGAAAAGCACAAAATGGTTCGGGAGCACCAAGTAAACATGCATCATGAGTTCTTCGCTCAAATAACCCATCACCTAGATCATAAGCTGGCTCCAAATCTCTAGACAGGTCCATGATACTTTTTGAAAAGTGTGAGGAATTATCTGCCAATGGAATCTAGGTAAAAGATATAAAGTTAGAATTTAGAAGCAAATAACTGAGAATATATATATGTTGCTATTTGAAATAACAAATTAGATCTCAATGTCATTTAATAAAGGAATATAAGCTTAAAGTTTTAACATAAGTAGCCATAGTGATGCAGACATTGAAGAAAAAGTTACTACCCTAGTCTTGTCAAAACTCCTCAACAATCTGGAAACAAATTTTAGCGCAAAATTCTGACACTAGCAAGGCAATAGACGTGAATTTTGGCAGTGAAAATAATCCTTGAGTAACTCCTAGCGGTTTGCCAGAGTTCTTTTGTTTTGCATTATTAGGAAAATAAAGTTAAGAGAACAGATTTCTTGTTGTTTTAAAGTAGATATACATTTAGATAGAAGGGGCAAAAGCCAGAGTTCAATATTTCACAGTTTAAAAGTAATTCTGATAACAACAAATACTTGTTCCTGAAAACAGGTTCAAGATTAGTTGTCTTACAAACTATTTCTAGAAACAGCTAATCCAAGGCTTTTAGTCAAAAAACATTTCCTGTTTTTTAAACTTAACAGTTGTGAAAATAAATACCAAAAGTGACCTCCAGCTTTAACAAATGACAAGAACTTGCTATCAGTAGGTCTGAAATCTCAAAAGTCACCAATTCCATTTAATTTCAGACATTTAGTAGTTTAAAAAGATAAAGTGTAAGTACCTGCCAATTGAATTGGACTGGCAGAGAACTTCCAGAATTCTCTTCAGAAGCCTCCCTCGATAAAAGTTCACCATCAAAGATATTTTCTTTCTGAGCGTTGCTTTCCAATTTAGCATGAGAAGGTACATTATCATTTTCCCCAGAGCAATGTTCCAAGACCTCTTCCCAGGATGCTAGACCAAGTGCTTTTTGACACTCAATCATAAGATCCTGATTATCATTAGGTATATGTCCAGCATGTGAAACATAATCACCAAGAATTGATGACCGAACTTCAGGACAACCTCGCAAAAGTCCCCAAGTGTATTTTAGATTTGAGTGCTACATCATCTAAAAGCTAATTTCCAGCATTTCATAATTCAAATATAAGCCAAAAAGGAACTCAAAATGAAATAATATGTAATCATAGAAAACGAAGGTACCAGAACTGGGACTCAGAAAATAAGAATATGAAAGGCCAGAATCCATCTTTTCCATTCTAGGACCATTCCCCATCTGTGGTAACTCATAATATAAGTGGGCTCTGGAACTTGCTTGATGACTATCCTCTGCATCATATCCTGTATATTGCAAGAGAAAAGACACAGAAGCTGAATGAATAGCCAAGTTCATCAAAATCTCATTTGACATTCATCAGTTCACAAGATAAAGTTCTGTCAAGTGCAGCATAGAGAATTTCATTGGTTGAGCAAAAGATGAAAAATATAAAATAAATCAGAAGCAGGAAATACCAGAATCAGCATCTTCACATGATAATGTCAGAGTGCTGGTTGGGCTTGTGGAATCCGTAATGCCTGAGGGTGCTTTGGTACGATTACCAGGAAAGCTAAAAGTTAAAGAGCTATGCTTTCCAGGATTTGATGTAACTTCATTACTCTCCCTAACTCCAACATTTGACTTATTACCCTGATGGGACAGATAAGATAGGTAAATTAAAGTATTTCATATTATAAATGGTAATGCCACTGTAGAAGACTTTAATTTCATTTACAGAAATACAATCGAAAGGATACTACCCCCAGAAATTACAAATAGAAAAGAGAGAGAAAGACAAAGGAAAAACATCTGCTTGGATGGGTCATATAATATCTGAAGTTTTTTTTCCAAAAAGAATATTTGCTTGCTGTTGTTGGCAACTTCAATGGGAGAACATCTCTAAGGTCATATTATATGAATACTAATCTTTAATAAATGCAGGAAGTAATCAATCCCAAAAATGATTGTAAAAACTTATTACAATATTGACTTCTCCATAATTTTGGGGATGCCACATGAATGGCTTGCTCTGAGAAGAAGTATATTCTTGGGAACAAAGACCTAGACCTAGATGCCAACAATGAAATAACAACTTTCTAATTTAGGAAAGGGTATTCTTCAACGTTAGATCATTCATTGGTATTAACTAAGAGTTCTGTTACACAATAGTCTTTTGAGGCATTTTGGTGCTGTGACAGGGTGACCACTGGTGCAGATTAGAAAAATTCAAATAAAAACTTTGAAGATTTTATCACAGTTGAGATCCCTGAGCCATTAAATTAAACATGTTCAAACTGGAGCAAAAGTTATTCACCTCTACCTTGATATGACGTTAACAAAGTCAACCTAACCAACCTCAACCTAACTTTACATGTTTTCCACTTGCCAGAATCAGGCCAATGAGAGTTTGAGAATTAGAAAAGATTTCAATTCTGTGTCCAGTCAACACTAACTAAATCAAGAGGAGTTGCTTCTCCACATTTGTTCTCAACCTAAATTACTAAACAATGTTAGCAGAAAGAATGATAGGACAGACCGATGGGTTTCCCTTTTACCTTTTCATTTAGGATGCCATGCAAAGGTTATGCTGAATGATTCAGAAAAATAAAAATAATAATACATAAGCATTAAGAAGATCAGTGAGAATACCTGAACTTCTAAGTAGTGGACAAAAACTATGTGCATCAAATCCCTGCAAGTTTGACAAGCTTGTAAGGACCAGACACGAATAGAGAAAAATATTTCAATCAAATAGATGTCTAATTGAACATATAAACCTGGCTTAAACATACTGATTGAAAGGTTAAACCAAACCCCACCAACCACTATGTTTAGTTGAACTGAGTTTCTATGATGATTGGTTAAATCACAGATTTCATGAAACAAAAGAACCCAATAAGTTTGAAATCCTCACAAGAACTCATTAACTGATTAGGTTTCTATATTACACATTGTCCCACAAGCCAAAATCCTAAACAATAACTTTTCAGTTCAGTTTTCTCCACTCTATGAATATTTACTTCGGTTTCAGATTTAAGGCTTTCTCCACAAACATTCTTGTAAACAGCAAAGATGGTACAACAGAAACCTTTTAACATGAAGAAATACTAAGGTATAATCATGTCAGCCCTAGCTTCATTTGACTATAGCTTTTGATAGTCTCAACAACTTCCTGGACATCAAAAGGAGTTCAGAAACTCAAAAGAAATTGACGATAGCAATGATAAGTTCACTTACTGTTCAAGCATCCAATAGCAGCGCCTTTGGAAATTTTCATTATCTTCTCCGTGGGCATAATAGCAGTGTAACACATCAACACTTCCAACCTATAATTGCTTAAACAATTTGCCTCTCAAACTCTCAGTTTATTATATTTGAATAAATTTTTAAACGGAACAAAAATAAAAAAATAATAAGAAGACAAATGCAATCAGGTAAGAAGAGTTAATAAGACATAACATAGATGCAGAATATGTGCAATTGCTACAGAGCCTTAGGTTCGTTTGGTGTTGTCTTCCAATTGTGGCTTTTACACTATAGCTGTAAAGTGTCTGATAAAACACTTGCAATTATGGTTTGGAAGCTAAAATAATTTTACCCAACAGTTTTTTAATGAATAACGTATATTGATCTTAATATTTTGTCAAAATTATTGTTTCTCAAGCTTTAGAAATCATATTTTCCAAACAATAGCAGCCTTTATTACACAACTAGAGTGTGCATCTCATAGCAACTGTAGTTTTTATGCCACAGCATCACAGTACCAAACAAAGTCTTAATCCAACACCTGCACAACCCCGATACAAGCTAAGTGCAATCTTACCTTTAATTTTTCATGAGCTTCCCTTACAGTCTTTCCATCTTTTTTCTTCCTCCAATTATGCCCATCCTTCCGAAAATATCTCAACACCTTTCGATCAAAAAGAAAAAGCGAACCACCTAGCGAGGTAGAATGCATGTCTTACTAAAACGTTTGAATAGATCATGTTTCAAAGCAGGAAAGTAACTTATAGGTGTTCACCAACAAGCAATGCAACAATACACGAAATCAAATTTTAAAAGTTTCAAATTTGAGATTTCACAATGAAATAGCACAAGCTATCTGAAAAATTGATATAAAGTGTATAAGCGGGAAAGAAATATCAAAATATCACAAGAATTAACAACATTAAATCCAGAGTCCAAAGGTAAACCCAATAATTCCCAAAAGAAAAATGATAAAAAGGATTTTATATCCATATGTTTTCAATTATCAGGTGATAACAATTACTACAGAGAATAAAAGATGATGCATAAGAGGCAGTGTAAGAGGAGAACAGGGATGCAAAATATCATCAACAAACAAGAACATTTAAATCCATAGTCCAAATATATGACCTGGCTTTTGATTTGTGTCCAGGCAGAAAGAAAATTTTGATATACTTGTGCTCCTATCTTAAGTAAGAAGACACTACAAAAAATCAGAAAGGTAGAGAGAGAATAAAAACAAAGTGTAGGAGCAACCACAATGAAATTTCCATCAGTTTTAAGTTCTCCAATGCTAAAAATATGTTTGAAATTTAAGTTCAAGAGGTCACCATGAAGATCAAAGAAATTGAATGTTATTTGCAGAAACAGTAATCTTCATCCCATCCAGAGCTGATGTCTTGACGTTCTATGAATCAATAAACAAGAAGCCAAGAAAAACTGTTCTTTTTCCCATCAAAAAGTTATATTCAATTTGTTCTACTTTCAGGTGTGAAGATGATGTTGGTTAGGCCAGTTTTGAATATTTCACACAAGCAAGAACATAGGAGCCAAAATATTACAGTCTCTCGTCCTATGAATCTAACAATATCATAAAATTCAATCCAGAAATTAAAATCTCGCAAGCACACTTTTCCCTCCAATGAATTTTAAAAACACAGCATTTCTGAAATCATGGCTAAGGTTCACAAAATAATATTTGAAAAGGGCCCAATTCACTCTATCAAGTAGAATTCTGTAGTTTTTGAAATTATAGTAAAACAATAAATGTATACACAAAAAAAAAAAAAGCTCTAGTTTATATTTTCAAATAGTAACTCACAATTTGTGAAGCAAATATCCATTGTAAATTTTGTTTGAGAAAACTGACATAGGGATATCATATGCACATGTTAGGAATATATTGTAATATTATACAAGCCTCTGTATCTATATATATAGAAATCCACTAAGGTAAGAACATTTGAGCATTATAAAGTATCACAGGAAATAAAATAAAAAGTATCCAGCCTATGTAGAGGAAAAATATTCTTCAAGCAACATTGAACAAAGCAGTATATAAAAGTTGGTACTTATGCCCTCTTTCAAATTTATTGTCTTCAAAGTATAGAACAATAGAACATTATATGGAATTTCAACATATCAATTCATGAATACCAACTTTGAAGTACATCAATGTTTAATAGATGAAGGAATAAAATATTATACTATATAAAATAGTACCAAATATCATTTTTCAACCAAGCTTACAAATTACAGGGCCTGCTACATAATCAAATTGCTTTGGAAAAAGGCTTTGCATAGTCCCCAGAAGGAGAATGATGGAAGAAGCAAAATAAGGAGATCATGAGTAAGGCATTCAATAAACTAAAGCAACACCGCCAACCACCCAACCAAAAAAAATAAAAAATTTATAAAAAATTTATAAAATAATAATAATAATAATAGGGATATAAGATGAATCAAAATCGCAATATAAGTTTGAAGTTTACAGCTTGCAGCTCTGAAATGAAGAATAAGAAGAAACCACATTTCCAAGACTATTGACAATGGCAGATGACATGATTCTTTTTTCTTTTTTTTTTTACCTATGAATCTAACAATATCATAAAATTCAATCCAGAAATTAAAATCTCGCAAGCACACTTTTCCCTCCAATGAATTTTAAAAACACAGCATTTCTGAAATCATGGCTAAGGTTCACAAAATAATATTTGAAAAGGGCCCAATTCACTCTATCAAGTAGAATTCTGTAGTTTTTGAAATTATAGTAAAACAATAAATGTATACACAAAAAAAAAAAAAGCTCTAGTTTATATTTTCAAATAGTAACTCACAATTTGTGAAGCAAATATCCATTGTAAATTTTGTTTGAGAAAACTGACATAGGGATATCATATGCACATGTTAGGAATATATTGTAATATTATACAAGCCTCTGTATCTATATATATAGAAATCCACTAAGGTAAGAACATTTGAGCATTATAAAGTATCACAGGAAATAAAATAAAAAGTATCCAGCCTATGTAGAGGAAAAATATTCTTCAAGCAACATTGAACAAAGCAGTATATAAAAGTTGGTACTTATGCCCTCTTTCAAATTTATTGTCTTCAAAGTATAGAACAATAGAACATTATATGGAATTTCAACATATCAATTCATGAATACCAACTTTGAAGTACATCAATGTTTAATAGATGAAGGAATAAAATATTATACTATATAAAATAGTACCAAATATCATTTTTCAACCAAGCTTACAAATTACAGGGCCTGCTACATAATCAAATTGCTTTGGAAAAAGGCTTTGCATAGTCCCCAGAAGGAGAATGATGGAAGAAGCAAAATAAGGAGATCATGAGTAAGGCATTCAATAAACTAAAGCAACACCGCCAACCACCCAACCAAAAAAAATAAAAAATTTATAAAAAATTTATAAAATAATAATAATAATAATAGGGATATAAGATGAATCAAAATCGCAATATAAGTTTGAAGTTTACAGCTTGCAGCTCTGAAATGAAGAATAAGAAGAAACCACATTTCCAAGACTATTGACAATGGCAGATGACATGATTCTTTTTTCTTTTTTTTTTTCCTGGCAAGGTGGAAAGGTTGGAAAAAGTGAACTGTTAATTAACATGTCAGAAAAAAATCCAAAGAAACAGGCTATAACGAACAAGTTATTAAAAAATTAAGAAGGATCAGCATTATAGTTCTGAATCACTAAATGCCGGCTGTTTTCACTAAGTTTAGGCCTTTGTATAGAAAGTCATATGAATCATATGGACAGAAACGAGCTGTATATGTAATTGGAGGTGCTGCAAACTACTGACAGCAAAAGTCTTGCAAAGATTATCATCTCCAAAACATGAGCAACTAGAGATATTTGTTCTTAAATCCACGTTTTAAATAGGATAAGGGACAACATGCATATACATAACAAGCACAATCTTAGACAGCCTAGACAATGTTTTGAAGACACAGCTATGTACAAATTTACGTTAATGCTTCATAGAATATAAGTATAAGTTTGCTTCTTGGCAGCAGTGACTACCGAAAAGTGGATTGAGTATGAGGAAATTAAATGTTTAATATGGTGTAATACCAAAATCAATAAAAAAAAAACAAATAAGCATTCAAAAGCATCCAAAGGCAATTAACTAGGACATATGTGAAAGTTCATGTTTTACTATGGACCGTAAGATTGCAAAATTAATGTAAAATAAATCTAGTGCTTTGTTATTATTTGCAAAAAGCATACTTGGTGGCCTGCTTGGAGGCTCTGAAGCAATATGGAATTTCTGATAATTACAAAGGATTTCACAAATTTCAGCAGGCCGCAACCATCTATGTTGAGCTTCCATTTGCAATTGTTGCATATCTACACACCAAACATAAATATGTCAGTCCACATAAAAGATATGGCCATAGCCCACAATCAAGATTAATAATTACGCATGAAGAAACTGGATACCATTCTCACAAGATCAACTATATCCAAATTAGAGGAATCATGTACATAATTCTGTACCAACACGTGTGATGTGACAGAGAGAGACAGAGAGAGATTTCATGAGTCATTGTCTTTCTTCTCATAATATCTTAATAAAATCAACAAAATCTGAATGCACATGGGAACATTTCAACTGCTAGTTTACCAATTAAAAAAAGATAAAAAACTTACATTCCATTTTTGAAAAATCATCAGATAACTAAGGTCTATTAGGTTCCATTCATGTTTATTCTTCTGATTGACAATTGAATCAATGCTAACTGCTGAATCCGCTAATAGGGAGAGATTTGGGAACTGATAAACCTAAATTCTATGTCAATAACTCAAAGATACATACAGTAATTTCCTGCTCCATCTTAACTATAGCAATAATTCTCTGATCTATCTACGCCTATAATTAATTATTCAGTAATTTCCTAAAAAAATAATAAAATATTTTAACATATAAATGATTTCATTTTTATAGCGAACCAAAAATAACCGATTGATTCTACTCTCAATCAAATCGAAATTATGTAAAGAGAAAGCTGACCTAGTCGAGGAGCCAGAGCGTACGACCCTCGATCCGCCATCAGAATCAGACCAATTGACTGCACAGATTTCCTTTTTCTTGTTTTATTTCTTTTTTCTTGTGAGTTGAAGTCAGCGTTTCTGATTTTGAACGTCAGCTTTTGGTGCTAAGGAAGGTCGAAACTGCAAGGAAGTTCATTTCATTCGGTTTGGACTAATCATTACTCGACATCTGGCGGGAACTCAAAGTGACTTAAAAGTGGTTGCTTTTGGACACAAAGTGCTTCGGCAGGAAGGGAGTTCGGGAAGGAAAAAGATCTCATTAAAATTTTTACTTCTATTTTCTATTTCATCCTTAAATACATTTAATAAGATGAAAATGGAAAATTTCTATATGGAGAATGATTAAGTATGGATACATGATTTTAGTAAATTAAAAATTAAAGATTTAAGTAAAATTATTACTACATTATAAAATATTTAAATTATTTAAAAAATTTTAAAGTTTAAAATAATATCTAAAATAATATTAAAATTAAAAAATATTTGAAAAGATCAGTAGCTTGAGAGAAAAAAGAAAGCATAACAATATTTTAGGATTGAATAAGAATTATAATGTATGATTTTCTTTTAATTATAACCTACCGATATTAGGTAAAAATAAAAAAAATATTAACCAACATCGTAATTGACAAAATTAAAATTATTGAATAAAAATTAAAAAATATTTATATATAATGGAGATTGAGGTGGGGATGGGTGGAGGAGTACAAAACCAAATATCACCCAAATAAGAATTTAGAAATTATTTTTCTTCCATTCCTCACCCCATTCTCCAAAAATTATTTAAAATTTACCTCATTTGTGATAGGGACCTATGGGGCTCTAAACCCGTAGAGGATTTTGTCATTCTTATATTGCACTATTGTCATTTTGATTGATATTATTATTATTATTAAAATTTAATTAGTTTTATTGTTTAATTATTATTATTAACATTAATATCACTATTATTATTAATAAAATTATTAATTGTATTATTATTATTATTAACAACAATTATTTTAAATAAATAATAATAATCATAATCACAATTATTATAATAAATAATGACAATAATCAATTAAGGTTATTTTAGTAACATGCCATAATTCATTCCGATTTCAAGACAAAGTAAACACATCAATAATACGATTTATTTTGAAAATGATTACTACCAATAAAGTAACTAATGCATTTTGATTCTCAATATATGTTCTGATTCCAGCCTATTCTGATTCCATTCCACTCCGATTTCAGTCTATTCCAATTACTGATTAGTAACCGCACCATTAATTTATATTTATTAATTTTTTCTTTGGGTGTTAACAACAATGTATCTAGCTAGTATGTCGTAGCAATAACAATTTTGGCCTAACGACAACATTTCTAAATAATTTTTAAGATATTTATTGATTACATAATGGAGTGGTTAAATAAGTAAGTTAAATAAAAATAAAAATAATTTACCATTAATAGGTGAATGATATAAAATATGAAAATGTTTAACTCTATGATGATCTGCTTTAAAAATCTAACGATAATAAGATAGAGTTACTTTCAAATATTTGGACAAAAAACACAAGGGAAATTTACAAAAATAACCCTAAAATTTTTCAATTTTTTGAATTTAGCCCCCAAACGTTTTCCTATTATAACTAGCCAATTACTAGTTTTTTGGACAAATAGTCATCATTACTTTAAACAAATTTACAAACAAATGCCATTCTTGCAATCCACTCACACTCTCAACAAATCACCAAATCCCATCAAATAAGTGTCGTATAACTAAAGATATAATCATCAATTGAGAATTGTGAAGCTTCTTGAGGTTAGTGTTTATTCTTGCACAATATGAACTTTTTATGTAAAGATTAGTGTTACAAGATTCGAAATTGATATGTTTTTGTTGTAAATGTTGTTATTTTTCATTTATTTTTTTATATATGTTATTTTTCATTTATAAAACAATGTAATTTGTTATAGTTCATAGTTTGAGTAGAGAAATCGAAAAAAATCATTGAAAACGCTGAAAATTCGACGTAAAAACAAAACCCAAATTTAGCAAGATAGGCTAATTTAGTGAGATAGTTAGTGTGACAGGTACCTATCGCACATAATCAGCTCTAAGTTTATGTGAGACGTGCACTTGTCTTACTGCATGTTTCACTAAATTAGTTTGTCTCACTAAATTCTATATATTTTCCAAAAGTCAAAACTTGGGCTACATGGATCCGTTTTAAGTGTATTATATATTGTTTCAAATCTTGTGACGATACGAATCAAATCCAAAACCATATACTCTATTCTATGACATGGTCGAACAAAAAATTTACCTGAATATAAGTAACACAGGCACTTATTGCACTATCGCGTATAATCATAGTATATGGAACATCCATATAAATTTGCCACATATTCATTTTATCATATTTTGTAGTGAGTAATCTTATTTCTTTTATTTTTTTTAATGATTTTTAGGCTTAATGGATTCAATTATGCTTCAATTGTGTTATGACGGTTGGTGGGAGTCATTGGCAAATGGTCATATGGAGTATGTGAATGCCAAGACTACAACTTTTTTGGTTCAGAAAGATTGTACGTTCGATAATTTTCTAGCAAGAGTGTATGAAGTTTTACCGATAAATACTAATGAATATAGTATGACAATGAAGCAAGCTTTAAGGTCTAGTAACACAATCTATTGTGTATGTTCACTACCTATGGACATATTTAATGATGAAATGGTCAAGGTTGTGTTACATATAGCCTCTGATGTGGTCAACTATAGATGCATCTCTATATTTGTTACCATAACTCCTCAAGTTCCGACCCAAGATCTTGAGCCACTTGTAAAAACTGAAACTTCTTTTAGAGGTGTTACCACACCCGATGTCATTGCATCAACATTACTCTCCACCCCAAAAAAATAATGACATCATTGATGATAACAACATTACATTAACTGATGTTAAAAAAGAGGTGTTACCACTAACGACATCGTTAGAGCAACAATACTCTTCATTCCATAAAAATAATTTTTGCAGCAATGATGATCATGTTGATGACACCAACAACATATAAGCTGATAATGCTTGTGTGAAACTATATAATAATATAAGGGGCACTCACTTCAATAGTCTAGTTGATGATCAGGGCATCAGTCATTTCGATATTCCTATGAAAGATGAGGACGAACATCAGTATGATATTCTTATTAATAATAGAGATAACTGACCTATTCCTCCAATAGCTCATTCGAGAAGGAGGATAGCAGTTAATCCCCTTATGAGTCTTGCTCTAATTTTGCCTTCAAACTTGGTCACTCTAGACTTAGTTAAAAGTTGTAATTATACTGATATTGGTGTTGGTAAGTTGTTTACTAAGAAAAATGAGTTAATACTTGAACTGCGCAAAGTTGCCTTGAAGGATAAATTTGATTTCAAGATTGGACGATCCACAACGATACGGTTTGAAGCCCATTGTTCTTTAGAATCATGTAAATACCGTATTCGAGCAACGAGAGGTTCAAATGAGCAAAATTTTCCTTGGGTTGTAAGAAGAGTTGACAATGTACCCACTTGTTTTAATGAGTTGTTGGCTAGTGGTCTTCATCAAGTAATGAGTCAGGTTGTTGGTCATATTATCGCGGATAAAGTTTTCCAGAGTAAATGGATATACACTTCGAATCACATTAGAGCAGACATGCGGCAGAAATATGGTATCCAGTTAACATATCAGCAGGCATATCGGGTCCAAGAAGTTAGTCTTGAAATAGTACGAGGGAACTTTGCAGAGTCATACAACTTACTTCCCAAATACTCTTACGTTTTGACTAACACAAATAAGGGTAAAGTTACTCACCTCGAGCGAGAGGGAAATGATAATTTTTTATGGTACTTTGTAGCTCTTGGATCTTCCATCAAGTGTTTAATACAGTACATCAGGCTAGTGATTACTGTAGATGGTACTCATATAAAGGGGCTATATTATGGAATCATGTTTGTGGCAACATGTCTAAATAAAAGTAATTAACTGCATCCGTTAGCCATTAGGTCATGGATTCAGAAAACAATGATGCTCGGTAATGGTTTATCATGAAGTTACATGGAGTGAGTGGCAATAAGCCAAAGTTAGTAATTATCACTATTGATGCATTGCCATTAAGAGAGCCGTTATGAAAGTATTTCGCATTGCTGCCCATGGCATTTATTTTTACCATGTCAAAAGTAACACAAAGTCAAAATTCAAGATGTCCAAAACTGTTTATGATGAATTTGAGCTTACCTTTATTAATACCGCGAAAGCATATGGACTCAAAGAATTTAAAAGACAACTAGAGGGTTTGTGAATGCTCCACTCGGGTGCGGCTGATTACTTAGAGAATAATGTGGGTATGTGTAATTGGGCAATGTCTGAGTTTGAAGTTAGGAGGTACAATATAGTTACCACTATTATAGGAGAAAGTGTGAATTCTTTTATGAGGAAATAACAAAAATTTCCTATTACTCATCTTGTTAATCACTTTAGAAAAAATATTATAGCAATGATTTTATGATAGAAAAATTGTGGCCAAATTGATGAGTAATCGTTTAACAATATGGGCAGATGAGATAGTCACTAAGAGAAGAATTCTGATTGAGAGAATGATCATTCGTCCTATGTCTCAGCATCAATTCCATGTTTTGGGTGGTGTTATTAAGGAATGAATAATTGACATACATGACAAGACTTGCTCCTGTAGAGTATTCCAACTTGATCAACTTGTCTGTGCACATGGATTTGTTGCCCATCTGACCGTCCGAATGGATTACATAAGCCTTTGTTCTAATTTTTACTCCAAAAAATTATTGGTCATGGCATATACACAACAAGTAGAGCCAGTTTGTGACATGGCAGACTGGAAAATTCCAGCAGAAATTCGGGATGTGAAGGTTAACCTACTAGTCAAAGCACCACTACCTGGTCATTGTCTAAAGCTCAAAATACCTTCTATAAGGATGTAAACCAGAGGACTGTGAAATGTGGGCGGTGCAAGAAATCAGGTCATAACAACAAGGGATGTAAGAATCCTATTGCGTCGAATCCAAACTAGTTGCATCATTCCGACTAATTATGTATTTTAAACTCTTATCTTTGGTGTATTGTACAATTATATATAATGAAGTATTTTATTTTATGTATAATTGCATATTAGCTAGTAAAATATATCAAGAATTACTTATGACTAAACATATCAGTATAACAAAAAATTATATCTATTAGAATATATTATATCTATACATCAACATTCAAATGACTATAATGACTTACAATCCAACATCGCCATTAAATATATCCACAACAATTTTCTTCCTAAAGTACTGCCAGTGGCTATTATCAAAACCAAATATGAGCCCAAACATTAAATACCTTATAAACATTAATATAAAAACACCACAATCGTCATTTCTAGGCTCTTGTTGTGGTACATCCTTAACTATTTTGACTTTTCAAGAGTTGGTACTCTGCAGCTCATGTTAGATGTTGCAGAATCCAACATCTTGAAGACATCGAAAGAATCCAACATCTTAAAGTCATCGAAGGAAGATGACTTTAAATGGCTTGAATTGACATAAGTACATTTTATCGTCGCGAAATGTTACTAACGAGTCATAAATCGACACTCTCTTCACGTGAAGGTCCGCTCGAGGTAGTATCTATTGATCACCACCCAGATTCACAAGAATGAATATCTACATATAAATAATATCATAAATTTATCGTATTTGTTATGTCTAAACTCATTTAAAAAATAAAGTCCATTGGATTGAGTAGCAATACACACCACATCGACGTTAATGAACTATTTCGACATGATATCTTCTGCCCATCAATATAACTATTTAAGTTGTTACTATATTGTAATGAATGGACATCACAATTACCGTTGTTCCATAATTGCTTCAAGAACATTAGTAGATATATTACACGAGGATTAAAACAAGACTTCAAGATATTAAGAGATAAGAAATTAAATCAATGATTATTAAGTTTCGTAAACTTATTATCCAAAAAAAGTGTCACTGATCAAGCGGAAATATGCGTGAATATGCGGTGGAGGAATAGAAACATGTCAATTTAGAATAGAGTAGAGTATATAAGAAAGATGAATAATACTTCAAGAAATAACCATTAACAATACTTTCCTCATCACCAAGCCACCTCTATTGAAGCATTGCTAAAGAGCATTTCGAAGAATTTTTGCGATTTTTGGACGGGGGAATCCATGGTGATTCTACCAGAAGATCACTAATCAAACTCTTGAAATAGTCTTAGATCTTTTAATCTCCTACGAGGATTTATATCCACACTCGTTCTTTCATTAATCTCATAGTCCGTTATTTCGAGTGTCGGTGGAGGCCTAACGTTTTTTACGCTCTTGAAAGGATAAGTAAAAACTACTAAAGACATATAATGATATGTACAGACGTTCAAACTTACTTATGCCAGGAGGTGCCTTTATGAGAATTTGCAGGCTGTCACCACTTACATCCCTATAGAAACTATACATCAATATGGGGGTGTGATCATTATGATTGCCAGCATCAGTGTACAGTTCATCGTCATCCAGGGTTTGTTGATTCGCCAAGATGAACATATTAAACTAATATCAAATTTAAAACAAAAAGAACACAACTATTGCATGTTAAACTTGCTCACCGTATATGAGCCTCCAATTGGAGAATCATCATATGAGTGTTGGAAGAACCATCACTAATAAAGCCATAAATCTCGTGACCGCTTCTTTATACTGTTGTTGTTCTCAATGCTTCGCCTGAAAATCCGACCTAAGTTCATAAATGGAACACTCAATCTTGTCCATCTGTTGAATAAGATAATCATAACAGAACTTTGTCCTCAATTATTACTATAAAATAAAAAAAAATAATGAGAGAGCACTAAAATCAATTATATATGATGAAAGAAAATGATCTTTTAAATCAGAAAGCAACCTTTGAATCTTGTATGTCATCATAATCATGTTCGAATTCGTGATGGTCATCAGCAGTAAGCTCATTTTCAACGAGATTCTGTTGCATCTGTGTTGGGCTTATGATGTCATGATCTTCTTCTTTTGTCCTTGTAATGGGTGGTGCATTGATTGAAGGTTGATGATGCACAAAGTAACATTGAGAATGAGTAAATACCAAGACAAAAAATTTCGAGTTTTGATTATCTTTTAAATTGTGATATGATGGATTAAAGGATACCTACATTACAGACCCAACTTCAAATATATGGAAAATAATCATCTACACTCTTCTTATTTTTTAAGGCTTTCTTCTTTGCATCAATTTTAATGGCTTGTAAAATGTTTACCTACTGCAAAGAATACCAAATTTTAAGTTAGTGTAATCATCTAGTATTTAGTAATATGAAAAGTAGCTATATACATATATACATATATATTACTTTTATCATTGAAATATGAATACACTTCAGCAAAGTTTATCTTAGAAGAAGCCATGGGCTTCCACTACACGATCTAAGGAATCTTTTTTTTTTTTGGTTTTCACGGCTCACTCTGATGGCAATCCTTCGATCACTTCTAAAATCTATGCTTTCAATAAGGAAATATATAGAGTCATAAAACATGTCGTTAAATTTTCATTATTGCAAAACTAAGTAATCAACAAGAAATTTTCTCCACACACCTGCACTGCAGATGTAAAGTATAAACATCGTATTTTTCAATTGTATGTTTGGGTTTTTTGCAAGAGCCTTTTTAATTTCTTAGCTTTGCCGTTCACTGCATTGTTAAGACTTTGTTAGCCTAAAAGGCTACACATATTGTAATTTTGATGATAATAAACATGTGTCTTAAGTTATATGATAAATATTGTATTTCAAATTTTCATTAGTTCTTGAAGTAAAATATTTATGCAAGTGAATCAAGTGAAATCAAGATCAAGACATTCAATGGACAACAACTTGATCAAGAACAAAGTTTAGCCCAACGGAGTCATTATTGCGATAAATTCTTGTAAAGCCGGTATGATTTAATATATGCATGGTTTAGAATTTGTGAAGCTCAAGATTTTGTTTAATAAATTATTACTTTTTATAAACCAAAAGGTTTTATATTTATAAGATAAGTTTTTTTGTGGATTTGAGTGTTTTAAAATCTTGGATTAAATTGAAAAAGTTCAAGAACTTTGAAATTAGTGAGAATTATGAAAAGAACCTCTTTTGTAAAGTATGATAAAGTTTTGGGCCACAACATAATTTTAGAAAGTTTTGGGCAATAACAAGTATTATTAAGAGATTCTAAAATTGGATTTGTTTGTAATTTTTATAACAGGCCATAGTTCAATTACCGAAATTTTTTGATAAAAACATTATTTGGGAAAATAAACTTATTGTAGTAAAATTCAAATTGCAATGGTAACTTGCACTGTACTTAGCAGTGAGCCGGCTAATCAAGAGGCTAGCCACTTGCTTGCTGATTTTTTCCATAATGACTATTTTTTATGTCAAAACTATATAATTTTAAATCTAATTCATTTTTAAAGATTTTTGCAAGCATAAACAAGTGTAAACAACATATTTTGAGCTTCCAATTTGCAAATCATGATAGATTAAATCTTCATTGAGCTATTATTTATATATCTATTGTAAAAGAGAGTACTTGTTGTAATTCCTGTATTCATTGTAAAATTTGTGAGTTTGTAAGTGTGAGAAACACTTGAGTGAAGAGATTGAGGATAATCTCTTGTTGTTAAGATCCATTGACACCTTGAAAGTCAATTGCAAACATTTGAAGTCTTGGGAAGTTTGGATAATAATATCGTCAAGCTTGGTTTGCTTAGAGGCCTGGATATAGGTGGAGATTGTAGAACCACGTAAAAATCTTTGTGTTCCCAGAGACAAGTAGCATGCATTTTGATCTTGAATTATTAATGCATGCTTTTGAAATATTCAGGGGGAGCTTACATTTGTTAAAGATCGTGTATTCAGGGGGAGTTCATAGTTGATTTATGTGTTGAATTATGTATGTCATATACTAAGGGAGAGCATAGATGTCAAAATACATGAGATGTTTGTCATCATAAAAAAAGGGAGATTATTAGCCTAAAGAGCTACACATATTGTAATTTTGATGATAACAAACATGTGTTTTAAGTGATATGATAAATATTTATGCAAGTGAATCAAGTGAAATCAAGCTCAAGACACTCAACGGACAACGGCTTGATCAAGAACAAAGTTTAGCTCAACGGAGTCATTAGTACGACAAATTCTTCTAAAGCCGGTATGATTTAATATATACATGGTTTAACATTTGAGAAGTTCAAGATTTTGTTTAATAAATTATTACTTTTTATAAACCAAAAGGTTTTATATTTATAATCCAAGTATTTTTTGGATTTGAGTGTTTTTCAAATCTTGGATTAAATTGAAAACGTTTTGAGAACTTTGAAATTAGTAAGAATTATGAAAGGAACCTCTTTTGTAAAGTATGATAAAGTTTTGGGCCATAAAATAATTTTAAAAATTTTTGTCCAATAACGAGTATTATTTAGAGATTTTGAAATTAGATATGTTTGTAATTTTTATAATGTTTTGGGCCATAAAATAATTTTAAAATTTTTTGTCCAATAACGAGTATTATTTAGAGATTTTGAAATTGGATATGTTTGTAATTTTTATAATGTTTTGAGCCACAGTTTAAGTACTGAAAATTTGCATGGAGAAGATGTTCATGGCTATGTGTTGCAATAATTCCTTTAGAGTAGGGCATACCACTGGTGGAATGCCAAAGCTCGTCTTTTGAGGGCTGGGTTAAAAAATGCACCTATCACTTGAAAGCTATTTTTTGAAACAGGTTCGACATTAGATAAAGGCTGATTTTCTGAAATTGACTCAAAGGGTGAAGTTTGTTATTGAGCATAAGGAATATTACATGACCCTATCTCGATTTGCTTCTTCCTTGGTCATTAATTAGGGTAGTAAGTGCAGAAAGTTCCTTGAAGAGTTACGTATAAACGTCAAGGCGTGATTGACCATCCTTAAGCTTAATAATCATGCTAATTCGGTGGACAGAGCAATTCTTGTCTAGAGAGATATTCTTGAAGCTTAAATTACAAGAGGTTTGAGGAATAAAAAGAACTAATAAGGTGGAGCTCGAGATGAAAGCTCTTATAGCCAAGGCATCAAGTCTTAGAAGAATGTTGGCTGAGGTAACAAAGGCGGTAACAAGGGTGCTCATGATACCACTACTCAGAAGAACTTTTTTATTTGTCTACATTCCGGGGGGAGGTACCTTGATGAATGTTATCTGAAAATTAGAACTTATTTTGGTTATAGAAAAACTAAACAAAGACTTATATATTGCCCAAAGAGATGTAGTAGGATTGTAAATGCTTAGAATGATGAAGGACATAGAAAGAAACCTAAAATGCAAGGGTGTGTCTTTATGTTGACTAAGAAGGTATTAAGGTGTCTAATGATGTAGTAGTGTCAGGTACATTGTCTTTATTCTCTAAAGAAGTTAAAGTTCTTTTTAACCCTGGTGCTACACATTCATTTATAACTTGTTTTTTTCGCTCATTATATTGATGTCCTTACCAAGCCAGCAAATCTTCATTTGTTAATTACTACTTATATTGGTGATTGCATGTTAGTAGATTGTGTTTACATGTTCTATATGATAGTTTGTGTGAAAAAGAATTTCTTATGGATCTCCTACCCTTGGAGATGTATGATTTTGATTTGATATTAGGGATAGATTGGTTAAGACCTTATTATACTTCAGTCGACTGTTCTGTAAATGAGATTGTTTTTCGTTTACCTAGTAAGGAAGAATTTCATTTTCATGGGAATTTAAGAGTCATAGAGGCTTAATTTCAATAGTTAAGACAATAAAAATGCTAAGGAATGGGTGTGAAGGGTTTTTAACTTATGCATTTACTGATCATTCTAGTGATGTATGGCACATTGTAGTTGAATTTATTAACATATTCCCTAAGGATCTTCCTGGTCGACCTCTTGATTAAGAGGTTGAGTTTACTATAGAGCTAACAATTGGTACTGCACCTATTTCTAAGGCACAATATCAAATGGCACTTGTTGAGCTGAAAAACTAAAGGTCTAGTCATAAGAGTTGTTAGATAGGGTTTTCATTCATCTTAGTGACTCGGCTCGGGGTGCTCTTCTCTTGTTTTGAAGAAAAAAGACAGTTCGATGACCTACAACTAAATCTAATTACTCTTAAGAAAAATTACCTTATTTCTCGAATTGATGTCTTTTTTTTATCAACTACAAGGTGTGGCACTATTTTCTAAGATCTATTTATGATCTTGATATCATCAATTGAAAATTAGAAGTGATGATGTGTTGAAAGCAGCTTTTCAACTCGTTATGGGCACTACGGGTTCTTAGCTATGCCTTTTGGGTTAATTAATACTCATGGGACATTTATGAATTTCATGAATATAATTTTCCAACCCTACCTTGACATTGTTATTGTCTTTCAAGTTAACTAATACTCCTGCTTCATTAATTACAGTCGTGGTAAGGAAAATACGATAGTTGATGCCTTAAATATAAAATTATCTGGTTGCATAGCACATCTTATCACCATATCATTCATTTTATAGAAGGCTTGAGGAGTTGTGGGATCAAGGTAGTGATTTGTGGGACACTAGAGTTGTTAACACATTTAATAGTCCAACCCACTCTAATCGATAAAATTAAGATAGCTTGAGAAGAATGACTCGAAGTTCAATAAAATTCATGAAGAGGTGAGCAAAGGATATAAGCCAAAATTTAGACTTGCAAATAAAAATGTATTATGGTTGGGACAAAGGCTTTGTGTACCGTCAGATGAAAGGTTGAAGACATAAATTTGAGGGAAGCTCATGAATCATCTTATAATATGCACCTTGGTAGCACTAAGATATATTGTGATCTAAAAGGTACTTTTTGTTACAAAAATATAAAGAATGATATTGTTGCTTTTATATCTCAATGTTTGGTTTGCCAACAAGTGAAGATTGAACATCAAATACTAATAGGGGCATTTTCTCTCCTAGCCCTCTTGGACTTTGAAGGATCCATTGACATGTGTCATTAATGAAATTAAATGGTTAAGATTCTTGTAATTAACTTTCATGCAAATAGACATTCAAACTCATGTGTGACTCTTGTCAAATTTTTTCCAGCAAATTTTAAAATAAAAGATCGTACAATTAGGGGTTGATTACTACTATTTCTACATTAAGATGGGACTAATACTTGGTAGCATCACTCAAACGTAAAATGTAGCCTCAAGTCGTTCCCATTATGCTTACTACCATCATTCATTGACATCAATTGCTAGCGATGAACTGCTTTTCTGTCGTCTGTTGAATCAGTAATGTTTTGTACATTCTATCAATGGAATTTTTTAGTTCAATTTTTATTCGTTTGTGAAATAATTTATTTAATTGTGCCCAAAGCCAAAAGTTATTTAGGAAATAGATTTTATGATACATCCACATGGATATATTTGATGAACTTTAATTAAAACACTTCTTTCAATTAGTAATTTCTTACCCATTATTAAATAGAATTTACACTTACATGCTTTAATTCTGATGAATTTTCATTATCTAATTTGTGATTTTGATGTTCTGTGCTATGCGACTATCTAGGTTCTGCATTGAAATTTGAAATGAAACCATAATTGATCCTATGTTATTTTATTTTCAATGTCGAATTTTATACCAAGGCAGACCCCATTACACTATTATTGTTATTGTTATTAATTACTGTTATTATTATTAAATGGATCGTTGAAACTTAGGAAATGGTTCACTTTGATGTTGTAATACTTGCAGTCACACATGTATTTGCTAGCATGATGTTTATTTGGAAGTTTTAGTTGTACTTGTGACCTATTGTTGTAGTCCTTTTTGGTAATTTCAAGTTTAAAATTTTAGCGTTTAAGCCGTCATTTCTTTAATCTTTTCTATTGAAAAACCTATATTTTATTATTTTGTTCTGCTGAAAAACCTATATTTTATTATTTTGTCTTCTGTATATATTGTTTGTATTGTTCTAGGTTATTGTTATGGCTTTAGAATGCTTGACTGATTTGGATGGAAATCCTTAGCTTGAAATGGAATTGAATATGGACAATTAGCTTATGATTTCTACAACAAGTATGCATTAAAAATGGAATTTAGTATCAGAAAAGAGGTATTTTCTAAGAATAAGCAAACATGGAAAATGACCTCAGCGATATTTGTTTGTTCTAAGGAGAGATTTTGTAAGAAGGATTGGAAGGATTTACTTTCAAAAAGACTTGAAGCAAAAACGAGGATGGGTCAATTATGCATTAAGTTGAATAGGAAAAGACAAAACTATTACGTGTATCATTTTGTAGAAATTTATAATCGTCCTCTCATAAGGGAAGAATGTGCCCGTTTGTCACCCTCTTAATGAAGAATATTAGTAGTATCGTTAAGTTGCACCAAATTTAAAACCTTACCACTAATATAAATAATTAGTACAGAGTGAGTAA
Organism: Citrus medica; assembly: GCA_002013955.2. NCBI lineage: Eukaryota > Viridiplantae > Streptophyta > Magnoliopsida > Sapindales > Rutaceae > Citrus > Citrus medica. The sequence goes on from MKYO02029845.1 coordinate 330,149, forward strand.
GGATCGATTCCACAAAGACTATGCTAGTTATATTTATTATCAAACCTAAAGCAAGGTTTAAAATAAAATAATAGTTGTAATAATATAAATTATTCTAACTAAAGAAAATGTCAATTATAAATAAAAAGGGAGGGTTTATGAATTTTTAACTAAATAGTAAGAAATAAAGAAATTAAAACTACAAACAAGAATTTAATAAAAACTCTAATTAAAGGAGAAAGAAATAATAATGATGAAAACTTTGGTTAAAGGATCATTCGCCACCAGCAAACATGCATATAATATATCAATTCGATCATTAATTTATATTGAAACTATCAACCATAGACAACAATAAGCTCTGTTAGTCTCAATCTTTCCTTAGTGTGTCGTTAGGCAAAACAAGCTCTTCACCTAATCTCTAACCATTAAATAATTTAAAACAAGCTCTTTAAATTTAAGATAATGGAAGCATTAAACAAAGAAAGATATTAGGTTGATCTAGGCAATAAACACACAAGCTCGGATTATTTAACCTAGGTTATGTTCTCCAATTGAAATCACTGATTCCAACCTGCTACTTATGATTAAAATATCAAGACAATTACGGATCAAGAATTTTAATCTAGCAATAGAATTTATTCAAGTCCTATCTAATTGGCCACTCAAATAAAACAAGAATAAACCATGAACATTAATTATAGAAGAACATAAACAATCTCAATTAAATAAATTGAATGATAGAATTTAAATTTAATTGCATAGCATGTTTAGGGTTTTGAATTCACCCTCAACCAAATAAAAATTTAGCCTAACATAATTGAATTGGGAATAAGAGAATTGACAAAAATAATCATGGAGATTAATTCAAGTGGCTGCCTTTGCTTCAAATAAATTCTGGCTGCTGATTTTTTTTCTTCTCCTTTGCGGCTGCAAATTGTTCAGTTTCTCTTGGTGCCGATTCTCCTCTTCGTTGCCGATTACCCCCTTGGTTGCCGACTTGTGTTGCTTCCGCTTGATCCTTTTATAATGCTTCAATTGTGGCTTTTTTTAAATCCTTGCATGGAAAGAATTAAATCCAAATCCCAAAACCGCCACTTTCATGCTTCAATTAATAAGCCAATAATGATTTGGCCATGATTTCCTAAAGCCAAAAGGCTTTATTCTCCTTCCTTTAACGTGCTGGCCACTTTTGGTTTGCAATCTTTGTTTTCCAATTTTGCTTTCATGTGATGGGTTGACTTGGCTTGGCTTCCTTTTTTACTTCCATTTTCCAATTTTAGCTCCATGTGCAACAATAATTTTGCTTGGCCCATACAAGCTTTAATTGGAGAATATTCTTTATTTTCTAATTCCTTTCAATTCTTGATCTCTTGTGCACTTTTGTCTCTCAATCTTTAATCAAATTTCTTTCCTGAATGCTCCGATTTAATTTCTCTTTAATTCTAGAATATACCTAAAATAACAAAATAAATAAAACTAAGATAAAAATTAACACAATAAAATATAATTTACTAAATTAAAAATTAACTAAAATAACTAGAATATTTAAGACCAAAACAACAAAAAGATAGAGAAATTAATAGTAAAATATATGGAAAATATGCATTTATCAAATATCAGCATTTCAAGCAATTGAAATAGACTTGACTGAAGCATCTGGAATCTCATTAAGTCTATATTTTTAAGTTAATGGATAAACTAGTAGGTGGAAGAGATTCTCTTGGCTACACATAGAGATGGCAAAAATCCCCACGGGGACGGGTACTCTCAGGGATTTTTCCCATTCGGGGAGGGTATGAGGATAATTTCATACTCAATTTCTTATTTGGGGAAGGGACGAGGAATTTTTTTACCCAATTTTTTGTTCGGGGAGGGGATGAGGATGAGGTGGAATCCTCATCCCCTACCCATTTCCCCATTTTTTTTAATTTTATTTTAATTTTTTAAAATTACTAGTAAATAATTATAAAATTATAAATATTGGTAAAAATAAAAAAAAAATTATCAAAATATTTATATTATTAAAGTTTTAGGCCTAATTAACTAATTAAAGATGTGTATAAGAGACAGGTCCTAAATTTTTATTTAAGACATTAAAAAGACCGAGTAAATTCTATTAGCCTAATTTTTTTTTAATTTTAATATTCTTTAAATATTTTAAACTTAAATCTATTTTTTATTTATTTTTAGATGTTATAATTGCCCACATCGCATCACAATTTTAATATCTAATCTAATCTAATATTTGCTCTTGATTTGCTCCGATTTAACTATTGTGTTGTAAAGAGAATAGTCCACATTTATAAAGTGCCCACGCCATCATTGAAAAAGTTAATTTTAAATCTAAATTCGATTTTATTTGTAACAATTTTGTATTAGACTATTAATTTGTTCATGATAGTTTGTAAAAGAAGTTTGTAAAAGAAGTTTGTATCCCTTGCATGCTGCGTTACTTACTAATTTAATGTATGTGACTTTTGTAATGGATATTAGTGTAAGATGTATTTCGAATTTCACTTTTATTTGAATTTTTTATTTTAATATAATTAACTCAAAATCGAAAACAAAAAAAATGTATTAGTTATTCGGGGATCGGGGACCCTCGGGGATCCCCTATTATTATTCGAGGAGGTGATGTAGATTCTCTCAAGTAATTCTGATGGATACGAGGAGGGGACGGGGACATACGCAAAATATCGAGGATGGGTACGGGGAGATTGGTCCCCTTCCCTCCCCTCCCCATTGCCATCCCTAGCTACACAAAACAAGATCAAAAGAATTACACTAGATCAACAAGACAAAAAAAAATGGTATATGGAAAAGAAGGATGTGTATTGAAGTATTATTCTGATCAAAGATTAAAATATCCATCATTTTTTTATTCTATATAGTTGGACAATAAGGAAAAAAGGATGGATTTTTTAATCTCTGATCAGAATAATAGTTCAATAAATATCCTTCTTCTCCATATGATAATTAATTATGGTCAATTAGGGATGTTATTAATTTTGATACAACTTATAAGGTTAATAAAGTGAATTGACCATCTTCTATGTTTTTGGGATTTAATCATCATAAAAAAACTATGGTGTTTGGGGCAGCTTTAATGCATGATAAGACAATTGATTCATTTGTATGGTTGTTTAAAATATATTTACAAATGATGTCTGGAAAAGCTCCAAAACCTATCTTTGTAGATCAAGGTGCAGCAATGGCTAAGGCTATTTTACAGGTAGTGCCTAGCATATACCACAAGTTTTGTACTTGGCATATAATGCAAAATGCCTTGAAGCATGTAAACTCTATTTTCACGTGTCTTGGTGGGGTGAAGAATTTTTTATCAATGTTTGTGGATTCTATTAAAGAGAAAAATAAAATTTTGACTACTTGGACTAATATGCTTGACGTATATGATGTGCATGATAATGATTGGCTTAAAAGGATTTGTGAGTTGAGAGAGAAATGGGCTTAGGCATATGATAGACGAGCATGGTCTGCTAAAATAAAAATTACCTAACTGTTTGAAAGATTATTTGAACTCAAACCTTAATATGGACCAACCTTTTATGCATTTTGAAAGAATGGTTAATGATAAACGGCACAAAGAATTGAAAGTATAGTGTAATATGTATTGCCAAATGGTCAATTTAAAAGTATCTGTTAAAATATTGACTCAAGCTAGGGAAACTTACACGAAAGCAATATTTAAAAATTTCCAAGATAAGTTTATAGAAGCTATTGATTTGTTCATGACGAGATGTGTTCAAGATAGTGAGGATTTTCTTTATATTGTTATTGTAGATGATAACTCCAAGAAGCGGTATATGAAAAGTAAAGGTAACAACACATTATATTTTAGTTGTAGGATATAAAATACTTTTATCAAAGAAACTCCTAACTAATATATCTTGAAGAGGTAGACAAAGCAAGCAAGGGCGACATATGTGCAGCATAAGCATGGGTGTGAAATCCAAGTAGATCCTAAATGACAACAAATATGTCGATATAGATTTTTATGTTATGCCTTCACCAAAATAGTAAGTAGGGCTTCAAAGAGTAAAAGTGCTTATAGTCTAGTGAATGAACATGCAAGTTCTCAAAAATTAATTAAACACCTTTTATGTTCATAAATGGATGGTAATATGAATGCGAAAGATCATGAATTACCTTATGAAGAGCCATGAAGTACTACTGATATGAAATGTGTACAAGATGCCAATACTATTAAGGGTCCAGCTATGGTGCCATAGTTGTATGGTACCACAGCTGGATCCAGCCATTGGATCTAACTCTAGTGACAACTGTGGGCTAGATCCAATGGTTGGATCCAGCTGTGGTACCATACAACTGTGGTACTATAGGTTTGCCCTACTATTAAAGCAACTGGATTGAAAAATGAAGAGTTATCTTGTGGAAGACGTCAAATTAAAAGCAACTTGGAGAAGGCCTTGGCCAACAAAAAATAGGTCAAGTAATCGTCCATCGCTCTCTCAAACTTCTCCAGTAACATTGTCAATAAAATTAATTTATATTTCTAGTTAATTACAAGTTATTGATATCGATAAGTGCTGAATTTGAGTCACATATAACATGCGGGCACCTACACATTTGTTTCATACGATAAACAATACTTTTTCATTAGTTCATCATCATCCTTATTCAGAAAGTAAATTTAATCTAATTTATTGTTTGTGACAAAAAGTAATATCTACTAAATAATTTAAAATGAAAAACTGTTAAAATTATACCACAATGACTTTATGCCGTTAGAATTTCAAAGTTGTTTGACTAATTCAATGTCCAATTTAATGCCATGGATGCAACGTAAAGAATTTCAACAAATAAGCTTTTAGGAATTGCTTCAACATAGCATAGTTTTCACTCTCTTGTACTTCAATGAACTAAATTAGTGTTGTTACTTTATAAACTGCTGCTACTGGTTGCTGTTTAGCTTTTTTTTGGGGTTTATAATTGTTTTATTTTTTTATTTTTTGGTTTTTAGCCGTTGTTTGCTGTTTTTCTAGGTTCCATAGTTACTATTTTATTTTATTTTTTTGATTTACAACTGTTTTTTTGCTATTTTCTCAGTTTTATAGCTGTTGTTTTATTGTTTTAGGGTTTACAACTGTTGTTTGCTATTTTTCTAAGTTCTATTGTTGTTGTTTTCTTTTTTGGGGTCTGCAACAACTATTTATTGTTTTTCTAGGTTCTATAGTCATTATTTTGAATTATTTAGCTGTTGTATTCTTTGCTACTCTGTCTTGGGAAATATGATAACACAGATAACAATTTTGTAATTTCAATTTTTTTTAGCCAATAAAACCAAAACTATCATTTCTCAAATTCAAAAGGGTGCTACATTGTAGTCTTGTGCAAACAATTTTAGTGACAGAATGAGCTATATTATTCTCAAACCAAGGAAAATTGTTGATTTAAACTAAAAAGAACATTTGCAAGTACTCTCAGTTATATATTTGCATTGCTTTATATATTTGATTTTAACAAAAATATAAATCTAGTGGGTTATTGTAATCCTAGATGCCAAACATTAAATTCATGATTTTACAAACCTTTGACTTGGCTAGGGAAGCAATGACACTTATTGATTGTCGTGTGCTTGTATTTGGATTTTGAAGATGGGATGGGTGCAGAGATGCTCTAAATGAGTTCAAGTTTTGAAGTCCTGCTAGATAGAGGGGGTAGAGTCATAAATCCTTGATTGTTAATTCTTTCATTCAAAGCTTGGCATTATATTGGATGGAATGGTTTCACACCAATAATTAGGACTTTATTGTTAATTCTTTCATCTCATCCTTGCTGAGAGCCTTATGAGAATAAGAAGAATTATGATATAAAATGTGCATCCAGTTAGCATCTGTTGGACTAGGAACACGTTTCAAGATCACAATACACAAGGCAGTGAAACAAATAAACTAATCAAAATGAAATCGAATCGTAAATGGATTAAGTAAAAAATCCAATGATCTAGATTCGATTTACTTATTAAATAAATTGAATTCTTAGAATTTGGATTCAATTTATTTATTAAAAGAATGTTCGGTTCAATTCATTTAATAGAATTAATAAATGAATCAAATTAAATATGGATTTATTTACTATTCATTCATCATATTACGAATCTATAACGAATAAAATCAAATCTAAATTCGTTTATAATTCGTTTAGAAAAATATAATTAATAAACGAAATTAAGTAAAATAAAATATAAAAAGATAATACCCTAACATCCTACACAATAGAAATAATCCAAATCCTATTCGAAGATTAAATTAAGAGTCATCCAAACAAAAATTACAAATTCTTAACAATACAAATAATAGTAATTCAAATTCAAATTTTAAACTGGGAGATTTCTTTAATGCTCTTCATTTTGTCTTTGTCACCTTGAAAACAAGAATCATACACAAAAAAGTAAATAAAATGATTAACATGTTGCAACACTAATAAAATGTTGCAACACTAATAAAAGTCACTATAATATTTTACAATATCAAATATATAACAAATTTGTGATATTGTTAAGGAAATAATAATTAAATATATAAAGCCAAGAAAAATAAGTAAGATAAAACTTTACCTATCACACTCCCACATTGTCATTAGGATCATTAGCACTCTCTGTAGATGGAGAACTATTAGTGCTCATGTTAGGGATGGCAATGGGGAGGGAAGGGGAGGGGACCAATCTCCTCGTACCCATCCCCAATATTTTGCGTATGTCTCTGTCCCCTCCCCGTACCCGTCAGAATTACTTGAGAGAATCTTCATCCCCTCCCCGAATAATAACAGGGGATCCCCAAGGGTCCCCGATCCCCGAATAACTAATATATTTTTTTTTGTTTTTGATTTTGAGTTAATCATATTAAAATAAAAAATTCAAATAAAAGTAAAATTCGAAATATATCTTACATTAATATCTATTACAAAAGTCACATACATTAAATTAGTAAGTAACGCAGCATGCAAGGGATACAAACTTCTTTTACAAACTATCATGAATAAATTAATAGTCTAATACAAAATTGTTACAAATAAAATCAAATTTAGATTCAAAATTAACTTTTTCAATGATGGCGTGGGCACTTTATAAATGTGGACTATTCTCTTTACAACACAATAGTTAAATCGGAGCAAATCAAGAGCAAATATTAGATTAGAGTATATTAGATATTAAAATTGTGATTCGATGTGGGCAATTATAACATCTAAAAATAAATAAAAAATAGATTTAAGTTTAAAATATTTAAAGAATATTAAAATTAAAAAAAATGGGCTAATAGAATTTACTTGGTCTTTTTAATGTCCTAAATAAAAATTTAGGACTTTAATTAGTTAATTAGGCCTAAAACTTTAATAATATAAATATTTTGATATTTTTTTATTTTTATCAATATTTATAATTTTATAATTTAAATTTTGTTATTTATTTACTAGTAATTTTAAAAAATTAAAATAAAATTAAAAATTAAAATGGGAAAATGGGTAGGGGATGGGGATTCCACCTCATCCCCGTTCCCTCCCCGAATAAGAAATTGGGTAAAAAAAATTCCCCGTCTCTTCCCCGAATAAGAAATTGAGTATGAAATTATCCACATACCCTCTCTGAATAGAAAAAAATTTCTGAGAGTACCCGTTCCCGTGGGAATTTTTATCATCCCTAGCTCATGTTCACAATGTTTTGACTAAGTTGATCAATAGTGACATCAAAATTTTCTATATAATTTTTTAAAAATAAATCTTAATTAGAAACAAGTCCTTACAGCAAAACCTTAGTCAAACACATCAATTTTGTTGAATTAAGAGATTAACCTTGTTGGATTGAAAAATATTGCAATCTTAACTATTATAATTAGAATCAATAAAATATTAAAAATAATTATAATATTCTAACCACTAGATTTAGCTAATATTAATGGCCATCATACAATTTCGAATCCTCCAATGCTTTACAACTTTGCGAGTCAATTCTTGAACAAACAACCTTACCATCACTTTCAAATCTTAGTTTGTTATTGTTTTGATAATTTAAAATCTTAATCAAATAGCTTGTGTGAACATTATTGCTTAACCATGAACGTAATAATAAATGAAGATTAAAAAAATTAAAGAAAATTCATTTAATTGGTTAAATCATTTATAAGCACACAAATTTTTTTTTATCTACGAGAGTAACAGTTAGCACAAAACCATAGCTAAAAAGTTAAAAAGAGAAAAAGAATTACGGCCTACTGTGTGATTGTGTTAGATAAGACGACGTCGGCTGAGAGATGAAGAAATTACTGAGGGCGGAGACTAGAGACAAGGGAGGGATATTGGTTGAGAGATGAAGGGAAAGAAAGAGGCGAAATGATAAAATGTAAAAATTAGGGTTGGCTGCCCTAATTCTTGTTTCACTTATATGGCTTGTTTTATTATCGTCAAGAATTACTATATTAACCTTCAAATTTTAAATTATATATATACATATATAAATGAATAGACCGTATTTGATTTATTTATTATCCATTTATTAAACGAATCATAAACAAATAAATGAATCAATGTCCTTAGTCCCAAATTCAATTTGTTTAATTAGCGAATTAAATCGAATTTACTCATTTATTAAATGAATTAATTTCTTCAAACCCAAACCCATTTAATTTGCATAGAATAGAATCAAATAAACAAATTCTAACTTAATTTCCACCCTTAACCACACTTTTCAAATTCTCGCAAAACCAAATTAGTATTAACTAGAGGAAATCCATAAACTATAAGCATATTACAACAACGGGTCCAGCTACAGTGCATACGTGATTTGGAATCACCGATTTTGGTCTTTTAGTTAAATGACCGTTAGATTGCAAAGAGAAAAATCCAACGGCTCTGAACTAACGTATGGTAATAAAGATGTTAACTGGTTATCGGCTTTACCAGCATTTTCAAAAAAAAATAACTAGGGTTAATCAGTTAGAAAAATCGTCGGCGTCATTAAGGGGTTTGTAGTGGTAGGTCGTTAACTAGGCGTTTTAAATCCAGACGCTGGGGTAATAGAGGAGAAGTTGGAAATCTTGTCGTCCATCAATGAACTGAGAAGAGAACTTGTACACGGGCTATATTGAAGGGGATTTGATGAAGATCAAATCGTCGGTGGAGATTCAAATGATGGTCAATGAACGCGTAAGTGAAGATTGAGGTATGTTTTTCATAAGAATTGCAAACTTGAGGGTGTTAGTTAGCGTGCTTGTGAGTAATTAATTTGTGTAATTTTATAGGGGGTATATTGGGGCTCTGAAATGTTACAATGGGATGAAATTATAGAACAGGATACACACAGTATATGGGTATTTGCTTGTCTAATGTGGATGTAAGTCAGGTTTCTTTTTGTAGTCAGCGTATTATAAATTTAAATTTATTCACTTTGATTATTTCTCTATGGAGGCTTTCAAAATTGATTTCACAAGATCCCAAAAGCTTAACCATTAAATAAGTATCTTCGTATATGACTAGTTTTATCTCGATTGTACATGTCACTGATACTGTTTTGTCTTTCTGCAATAACTCCATAGGCTTCAAACCGAGTTGTGATTGATTTCTTAGAGGTTCGACACTGTCAAACAAAATTCGGCATATTTTTGTGGTTAAATAATGGCAATTGTTGTTGTGTGGGCTGTTTTTCCTTTTGTCATTTCAGGGAAATTAATATGGTATGTAATCTTGTGTATGTTTTGAAGTCATAATAAAAGTTGTAATAACCTTCTTATGTGATAATATGATTACAAACTTGACTACAACTAGCAGTTTAAGTGGTATTTATAATTCATTTTAGTGCATTGTAATGCAGGAATGAAATTGGGGACAATTCGTAAGCAGAATGCATTCAATTCTGATAGCTGTACTGAAACAATGATTGCTGTTAATAGTGAAGGAAATAGAGCCATCCAAAATAACTATGGATTTGTCAGCTTCTTGTAAGTTTGTGAAATAACTCGAAAAAACGTCATCGATCAATTATTTTTTTGCACATACAAGATTGAACCTATTTTTTGCTAAATGAGAGGTTTTTGTTGAAATCTTTGAATGTTCAGTGAGAAAGTTGTTCGTTGGAAACATTGGATAAAGGCAAAGGATGAAAGGGCATGCAGTACAAGAGATGTTAGTAAGCTGGAAGTGATGTTTTAATTTATTTAGTTGAAATACTATATGTTAGGAATGATAGGTATTAATATCCATTGAATTCCTGTAGGTTCGAAAAAGAACTAGGATTGGAATTTAAGAACTTACCTCCAGGCGAAAAAAGCAAATTATAAGTCAGTCACACAGAGTTGAGAAAGTTGCTGATGAGGAAACCAAATTTCTAATCCGGTGTGGACTCTATGGGTTTGCAGCCGCTGTGGGCCAACTGACAAATGAGTAAAGGGAAGTAGTTTGTGAAATGGGACTGGACAATCTCATTAAGCTAAATCTTATTTTGTATGTTTTGATATCATAATAACAGTTTCTGTATTGCCACGAATGTTGTGCATGGGTTTGGTGCTTATAGCAAACTTGCCATTAGTCCATGTTAAACTTGTTCTTAGCCTACATCGCTCATGAATCACGATGGTGCTTGGGTGAATAAACTAATTATATCTTTTGGACAGTTGCTAGGTTGTGATATTGCTGCGCTATAACATTATTTATGATTGTTTCTTTGCTAGGTTGTGATATTACTGAGCTATCTTTTGCTTTCAGGTTATGAATGATGTGCGCACTTTGATTATATCTATCTTTACTATATGGAAAAAATAAGGATTTGATGCCCTAAATTACTATTGATGTAATTATTCTTGTAAATGTACTTGAATTATCAAATTTCTTTTGCCCTATATGCTGCTGCAGTGACCTCAAAGCGGGTTATTTTAGAGAGTGTTTCCTCTAATATTTGGATAATCATTTGCGACACTACACCATTATCTACAATATTCGAGTGGTCATTCACAAGAGGCTTTTTCATTGTTTATAGATGGTTCTTCATTATACTATAAGTTTAGAGAAAGAAATGAGATAAAAAAAATGTAAAGAGTAAAAAGGATCAAGAAAGAGAGCAGACTAACAATAGCGAACTAAAAATTTATTATTATACCAGAAATTACTTGACAACAATCATCAGGATTGAGTAACAAAGCAAATAAAAGCCCCTAAAGAAAATGAGGATATGACGATGTAATTTAAAAAAAAAAAGACAAAAAAGAATTAAGAAAGTCAACATAACGGTGCCAACAATATCTGAGCCTTTCCCCTCTATCTTCGCTTTTGTGCTTTAATCTGTTCTTTGGTAACTGTAACTCATCAAGCTTGCTCTTGCCTTGTGATAACTCTTCTTGCATTTTTCGACCTCTTGGTTTCTCGCTTTGTGATATTGATTTTCAGCCTGTAACAAGTGCTAGTCATATTCATAAACATGTCTGTAACAAAAATTATTAAGCCAACCCAAAAACAAAAATGAAAACTTTGCAAATTACTTCTTTCTCCAAACTGAAATATTAACATCTAGTTAAAATGAAAGATTACCGTCAGTTTTAATAAACGACCAAATAAGTTCATGCAACTAAAAGATTATATTCCTCTAAGGCCACATCAAGAAGGAATATTCTTTAAAAACCTTAAACACAAATAAGGAATGCAGCTAAGAAGGTAGCATCTTACATTTTCGGCTTCGGCCTGCATGGCTTTATATTCAGCAGCATTTACAGCTAGTTGTGCTTGTTTTGTCTCTTCTTACTTCTTCATAAATTGAAAAGCCTACAAGAATATTTATATGTGTGTGTGAATCACCAAAATAGAGCAAAACCCCATGTACAAGGATTTCTAATTCGAAAAAATAAAAACTCAAAGTGGAAACCTTTTAGGCATTACGAGATGCGCTGCTCTCCCTTAAAATCTTGGCAACTTGGTCAAAGGGTTCTAGGTGGAAGCTGACAAAGGTCATTATGGGATGGTCAATCCTAATCCTTGGTAGGGGCAGGAGCAAAAACAGACTTATCGCCAATCGCCTGCAGATCATTAAGGCAAATAGGACGGTTGAGATTGCCCATATTGGGAAGAAGTACCAAAATAGAAAGGGGAGAAGTTCGTAGGGCTATCAGCAAAACAGCCGACGGGAATGGGAACAATCAGAACCAGAGGCTGCTTCCAATGCTGATGATATTAACCCTATTGCATATGCTTTCCCCAATTTCTATTTTTTCTCCAAAAAATGGAGTTCTTTTCAACTCCGAATGTAAATGGTTAAGGAACTGGCTACTTTATTCATGAACTTATTTTATCTTTATCGCATTATATGTGAATTTTATTCCAACAGAAATTGGCATGTAACGTTGTCATGCATCTAACGAGATCTTGCATTTAAGAATGTATTAATTGTTTCAACCAGTTACTTGTAATTGTGTACCATACAATTGTGGAATTTTTGGTGACCAGCTCTGAACTTGTTTATTAGGTTACTCTTTCTTGTCTATGTGTTCAATCACCATCCATTAGATAATATCAAACTGTTAGTTTGGTAAAGACAAAATTGGGGGATTTGGAATCACTGATGCAGAGTAGCCGGCTCCTACAACAACCTCACAGTAACTCTCAATTCTCCGGCACTAGACACAAATTGTCACAAATTACTAGTACTCCAATTACAAAAAAATAAATAAACAAATAGATAGATAAAATTACTCCCCCTAACAATGACATCAATTTGCATGCTCCATCAATTATTTAGGCTCCTCAATCATCCATTCTTTAATCAACCTATTTGCAAGTAGTTACAAGAATTCCTTATTAATCAGAAAAAACTTATTTCACCATTCTTTCTCAAATCTTCTCAACATCGAAAGCCAATTTCATTCAACCATTTTTTCATTGAACATGTTCAGCTTTTTTTTTAACAATATCTAGACATCGATGTCAAAATGGAAAGAGGTGAGAGCGATCGACGTTGATGATTGATGCTAGTTAGCACAGCAGGAGCAGTTTATGGCTACATTTTTTCATCGAACACATTCGTAATAAATATCCACACCAACCCTTGGGTCTTTATTAGCTTGGTCAATAAAATAAAACTAAAAGAAGATACAACCCAAATAATCTTTCACTTCACTTCTGGAAAAAAATTCATTGACAAATTTTTATCAAGTCCTTTTGTTACAGGTAATTTTAGCACTTAACTTTAGCAAATCTTTAGTAAGCATTCAAATACTAACCAGATCCACTTTAATTTTAGAGGGAATTTGGTCTTGCACCTGAGTTCATATCAATGAGTTTTAGAAGTTTTAAGGGTTCTCCTTCATTTCCTAGGTACATTTTGCTCATATTTTGCTTGGACACAAAATAAATATAATGCATATACTTTGAAAAAAGTGTAGTGTTTGATATTATTTGTTGATTTCCTTCTGTTATGGCCATAACTTGACAAATTTTTTAAAAAGTAAAAAGGAAAAAAGCCATGTGGCTTAGATTTCATTTATTGATTTCCTTCTGATGCGGTCATAACTTGACCAATTAAAAAAAAGGAAAAAAAGTCATGTTGTTTATTTCTAGGCTTATATTGAGTGATGATTATGATAAGTGCAAACATATTATTTGTTATATCACAAGCAAAAAATTAAGATAAAGATTCCTAACACTTTGATATTCAAGATTAAGGATGATTAAGGCAAAAGAGATTTTAGGTATAAAGGAATTATTATTGGGAAATGCCTAAAATAGTAAAGTTGTAATTAATTTATTATTGGGTACAAAACTCTCAATATCTACTTGTTTCTATTTTTGTTTCTATTTTTGAAGTTTTGATTTAAGATTTACCTTTATTTGTCATAAGTTCTAGCAAAAGTGCTTTTATCTGACAATTAGGAAAAGAGCATGTGGTTCTGTAAATAGTGTTCTTAATTTTTTTCCTATGTTTTAGGATTTATCAATAATTGATGTTTTGTCTATTTGTTTTTAGATATGGAAAGAAGAAGAAAATTTTCCCTTTGCATACTATTGACCATCTGGCACCTACCATAGTGTTCTTATACATAATGATGTATTAGTACTTGTAGGAGTTGATTAAAAAATGCAATGAAGGAAAATAATTTGCAATTGAACATTCATAAACCATGCTAGTCGATTGCATTACATAGATAGCATAATAGGCAATGGTGACTTGCAATATGTGCTTCAAATAAGAATGGATAGACGAACATTTGGTTTATTATGTGAGTCGGTTCGATCAAGAAGAAAGGTAAAGCAAATGGTTTAGTGACTGTTGAAGAGTAAGCTTGTATATTTTTGTACATTCTATCTCACCATGTTAAGAATCACACGATTAATGGTAGGTTTTTCCGATCTAGTAAAAATTGGTAGTAGATACTTCAAATCAGTGTTAGAAGGATTCTTACAATTACATCTTACTAAGAACACTCAAAGTTGTGCCAGAAAATTGTGCTGATGGGAGATGGAAGTAGTTCAAGGTATTTAATTATTTATATTACATTGTTTTAGTTAACCATAAACGTGCAAGAGTTTAATATCTATATTATTTTTTAATGTATGTAGAATTGCTTGGGGTATTAGATGGAACTTATATAAGAGTACGTATGCCAGAAAATGATAAACCAAGATATTGAACAAGAAAAGCTGAGAGTGCGATTAATGTTTGAGGGGTTTATTTGCGAGACGTGAACTTTATCTTTATGATGCTAGGATAGGAAGGGTCAGCCTCTGTCTCTAGAATACTCTACCATAAGCAAACATACTAGTTTAAGAGTTCCCAAAGGTATGACTTATGATTAACTTTTTATTTTATTCTTTTTTCATTTTATTCAAATTACCAATAAGATATTTTTTTTTTAACTAATGTTCGTGTAAAGTGACTAGGTTACTACTATCTTATAGATGCTGGATGTTGAAGTATTCTTTGCAATTGATAGGGGAACACGATATCACTTGTCAGAATGGAGAGATGGGTGTGCTCCTAAGAACAAAGAAGAGTTCTTTAACACGAAACATTCTTTGGCAATAAACATTATAGAATGATGTTTTGATTTACTCAAAATGCAATGGGCTATACTATGAAGTCTATCTTTTTATCCAATCAAAATCTAGTGCCATATTTTTATTGCTTGCTGTTTACTACATAATTTAGATAGGAGAGAAATGTCAATAGATCCCATTGGAGCATGAATTACTTGAGATAGATGATAATTAGTACAAGATAGAAGTAACATAACCATTGTTGAAGCTTCAGATCAATGGACTAGGTGGAGAAATGATTTAGCAGATGCAATGTATAATGAATGGCTTGGAAACTGAGGCTAACATATTTTTCATTAGGATTTTATTTCAGGGTTGTGACATTATATTTATGTAGTACTTTGTGATTTGTTTATCTATCAATTTAAAGTTGCAATATTTTTTTAATATTTTAAGTTAAGAATTATGGTAATTTTACATTTTAAATTATATTTCAAAAAATATAATGAAATCAACATATAAGAATGGAGGAGGATGAAGGTACAAGCCACACCGGTAGAAACAAGGTGGGTATAAGGCGAGCATGGGCAAATGTTAAAGAACAAGCACTGTTGGATGCACTAGATGCAGTGGTTGTAAGTGGTGGTCATGCTGATAATGGATTCAAATCTGTTACATTTAGACATCTTGAAAAGGTACCAAATCAAAAGTTGCCAAATTGTGGTCTGAATGCTCCTTCTCATATTGAGAGGTTAGGAAATGGAAGAAACAGTGTGGGTTTATATTTGAGATGTTGAACATGAGTAGTTTTGGATGGAATGATGTCAAAAATTGGGTGGAGGTTGATAGTGATGAAGTTTGGAATTCATATGTGTAGGTTAGTGAAAATTTAAAAAAAAAATGGATTTATTTACTCTCATTTATAGGTTTTTAAAATTTTCTTTTTAGAGATTGATAACTATTTAGCAATTGTTATGTTTAGGTTTATTAAATTTTTGAAATTTTGACTGTTTACTACATTTAACTTTAATATTTTTTACTATTTACTGTATCTAACTACATCTTGATTAAATATTTTGTAATCTCATAACACAATAATTAAGAAACTGGAGAAACAAGGCATTCTCATTTTATGAAAGATTGGCAAACATATTTGGAAAGGACCGTGCTACTCAACATGCATGCTGATACAAAAGACGAAGCAAATCAAGAAGAAATTAGCGATGATGATAATGAAATAGATGATGGATATTCTCTAATATCAACAACACCACTTTTAAGTTCTCAACACATTACTCGATCACTCACAACAACGAAATAGGAAGAGATCTAGTCAGAGGGTGACCTGCATGCTGGCATTGATACGATTGCTAATCTTATCAGCCAATCATTTGAAAACATTAATACAATAGTTCAACACATGTTTGATAACAAAAAAGATTGTTTTGACATTTTTTATGAACTTTCAACAATGTGACCTTCTATTGAAGAAGAACTTCTAGCCCTAAAGTTAAATCTAAAGGAACCCCATAATATTTTAGTTTTTAAGTCCTCACAAGATGAGCGTAAGTTAACATTTGCTCATAAGCTCTTACGAAGAGCACGAGGTTGATATGTTGCTTAAAACAACTACAATATTTTAAAGTCGATAATATTTTAGTATAGAAAAGAAGTGTGTACTAAACACGACCCAATATTTTATTATAGTATTATAACATGTGAGTGCATGTGTGTACTTAACACAACCAGATATTTTGGTATAGTATTGTTTCAATATTGTATTATTAAGTTGAATAAATTTTTATAAACTTTTGAATGACTATGTAATTTGATTAGAATTACTTTGAATAATTTTCATAATAAATGTGTGAAAAACAAGTAACGCAACCCAAGAGGGTGGGTGAATTGGGATTTTAAAAATTATGCAATACAATTCGCTCAACAAATCAATCTAACACCTTAATGAAATAGAAAACAATAAATTCAAACAAGCGTAAAAATAAAAGAGTAAGGGAAGAGAAAAACAAACACACGAATTTTTACGTGGTTCGGCAATCCCCGCCTACGTCCACGCCTCCAAGTCAACCAAGCACGAGGATTTCACTATCCAAACCTCCTAAGGCTTCAAGTTCTTATAATTGACTTACAAGGTGTCAATGAACCTTTACAATCAAGAGATTATCTCCCAAATCTCTTTACCCCAAGTGTTTCTCACACTTATACACTCACAATTTGATAAGAAATGAAAATTACGACAAAAACTCTCTTTAAGAGTGGATATGCAACTAATAGCTCAATAATGATTCAATCAATGATGATTTGCGTTTTGAAAGCTCAATATATGTTGTATGATCTTATATTTGCTTGTATTAGTTCTTAGAATGAAGTTTGAGTTGAGTTTTTATAGTTAAAGCTCGAAAACTAGCCGTTATAGGTAAATTCTCGCGCCCAAGCGGTTAGCCGCTCAGGAACAGTGATATTACCGTTATTTTTGAATTTTGCTACAGTAACAATGTTCACTAAAATTACAATTTGGCCTAAAACTTTCTATAATTATACTATGGCCCAAAACGTCATAAAACTTTGTAAATAAGTCCAATTTTTGAATTTCCTAAAGATAGTTGACTTTCTAAAACTTTTTGAAATTATGATATGGCCCCCAAGATATTATTATTTCGCAAAAAGGTCCTTTTCAACATAATGCCCATATTTTTCAAAGTTCTCAAAACCTTTCACTTTAGTCTAAAATATTCATAAATTATAGCATGGCTCAAAACATTTCAAATATTTGTAAAAACGTCGAACTCGGAAATTTAATAATAATACTTATTAAAATCAAAGATTTGAAAACTTAGCATTTAAGTCTAAATTACACAAATCCACAAAATGCTTTACTTTATAAAAATAAATCCTTTTAGTTTATGAAAAGTAATTTATTAAATTAATCTCTTGAGCTTCTCAAATGCTAAATCATGCATCAATTAAATCACACCGGCTTTACAAGAATTTATTGCATTAATTTGTCCGTTGAACTCTCAACTTTATTCTTGATTTCGCCGTTGTCCGTTGAGTGTCATGAGCTTGATTTCACTTGATTCACTTGCATAAATATTACCCTTCAAAAACTAGTGAAAATGTGAAATACAATATCTATTAAATCACTTAATACATATGTTTGTTATCATCAAAATTACATTATGAGTAGCCCTTTAGGATAACAATCTCCCCATTTTTTATGATGGCAAACATCTCATGTATTTTGACATTTATACTCCCCCTTAATACATGGCATATATAATTGAAGGCATAAATCAAAATTAAAACAAAACCTCCCCCTGAATATATGATTTATGATAATTTGTAAGCTCCCCCTTAATATTTTAAAACCATGCATAAATACTTGAAATACAAAATACGTATTATATGTATCCGAATTTAAAATACATGATCTCTCCCCCTTCATCATCAATAATTGCTAGAAATTAATGCTAAGACCGATAATATATTAATGAATAATCGAGAAACATGAATATATGACCAATTAAAAATTTTAACCAAAATGATATTTTTCAAAAACTTATCATATGTATCTCCCCCTTTCAAAAAAATAAAAGATAGATATATGCAATTTAAAACAAGATTATAAAAAATAATTCAATGAAGATATTACTCATTTTCTGCGAGCAAAAATTTCGATAGAGTCTCCCCTTAAAAATGAACAAATCCTCAAATATACAACATGATTAAAAAAAATACTTCCATATAAGCTGAAACAATTATAACAAACCAACAACTCCATTAATTCATCAAGCAACACACATATAATCATCAATCATCAAAAGTACTATAAATCCATGCTTATATCAAAAAGAATATCTCAATGATTAATCAAGAAGCATATAAAATAAAGCATGCAATTATTCCAAAGAGTCATATTCATTCTAAGAATTCAGAAAATATCATCCAAATATAAATTATCCAAATATTAAACAACCATCATCCGTAATCCACAATTAAAACAATTATGCATATGAAAATGTAGGTGCATAATATAATAAAAAACCATGGTAAAATCCATAAGGAGAGCACACTATGGAAGTGGTAATTTAAAATACCCAAAATGCACAAATTCGGTTTTGTAAAATAATGAGTGGAATTGATTATTTTAAACCGATTATATTGATCCAAGAGATAATTTAAGATAATTTAAGATAAAGAGCTTAAATTGGAAGAGAAAGAAATGGGTAAGTTAGTTTTTTTTTTTTGGGTTTTATGTGGAGAGATGATGAAATTAAGTTTTAAGAGTGATAATTGAAGGAGTAATGGATGAATAATGAGTTGGATGATTGATTTTGGCAAGAGAATGAGTGAAAGATGAAGAAATTTGAGAGAGAAAATGGAGAATACTATTCACGCGTGAATGGAATGAGGATGGAATGATGAAGAACAAGTGAAGAAATCATGGTGGAGAAGGGTTTAATGAAGATGAAATGCATGGGTATTAGTTTGAATGGTTGATTTGGGCATGAAAATGGATGAAAAAGGAAGAAAATGGAAGTGAAAATGGATGCGTTGCTCACGGTTTTGAGTGAAAGAGAGAGCATGTGCAGAAAATTAACAAAGGAAGAATAAGAAGCAAAAAAAAATATGCCCAACCCGTGACCAAGCGGCTAGCCGCTTGCTCTCGGGTTGGGGACAGTTTCCAAGCGGCTAGTCGCTTGGAACAGGCAGCTAGCTGCCTGGTTGCTGTCCAGCTGCACTGAAGTTGATTTCTGGCTAATTTCGATCAATTTCGTGACCATTTTGTGATCCCGAAACATCTCAAGAGCCAATTTAATGCATGATTCATGATTTTAAACATCTAAAAGATGATTAATTCAAACAAATAATCCATCCAACAAGCATATATTCATGAAGCACATAAGCATTCAAAAATTAATAAATCAAACACCACATATATCTAACTTGCTCAAACACTTCATAAACATTAATAATCATCAAGCAAACGATTTTAATAGATTCAATAACATAAATAGAGATGTTAATGCGAAAATTTCATCATCCTATGTTCATGCCAAATTTTTGAAAATTGTTCTTCGCAAAGGGGTTTTGTAAAAATATCGGCAAGTTGTTTTTCCGTAGAGATAAATTCTAATGCAATATCACCTTTTTTAACATGATCTCTTAAGAAATGATGTCTAATCTCTATATGTTTGGTTCTATAATGTTGAATGAGATTCTTTGAAAGATTTATGGCGCTAGTATTATCACACTTGATAGGAATTTATTCAAGATTAATATCATAGTCTCTAAGTATTTGTTTCATCCAAAGTGCTTGTGCACAACAATTACCTGCGGTAATATATTTTGCCTCAGTAGTTGAGAGTGCTACCGAATTTGTTTCTTACTAAACCATGTAACAAGTAAATGACCAAGAAAATGGCAAGTTCCACTAGTACTCTTCTTATCGACCTTGTGACTAGTAAAATCGGCATCCGAATAACAAGTTAAATCTATATGAGTTCATCTAGGATACCAAAGGCCAATATATATGGTTCCACTCAAATAACAAAAAATTCTTTTAACAACAAGCAAATGAGATTCCTTGGGATATGATTGAAATCTTGCACACAAACATACACTAAACATGATATCGGGTCTACTTACGGTTAAGTAAAGTAAGGATCCGATCATACCTCGATACTTTTTAATATCAACCTCTTTACCTTTTCATCTTTATCAAGCTTGATTGTTGTACTCATTGGAGTATTCTTGGTATTTGATTCATCAATACCAAATCTCTTGAGCAAGTCTTTAACGTACTTAGCTTGGTTGATGAAGATCCCCTCATTGTTTTGTTTGATTTGAAGTCCAAGAAAATACTTCAATTCTCCCATCATGCTCATCTCAAATTCCTTACTCATACAAGAGGAAAATTCTTTGCACAAAGATTCATTAGTAGAACCAAAAATAATATCATCAACACAAATTTCAACAACAAGTATATCTTGATTTTTTATTTTTAATTAAGAGCGTAGTATCCGCTCTTCCCATCGAAAAATCGTTATCCAAAAAGAAATTTTTAAGCCTATCATACCATGCTTTAGGTGCTTGTTTTAATCCATACAATGCTTTTGATAATTTATACACATGATTTGGAAATTTCACATTTTTGAAACCAGGGGGTTGTTTCACATATACTTCCGCCATAATATAACCATTTAGGAAAGCACTCTTGACATCCATTTGAAATAAAATAAAATGTTTATGACATGCAAATGCTAACAACATCCTAATGGATTCTAATCTAGCTACGGGTGCAAATGTTTCATAGAAATCGATTCCTTCTTCTTGGTTGTATCCTTGAGCCACTAATCTAGTTTTATTTCTTACAACCATACCAGATTCATCCATTTTATTTCTAAATACCCATTTAGTGCCTATAATGGATTGATGTTCCGGTTTAGGAACCAATTCCCATACTTAATTTCTCTCAAATTGATTTAACTCCTCTTGCATTGCCATAATCCAAAACTTATCATTTTCCACATCCGCAAAAGATTTTGGTTCAATTTGAGAAATAAATGCAGCATGCTCACATGTGTTTCTAAGTGATGATCTAGTTGTGATACCTCTTGAAGGATCACCTAATATTAAATCCTTAGGATGAGAGGAAACATACCTCCACTCCTTAGGGATTGTTTGAGAACTACCTTCTTGTTGTTCCAGCTCCATATTTGTTTGTTCTTCTCGTCTATCCTCTTGATTTTCTTGTAGTGCATGCTCTTGATTCTCTTTTGATAATTCTTCTTATAGCTCTCCATCTGTATCATCATTAACAACTCCTTTCTCGATAGAGGAGGGGTTAGATTCATCAAACGTAATATGCATGGGTTCTTCCACAACTAAAGTTTTTTTTATTATAAACTCTATAAGCTTTGCTTGAGTTTGAATACCCGAGAAAGATGCCAACATCAGATTTTGGATCAAATTTATCAAGATTATCTTTTGTGTTTAAAATAAAACATTTGCATCCAAAAACTTTGAAATAACCAATATTAGGTTTTCTATCTTTCTAAAGCTCATAGGGAGTTTTATTGAGATGAGGTCTAATCAACACCCGATTTAAAACATAACAAGCGGTGCTGACGGCTTCGGTCCAAAAATATTTTGGTAATACATTTTCATTTAACATGGTTCTAGCCATTTCTTGAATAGACCTATTCTTTCTCTCAACAACTTCATTTTGTTGTGGAGTCCTAGGTGATGAAAATTAATGCTCAATGCCAAAATCAGTACAAAAATTTTCAAATGCATGATTTTCAAACTCTCCACCATGATCACTTCTAATACAAGTAATAGAATAACTGTTTTTCATTTTGAACCTTTTTACAGAAAATTCTAAATCCATCAATGGCATCATCCTTATTAGCTACGAATAATACACATGTATATCTAGAATAATTATCTACAATTACAAATGCATAGAATTTGCCACTTAAGCTAGCATATCTAGAAGGTCCAAACAAATCTATGTGAAGTAATTGAAGAGGTTTTGAAGTAGAGATATGATTCTTGTTTTTTAAAGAGGTTTTGATTTGTTTTCCAAATTGACAAGTTTCACAAATTCTATCCTTTTGAAAACCAATTTTTGGAAGACCTTTAACTAAATCATTTTTCGAAATTTTTGAAATTAAATCCATGCTTGCATGTCTTAGTCTTCTATGCCATAACCAACCATCATCATGCAATGCCAAAAAATATTTATCATGAGTAGATGCACACTCTATATCAATCGTGTAAACATTGCCACATCTATTTTCCACAAACAAAATTTTCCCATCACATGCATTCTTAATAACACATCGTGATTTATCAAAAGCAACTTTATAACCTTTGTCACATAGTTGACTAATGCTAATCAAATTGTGTTTCAAATTTTCAACCAAACACACATTTTCAATAAGAGTTGAATAAACTTTACCAACATTATCAATTCCGAGAATTTTTCCTTTTGAGTTATCTCTAAAGGATACATCTCCATCATTTTCAATTTTGGTTAAACTTGAGAACCATGCATAGTTTCTGGTCATATGCCTAGAACATCCGATATCCAAGTACCATTTCTTTTTCTTTTTCTTCAAGCCCTGCAAAGAAAATCTTATGTCTTAGGTACCCAAACGTTTTTGGGTCCTTGAGCGTTAGCAACGGTTCCTTTTGGAACCCAAATATATTTGACACCATAATATGCATTCCTTTTCACGGGACATCTATATTTCATATGACCATTTTGATTACAATAATGACAAACAATCTTATGATCACTTGTGGAGGTAGCTTTAACAAAATAATTCTTATAATACTTTTGCTTCAAGTTAGGCTTATACCCAAGTCCTCCTTTATCAAAAACACATTTTTTAGAGTTAAGCATGTTATCCAACATCTTTTGCCCATTTGTAAATTTTAGAACAACATTACTAAGTTCAATATTCTTTTTCTTGAGCATTTCATTTTCCTTTTTCAAATCATCTACATGTGACTCTAAATGCTCATGTGAAGTGCTAGGTTTTTTATTTGATAATGCAACTCTATTATGCAAGGTTTTATTCTCTAATTCTAATCCTTTAATCTTCTCATTCAATGACTCATTGCATTTTTGCATAGCATCCTTTTCATTTGTAAATTCTAGCAATTGCTTTTTAAGGCATGCATTCTTTTTACCAATTTTTATTAACTCATCATGCATTTCTTTAAAAGTATCATACAATTCATCATAGGTTGGATCACTTACCTCATTGAGATAATCATCATCTCCTATTACCATAAGTGCTAGGTTTGATACTTCTTGCGATTCTTCTTCATCGCTTGAATCTTCATCACTATCACCCCAAGTAGCAACCATAGTTTTCTTCTTGAGTTTGTTGAGAAGTGGGTATTCCAATCTTATATGGCTGGATTTTTTGCATTCATAGCATATGATTACCTCTTTCTTCTCCTTTTGGTTTTTGAAGTTTTTAAATTTTCTTCAGTCACCAGTTTTCTTGAAAAATTTTCTGAACCTCCTTGCTAGCATAGCCAACTCCTCATCATCCGGCTCACTTTCTCCATCACTCATATTTTATGGCTTTGAGTGCAATATTTTTCTTCTTTTCCTCATTTCCTCTTTCGGCTACCAAATCTTCCTCATAAGAAATAAGAGAACCAATTAAATCATCAATAGGTAAGATATTCAAATCTTTAACTTCCTCAATGACAATATTTTTTTGTCTCCATTCCTTAGGTAATGACCTAATGATTTTCTTAACTTTCTCGCTATTTGAAAAGGTCTTTCCTTGGGTTCCTAGAGTGTTTACTATGTCTGTAAATCTAGTATACATAGAATACACACTCTCATTTTGTTCCATTTAGAACAATTCATATTGCCGAGTGTACCTACTAATTTTAGACTCTTTCACTTGATTTGTGCCTTCATAAACAACTTCAAGTTTGTGCCAAATTTCATTAGCACTTTCACAACTAGACACTCTATGAAACTCTTTCTTATCGAGTGCGCAAAACAAAACATTCATGGCTTTGGAATTTAGAGAAGCTTTTCTCTTTTCCAATTCATTCCATTTCCGTAAAGGTTTTGGAATGTCTTCCCTGAATTCATTTTTAGTCAAAGGCATAAATGGACCATCATATACAACTTCCCAAATTCATAATATAGTGCTTGTAAATAAATTCTCATCCTAGTTTCCCAATACGGGTAGTCATTTCTGTCAAAGAATGGTGGCCTAGTTGTGGATTGTCCTTCCCTAAAGGTTGAATCATTTTCGGTTGCTATGGATCTTTTACTCTAGACGGTTAAGTCCTAACAAGAGAACCAAGCTCTGATACCAAATAAAATACAAGTAACGCAACCCAAGAGGGGGGTGAATTGGGATTTAAAAATTATGCAATACAATTCACTCAACAAATCAATCTAACGCCTTAATGAAATAGAAAATAATAACTTCAAACAAGGGTAAAAATAAAAGAGTAAGGGAAGAGAAAAACAAACACACGGATTTTTACATGGTTCGGCAATCCCCGCCTTCGTCCACGCCTCCAAGCCAACCAAGCTCGAGGATTTCACTATCCAAGCCTCCTAAGGCTTCAAGTTCTTATAATTGACTTACAAGGTGTCAATGAACCTTTACAATCAAGAGATTATCTCCCCAATCTCTTTACCCCAAGTGTTTCTCACACTTATACACTCACAATTTGATAAGAAATGAAAATTACAACAAAAACTCTCTTTAAGAGTGGATATGCAACTAATAGCTCAATAATGATTCAATCAATGATGATTTGTGTTTTGGAAGCTCAATATATGTTGTATGATCATATATTTGCTTGCATTAGTTCTTAGAATGAAGTTTGAGTTGAGTTTTTATAGTTAAAGCTCGAAAACTAGCCGTTATAGGCAAATTCCCGCGCCCAAGCGGTTAGCCACTTGAATTATCCGGCTAGCCGCTCAGGAACAGTGATATTACAGTTATTTTTGAATTTTACTATAGTAACACTGTTCACTAAAATTACACTTTAGCCCAAAACTTTCTATAATTATATTATGGCCCAAAACGTCATAAAACTTTATAAATAGGTCCAATTTTTGAATTTCCTAAGAATAGTTGACTTTTCAAAACTTTTTAAAATTATGATATGACCCCAAAGATATTATTATTTCGCAAAAAGGAGCTCCACTTAGTTTTTTACTTTTTACTTTTTAATTTTCACTAGTTCTAATAGTAAGTTTTAAACTCCCAGTGGGATTAAAATGTTCACAGCAATGAGTGGTAAAAAAAGAGTGGACCCTGAATTAAAATCAGTGCAGGTAATTTTATTTTCCCTATCATTTTAATTAACTACATATTAAAGTTTTTTAGGTACTTAGATTGAGTTTTACTGCCGTTGGTTCCAAAAAAACCTGGTTTATACGAATGTGGTTACTATGTCACGCTTTATATAAGGGATATTACTGTTGATCATAGTTTGTTGTGCAACAATGTAAGTGATGTTTTTGTTAACATGAATATGTTCATAATATTGATTTTGATAATAACAAACTTTAAATGTTTTTTATTAAAATGATGGAGCTATCCATTAATAAATGAAAGCCTTATAATCATTCCAATTATATTCATAAAAGTTGGATAACTGTTAAATTTGAAATTGAAAAATGATTCTCTATAATATCTAGCTAAAACTGTGATTCTGGAAATAAACAGTGAACCGTTTTCCTTTAAACGGTTAACCGATTAAATCCAGAGAGTAACAAATTGCTTAAGCTTTAACGGTGAATCATTTATTTAAACGGTTAACTGATAAAATCCATAATGAAAGATTGTAGTCATTTGGTACCGTTTAACATAAACGGATAAGGCTAATTTTGTTTTGCAGTTTACTAGAAACAAATGGCGAACCGTTAATGACAAACGGCTAACCGAAAAATTCCAGAAAGGTTATCTCGTGCAAATCTTTAACTGTTTAGTATAAACGGATAGCTAAAGTTTATCTTGAAGGTGTCTAGAATTTAACGGCGAAAGGGTAAGCCTAAACGGCAAATCGTTTATTTAAAATTCGGCCCAACGATAACTTTGACTAGCCTAAATGGTTCACCGTTCATGGTTAACGGCAAACCGTTTTCGGGCACACAATTTGTAACGGCTAGTTTTTCAACTCCAACTATAAATAAGCTCACTCAAATTCAAACAAAGGTATATCACAACACTACCATTGAGCTTATATTCGAGAATACAATCTTCATAGAGTTTTAAATACATTCTTGCTTCATCTATTCATACATTAGGCATCGATTTGAAATCTTAAATATTGTGTGACAGAAAAATAATTTGTAATCTTTTACTTTGAGTGATTGTAGTATTGAGATACACTTGGGTTAAGAGATTGGTGATAGTCTCTTGTTGTAAAGGTCTATTGACACCTTGGAAGTCAAGTGTAAGCATTTGAAGCGTTGGAGGCTTACTTAGTGAAATCTTCAAGCCTGAAAAGCTTGGAGGCGTGGACGTAAGCGAGGTTGGCCGAACCACGTAAAAATCTTCATGTTTAAATCTCTCTTCCCTTATCTTTTTATATTGTGATTGATTTAATTGTTATATCTTTAAATTCGTTTTAGATTTGCTTGGTATCTTATTTTAGAATTGAACAATTTTTAAAATCCCAATTCACCCCCCCTCTTGGGTTGTATAACTAGAATTTCATTTGGTATCAGAGCTGGGTTCTCTTGTTAGGACTTAACCGTCTAGAGTAAAAGATCCATGGCAACCCAAAATTACCCAACCTTTAGGGAAGGACAATCCACAACTAGACCACTGTTCTTTGACGGAAATGACTACCTATATTGGAAAAATTGGATGATAATTTATTTACGAGCACTAGATTATGAAATTTGGGAAGTTGTATGCGATGGTCCATTTTTGCCCTTAACTAAAAATAAAGTCGGGGAAGATATTCCAAAACCATCACGAGAATGGAATGAATTAGAAAAGAGAAAAGCTTCTTTAAATTCCAAAACTATGAATGTCTTGTTTTGTGCACTTGAGAAGAAAGAATTTCATCGAGTATTTAGTTGTGAAAATGCCAATAAAATTTTGCACAAACTTGAAGTTGTCTATGAAGGCACAAATCAAGTGAAAGAATCGAAAATTAGTAGGTATACTCGACAATATGAGTTGTTCCAAATGGAACAAAATGAGAATGTGTACTATATGTATACTAGATTTACGGACATAGTAAACACCTTAGGAGCCCTAGGAAAGACTTTCTCTAATAGTGAGAAAGTTAAGAAAATCATTAGGTCACTTCCAAAAGAATAGAGACCTAAAAGAACTGCTATTAAAGAGGCCAAAAATTTAAATACTTTACATCTTGATGATTTAATTGGTTCTCTCATTTCATATGAAGAAGATTTGGCAGCAAAGAAAGGGCATGAGGAGAGAAGAAAAGCATTGCTCTGAAAGTTTCAAAATATGAGAGTGATGGGGAGAGTGAACTGGATGATGAACAGTTGGATATGCTAGCAAGAAGGTTCAGAAAATTTTTCAAGAAAACCAGTAAGAGAAGAAAATTCAAAAACTTCAAGAACCAAAGGGAGAAGAAATAGGTAATCACATGCTATGAATGCAATAAGCTTGGCCATATAAGATCAGAGTGCCCACTTATCAACAAAGTCAAGAAGAAAGCCATGGTTGCAACTTGAGATGATAGCGAGGAAGATTCAAGTAATGAAGAAGAGTCGCAAGAAGTATCAAACCTAGCGCTTATGGCAATAAGAGAGGATGATGATCTCAATGAGGTAAGTGATCATACCTATGATGAATTGTATGATACTTTTAAAGAATTGCATAATGAGTTGATGAAGATTGGTAAAAAGAATGTATGTCTTAAAAAGGAAATGGTAAAGGTTAAAAATGAAAATGAATCTCTAAATGCTAAAATTACATGCCTAGAAGTAGAGAACAAAACATTGCATGATGAAATTGCATTATCAAATCCTCACATGAGCATTTAGAATCACACATAGATTATTTGAAAAATGAAAATGAAACGCTTAAGAAAAAGAGCAATGAGTTAAATGAGATTGTCTTGAAATTTACAAATGGGCAAAAGATGTTGGATAACATGCTAAATTCACAAAAATGTGTGTTTGACAAAGGAGGTATTTGTTATAATCAAGATGGTCATATGAAAAATAGGTGTCCAATAAAAAGAACTACTTTGTGAAGAATACATCTAGTAGCAATCAAGTTGTATGTCATTTTTGTATTCAAGATGGTCATATGAAAAATAGGTGTCCAATAAAAATAAATGCATATTATGGCATGAAATGCATTTGGGTTCCAAAAAGAACCATAACTAACTCTCAAGGACCCAAAAAGTTTTGGGTACCTAAAACTTGAGATTTTCTCTGCAGGGCTTGAAGAAGAAGAAAAATAAATGATACTTGGACAGTGGTTGTTCAAGGTACATGACCAGAAATTATGTATGGTTCTCAATTTTCACCAAAATTGAAAATAGTGGAGATGTATCTTTTAGAGATAACTCAAAAGAAAAATTTCTCGGAATTGGAAATGTTGTTAAAGTTTCCTCAACTCTAATTGAGAATGTATGTTTATAGTTAAGAACTTGAAATACAACTTGATTAATATTAGTCAATTATGTGACAAATGTTATAAAATTATTTTTGATAAATTTAGTTGTGTAATTGAGAATTCATGTGATGACAAGATCTTATTCGTTGGAAATAGATGTGGTAATGTTTATATCATTGACATAGAATGTGCAACTACTCTTGATAAATGTTTTTCGGCATTGCATGATGATAGTTGGTTATGGCATAGAAGACTAGGTCATATAAGTAAGGATTTAATTTCGAAATTCTGAAATTGAAAATTCTAAAATTGGACATTTTTGTAAAGTTTTGTGACATTTTGGGCCATAGTATAATTTTATAAAGGTTTGGGGTAATATTATAATTTTAGAAAATAGTTGTTTCATTATAGCAAAGCGGCTAACCGGATTTGACAAGCGGCAAGCCATATTATGGGTAGAAACTCTCTGGATTGAAAGCGGCTAATCGGATTCTAAAAGCAGCATGCTGGATGTTCTAAAATTCAAATATTTGTTGTAACTGTAATATAAAAGCGGCTAACCGGATTCACAAAGAGGTAAGCTGGTTATCACCAAAAAGTCAATAACGGCTAATTTTCTTCTTCAACTATAAAATGGCTCAAATTAAATTCATTTCAAGTGATGCAACCATTAATACTTTGAGCATTTCTCTGCAAATCTAAAAGCATAAACTTTGTGTATTCATTTCAATTGTTCACACATATTGGGCTTTCATTTGTATTCAAACACACTGTGTGAGAGAAATTTTTATAATCCTTTTTGTAAAATCAAATTGAGAGGTTGTAAGTATTGTGATATACTTGGGTTAAGAGATTGGAGATAATATCTTGTTGTAAAGGTTCATTGACACTTTGGAAGTCAATTGTAAGCATTTGAAACCTTGAGAGGCTTGGATAGTGAAATCCTTAATCCCGGTGTGCTTGGAGGCATGGACGTAGGCGTGAATTGCCGAACCACATAAAAATCCTTATGTTTGTTTTCTATTCCCTTACTCTTTTATTATTGTGATTTATTGAATTTAATTTTTTTATTCCATTAAGGCACTAGATTGAATTGTTGTGTGGTTTGCTTAGCTTAAGTTTTAAAATCTCAATTCACTCCCCTCTTGGGTTGCATAAGTTCTATTTCGTATTGCATCTAGTCTAATTACTAGAAGTGTGAATCTAGTGGAATTTGGTTTGGTTTGTTTGATGTTCTCCATAATTTCACTTGCATCTATTTTTATTGCATATGTTTACTTGCATTTGATTGTAGTAGCAAACTATGTTTGGCTTTGTGGCATTTGATGGCAGTTCGACTGTTCCTGGTGTTGATTTAAGATTGTTCTTGTTGTACTGATGTTAATTCCTGGTGCTTGAATCAGCTAGTGTCGCTAGCTTATTCAAATGGTTGACTCAAGCGGTGTTGTTGGTTTAAGGTGGTGTTGCTGGTTGATTCAGATGGTTGACTCAAGTTGTTCATCTAAGAATTGTAATTCTAAAGTTAATAAGCAAATTAAGAATTAATGAAGTATTCATTTAACTATAATTGTTGTAGTTATTATATTTCATAATTGAATTATAATCTATGAAAATTGTGGATGGATTTGAGAATTATTATGTATGAATTATATATATATAGATAGATCTTTCTCTTTATATAATAATATAAAGAGTATATTTCAATTCCTTAAAAAAAAATTGGCGCCAATTTCAATAATTCTTGCTAAATAATAGAAATGATTTTATTTACTGCCAAAATATATCTTAAAAAAATTTTAGTTATTCTCGCCAGATTCAATAAAAATAATTTTTAGGAATTAGTATTTAATTAAAATAATAAAATAATTTTATTATTCCAATTAAATATGTCATTTTTATATGACAGACAATAGTCATAAATGGGGAGTCTTTATGACTGATATTAATCATGCATGAAATTTTTTTATTAAAGTTAAAATGACAGAATCGTGATAAATAGTATATCACGCATAACATGACATATAAAAACAGTCATCTTATTTTTTTGGCACCGAAATCAATGACGGTCGCTCAATTATCATGCTATAGGACAAATGGCGGGTAATAACCGTCATAAAAACCTTTTTTTTTTTTTGGTAGTAGTGAAAAAATAAGAAAGGAAGGGAAAAAATATTGGAAGAAACTTATGACGGTAATACATTACATCATTGTTGCACATTGTTTATATACAAAACCATCAGCTAACTAAAGGGGTAAAAAAATTTGATTGCTAGCTATACACAACAGTAAAGAAAATTGCTGCTAATAAGAGAAATTTGACTATCTAATTACGTTTATTAATGCAGCAGAATAATTTTCCATAGCCTTTGCCAAATTTCAACATCTCTTTTTATTTTTACAAAAAGTCTGAGCTTCCTTTCTCATTTATTATTTCCTCTCTCTCATTTCCCTCAAACTTTTTCAGTTTTGTTGAATGAAATAGAAGTGGAAGGAAATTATCTAAACCAATATTGTTAGTATAAGGAAGTACGCAAGTGAATTTATATTACGAGAGTAAATCTAAACTGAAATGAAAATATTTATATGTCACACAAGAAAATTATTTAAGTTGAGAAAGTCTACAGAAAGAGAAAGCTAACATCAATTAGGGAGAAAAAAAAAGTTCCAATGAGTTTTTTGATAAATAAATGAGTTGAGATACTACTCCAATTAAAGTGAGAAAGATGTTTTATTAGAGTTTTCAAGGGAACTAGCGTCACTGCATCACTCGAATTTAAAATATCCAGGCTTGAAAAATTTGTAGCCTAGGCCAGCACTAGGTTCAATTCCGGCCTCGGGCTTTTCCTGGGCCCAGATGTGAGTCAACACGGCCGGGCCGGGCTTGGCTCCAATGTTCAGGCCATTTACAATTTTCCTAAGAAAAGTTGTGAATGTGAAAATAAGTAACAAAAGACAGGCCGAAAAGTAATTGTATAAACAAAACGACTCCACTTGCACGGGAGTCTTGACCATAGCTTGTCTCAACTCTCTATCTCTAAAACGAAGTATAAAGAAACAGATAAACACAAACAAATAGCAAATTAGCAGTTTCAATCAGTGTCTCTTTAATAGACGGAGCATTGCAGCAAGCAACAACAATGGAGTCTGCATTATCTTTATCAACTACAACTACTACTTTGACTCTCTTCACCATCTCGAAAGCCCGCCATTTCCTCAAAAGAATCCCAATGGCTTATCGAATTCGCCCGCTCACTTCCATTTCTACTCAAACCTTACCCTTTGCTTCTCTCTCAAGGAGGAAATTTTTCGCCGTGCTGCCGCCACACATACAATGTCGTTTCGAGTGCATGTCTAGCTCTGCGGCATCGTTTGGGGCCGCTGGTGGAAGTGCCGGAGGAGATGTTGGCGGCGGTGGCGGAGGCGGCGGCGGAGGCAATGGTAGATCGGATGGTGGAGATTCGAAGTCGAAATTGGGCGGCAGAGGAGGTGAAGAGCTATCGGCGTTGTCCTCTGATGTTATTATACTGGATGTCGGGGTATGAATTCCCTTTCTTTCTTTCTACATTGACGTTCGTTTTAGGTTTTAATAATATACTGAAGTTAGCTTCAATTTCTTGTAGGGAATGACATGCGGGGGATGTGCAGCCAGTGTCAAGAGAATACTAGAGAGTCAAGCAAGTCTTTCTTTTCTTTTTTTTTTTTTAAATTTTTTTATCAAGTAATTAATTTAAATGAGATGAAAGATTTTGAAACTAGATTCTTACTGTGAAAAACTCCAAGCTGGTGACATTAATTTAAATCGAACGTAGAATTGCAACGACATGTCTCTTGAACAAATTGTAGTGAAAACTAATCAGAAGTTATCTCATTTCATATTGAGATGCAGCCACAAGTTTCTTCTGCTAGTGTTAATCTCACAACAGAGACAGCAATTGTATGGCCGGTATCCAAAGCCAAAGTCATACCAAACTGGCAACGTCAGTTAGGAGAGGCACTTGCAAAGCATTTGACTAGTTGTGGTTTTAAGTCCAGTCTTCGAGGTAAGAATTTTATGAGCATCACCATTTTTTTTTTTGTCTCTTGACTACGATTGGCATAGACCTTATCACCAACCAAAAAAATTTACTAAAAAAGTTTGTTAAACTCCTGTAATCTATTAGTTTTACTGCTATAGAGAAGTCAATGCAGAAGAGAAAGATCTTTTAGATAATGTATTAGAACTTAACAATCGTTAGTAACATTGCATGTTCTTGACATTCTTGACTTTTTTGACTTGTTCAAATGCTGTTACTTGGGATTCTGGTTCTGTTAGATCCACAGTCCTGTGAATATTGGTAGAACTTTGATGAGTATCTAGAAAAAAGGCTTACTAATAGCATCTTGCGGCTTTTAATTGTTGTTTATCCATACGATTCATGTAGTAGTCCCTAGCAGAGGAGAATAGTCCACTGGTGGATATTGTCACTGTAGACATGTTTATGGTCCATAAACTTGCATGTGTGCATCTTTTTGAACATATATGCTGCTGAGTATCAGCTCTAAAATGTCTGCTTCCAAAGTATGGTTCTCAGGATGCTGTCTTTTACCTTTTAATTCTCTGGTGACTATTGTGTAAAACAGTTATTTTGAGTTTCATTTGTCAAAGTATTGGACTTCATGTTAATCTTTGTTCATGTTGTAAATGCGAGGATAGCCCAATTTCAGGAAGTTTAAGTGGTATAGGTTATGAAGCTTCCACTTGTAGGAGATGGAAAAAAGATAGGCAAATTGTCAATTTTTTAATGTACAACAGTACACAAGTTGTTTGTCGTATCATGTGTATATCAGATCAAAGAACAAGTTTGTTGTTTTTTTTTTTTCCTCCAAATTTTTGGGTATCTTTATCAACTTATGCATTAGAGCAGCTCTATCTGTGACTTAGAGTAGATGTAACATAGTTAAATATACAGAGGTTTTCATGTGACTTATGTGAAGCTTGGTCGGTAACTGGCAGGTGAGGGAGCTATTGAAGGAGATATTTCACCATAATAATGCAAAAGATAATTTTAGGGAGAAATCATAGTTCTTTGTGGTATTTCTGTAATTTATTGAGTTTAATTGCAAAAGATTGTTGCAAATGTCATTCCAGTATTTGAGATGTCGAAAGATAGGCTACAGAGTCATTATTAATTCTACAATTTCTCCCTTTAATAGGTGAGTTGCAGCAGCTACTTGGGGTGGATTGTTGGAATGGAAGTCTGGTGCTAAGGAGCCATTTGCTTTCTAGAATTTATTCTCCTCAATCCAAGTTTAGCAAATTTTTAAGTGATTGACAGGAACTCAAATTTTTTATTCTTGAAAAGTTGATTTTTGATTATTTTTGAGAGTTGATACTACTCTCATCTTGTATTTTTCATTGGGAAAGTTGATATTGGTTTATATGAATATGATCATCATAACATATCTAGTATATTTTCACCCTTTTGAAGTTTGTGCTCTGCCCTTCTCCAGAGGTTTTTTATAAGCTTTTCCGTTGTGAAAATTGTCTTTGTCATTTTATGCCTGTGTAGTTCTTTTCCTTCCGTAATAATTGTAGAGGTACTAAGTGTTGTAGTCTTTAGAAAACCACTAAAAATTTGAGCTACGTTAAAGCTTCCTTTCAACTGAACATGCTATTACTATTATAGATTGGATGTTCAGGAAAAGTTTTCCTGGTTGAAATTTATTATGCAATTGATAATTCTAATCTTTCTTCAATTGTAGATGTCATAAAGTTGTCTAATCTTTGAACTTTTGATCCTGGCTTGGAAATTCATTTATTTTCGTTATTATTTGGTTATAAATTTCATTGCATTTCTATGCTCGCACTTGTTTCCTTTTCAATTCTTTATTTTTTTATTTTTTTAACTCTCTTCTGCCTTTTTTTTTAGATCATACCTTTTAGGATAAATCTGAGAAATACGACTTTATGTATTTCAAAAAATTGTTAGTAAGTCTGATTTCTGGCCAAACAAATTAATATATTGAAAAATGAAATCAATATAACTGAACCTTCAGTAGCTAGTAAATTTTATTCTTGTATATTATCAAATAAAATAAAGAAATATTTCTTGAATTTGAGAGCACATTCATTGTAAATGTTAATGGTATTTTTGTTGGTTACAGGACATTCATTGTGGCAAGAAATGATTTATGTCTTTGTGGAGCTAGAATAGGTTTTCATTGTGGGTGATTTTGCATTAGAAGTTCTGTTCACCTCTTGTTAATCTTGGTTATGCCCATGTTCATGGCTGTTTCTTCGATTATGGCAGGGTGATAACCAATTCATTCGATTTGCTGATGTTTTGGATTGTTTGTCTCCTTTCTATTTTGGTGTACCCTAGTATTAAAGCAGTTGCGTGTAATTCTTAGCCAGAATTTGGACATTATTGCACCTTCCTAATGCCATACAATATCCATAAATGGGTTCTGGTACCTGGGTGGAAAGTTTTGCATTGAACCAAAGTATTATTTATTTTATTGTATGTTTAATATCCTGAACTGGTTTAACTTCACTAATGTTTCGAATTTGAAAGTGACTGTATTCTTATATGGATTTATACTGTAAAACCTTTTTCTTCTTGTAATAGCCGTTGTAGCTGGGTTTAGTTTATTAAGTGTTTGCACTTCTATTTACCCATCTGAGTAACTGCTCAATTGCTTCTCTTCTCCTTTCGACAGATATGGGGACTGATAATTTCTTCAAAGTATTTGAAACGAAGATGCATGAGAAGCGTAATCGCTTAAAAGAAAGTGGCAAGCATCTTTCCTCAACTTTTTTCTTTGTTTTTCTTTTTGATGAAAGTTACATTATTATGCTGTGATAGAGGCTGAGAAAGAAATTTGTGGCTAATTGCTCTACATTTGTTAGGTCGCGGGCTTGCTGTCTCCTGGGCGTTATGTGCTGTATGCCTTGTTGGGCATCTCTCTCATATCTTTGGAGCCAAGGCATCATGGATCCACGTATTTCATTCCACAGGATTCCATCTTTCCCTGTCTTTGTTTACATTGCTTGGTCCTGGGTTTCAACTTATTCTTGATGGTGTCAAAAGCCTATTTAAGGGGGCTCCAAACATGAACACATTAGTCGGTCTTGGAGCTGTATCCTCTTTTACTGTTAGTTCATTAGCTGCCTTGGTACCAAAGCTGGTAAGTATGATTCTCGAATCATACATGGCTTTTGTTCCTTCATTGGAGTTCCATTGCATCAATAATTGAACATGTGTGGTGTTTTAGTATATTCTTTCAGAAATTCGTACTATTTGCAGTTTCTTGGTACTCATTTAAATTTCTTCTGATATTCTGATGTGCCAACTTTTCTGTTCCTAATTGTAAACCTTTGCTTGTTTACAAAATGTTTAAACATTAGGGGCTTTTTTAAACATACTTTTGTGTTGGCATGTGTTATCATCTACTCTTTGGTAATCATTCATAGGTTTTGCCAAAAAGCTAATTACATGTTTAGAAGAATGGGACTGGATGATTTCCAAATCCTCATGAATGCTTAATGTACTAGTAAACACTAAGGGCTTTCGAACATCCATGTATGATAGTATGTGTCATCATCTACTCTTTGCTGCTCATCCTTAGTAGGTTTTGCCAAAAGGGCAATTATGTGTTTAGAAGAATTGGATTGAATGATTTTCAAATCCTCGTGAAAGCTTATTACTCTAGTTTGAACTCAAACTTACTGTTTGTTCTCACCTAGTTATAATTTTTAAGAATTGAGAAATACTTGTATTCTATGCTGTATAGTATGTATAAAGCATAGTGGTGATCTGGCCAGAATCAGAGAACATAGCCTGCTGTCATGGAATTTTATAATTGCAATGAGGGAAAGAAATTTCTAATGCTGTGTAATGGGAAAATGATTTTAGCAATAATAGTGTTTTTGGCTAGACATTGGATCACATTTACCTGCTGCATCATCCACTATGTGCCCCAAATTATGGTTTGGGTACTTGGATAAGTCTTGCTATGTTTTGATAGATTATCCAGGAGTACTGTTGGCCTCTCTGTCTCATCTCAGGTGAAACATTATTGTAAAACTTGTACTGTCAAAATATGATTTGAGATGAGATATGATTGTAAAACTTGTACTGTCAAAATATGATTATTTTATTTTTTGGGTTTTGTTTTTCTTATAGTTCAACAAGCAATACTTTCACAAAGCATAAATGGTTACAGTCAAATAATTATAGACGGCAACTTGGATTTTCTGATTGGAAATGGACTTTATTAATTGAATTGGTGTTTCTACTTTTAACTCTTAAGATATAGCATGATTTTTGCACTAAAAATATGGGCTTGCAGATTTGGCACATGATATTTTGGTTGACACTATGACTCTTTTCAATGGATGACGTTTATGCAGGGTTGGAAGGCATTCTTTGAGGAACCAATTATGTTGATAGCATTTGTTCTGTTAGGAAAGAATCTTGAACAGAGAGCTAAAATAAAAGCCACCAGTGATATGACTGGGCTACTGGGTATATTACCTTCAAAAGCTCGTCTTCTTGTTGATAATGATGCCAAAGATTCAATTATTGAAGTTCCTTGTAACAGTTTACATGTTGGAGATCACATTGTTGTACTGCCTGGGGTAAGTACAATTAACTCTCATTTTCTTTATGGTTTTATCCTTCTTCTTTTATCTTTTTTTCTAATTTCATTTCAAGATAAGAAACATGGATTTGTTAGTTAAATGAATTGGAAGTACAAAGGGTGAACAACCAGGTGTCGATGCTTGACCTTTTACATCTTTCTTTCTGAATTTTTTGTGTCGTGGGGAAATAACTGTTCCCAATTTGCAATACAGAAGATATATTTAAGTAAACTATTGAACACAATCATGACCATCATAACATTGTAGCATAGGATCTCAGTGTCAACATATAGCCCAGTGTAGCATGACAATAATGTTGAAGGAGGTTGGTGGAGCGCTTTGGTGTACGTACATTTACATATTTTTCAAAAATAATAAAATATAATGTAACAAATAACAATTGGTCAAACACAGTGCTGTTGTAGCACTTTTTTCTTCTCACTTAATATAAATTATAGTTTCTTATATAAAAAATGGATCAAACACAAGCTCAAGATTTTTTAATTTAGTTAGGGAGGACCTGATCACCAACTTGTTAAAAAAATCTGATTTAATAACAACTCAACTCCAGCTCTTGCTAATGATAGTAAAGCTCCAATAGGTAGACTACTAGTTGCTTTAAGTAGCTTCAGTGGGAAAATCTTATTTTCTTTTCATGTTGTGGTCTTTTCATGCAATGGTTTTTTGTTTTCTTGACTTCGGTCTAAATTACTTACTTGTTTTTGACTTTGTTCTTCTGAAGTAATGATGATTTCAGGACTATGAGTTTGAAAACAGAAAATCAATATCAGCTATTATCGAAATGTAAAAGATTGAACGGTTTCGTAGCTTATCATTCTTAACAAAATCCTTCTATATAGTTGATACTTTCTAATATATAAGATCTGACACTTATTTCTTCTCATTACAGATATCATCTACATGTATGTATAAAATTTTTCATACCAATGACCAATCCATCAAAATTTCTCTTACAATAATAAAATAAAAATGTAAGAATGCGTTACACAACTAGATAACCTTGTTTGCATTTTTTAAGTACAAAAATAACCTAAACATAATTCTTTTAATATCTGTAGCATGAATTATTTAAAATTAAAATTAAATTGTAGTTTATTCTCAAGGTTCCTTTGCTCCAATTTATGATTAGAAAAACTCTTAGTTCACATAGTTTTAGGATGTCAATATAAATTATCTTTTATTCAACATTAGATATTTATGTGAAATTGCATATGAAAATGCTGGTTTTCAGATACTTTTAGCTGTTAGAAACAACTAAGTCCTTATTTTAAAATGTTACGGTATGTATATTTACACACACACACACACACACACACACACACACACACATACATACATGCTATGTAGACTCATGAATTTGAATTTCATATCAATTAATAACTACTAATATTTTAGTTAGAAAACAAACGCTGCTCACTGCTGGAATCCTCTTAAGCATGTTTTTTCTGGTGTTTTAGGATCGTATCCCAGCAGATGGAGTTGTCAAAGCTGGTAGAAGTACCGTTGATGAGTCAAGTTTCACAGGGGAGCCATTGCCAGTGACCAAAATACCCGAGGTAATGATTTTCATTTACCAGTATATATTTTGCTTACTCTAAGACTCAAGCTACATACCGTTGTATCTTTCTCCTTTTGTTTTTTAATACCTTGGTAAATTTTCTGTGCCAGAGTGAAGTAGCCGCTGGAAGTATAAACCTTAATGGAACACTTACAGTTGAAGTGCGGAGACCAGGGGGCGAGACTGCAATGGGAGATATTGTTCGTTTAGTGGAAGAAGCACAGAGTAGGGAAGCTCCTGTACAACGATTGGCTGACCAGGTTCTTCTTTTAACTTTTTAACTATGTATAAGTCATTTTTGTTTTAGTAGTGCTAAGGAATTCTGCAAGATTTAGAATTTTCATTTTATAATATGAATTATTGGCATGTTGGGTTGTGTTGCAATTCAATTTTCCTAAATTTTCAGCATTTCACCCTATCGATGAACGGTACAAGATACAAATAAAATACACTTCATATCTAAAATGGCATCTTAAGAGTATGTAGATCCTTGAATGTGGTCTTTTCACTTGGATTTATTTTTTGCGGGGAAAAGGACATCTAGACCTCCTAAATACAAAGAAATATACTTAAAGACGCCTATGGTTTTGAAAATACCTTGAGAACCCGAGTAGACTCTTTAAGTTGTATGGTTTATCAACTTTTATGTTGTATTTACCAATATATCCCTCTAACCAACTTTAATATTTAATTGTTCTCTTCAAAATTAATAGAGGTATAACAAATCAACTTTTCTTCAAGGTAATAATATTGTTGCTTAGCTTCGAGGGGGCAGCCCAGTTCAGTTGGTTGAGTGCTCGGGATTTGTGCTTGGCTATATTGAGGTCTTAGGTTTGATCCCTCTGGTGAGCTTAAAAATTCCACGGTTTGTGGTCTCATGGGTCATAGGGTTGGGGAGCCTAACTGACCCTCCAATTGTAGGGCCTAGCCGGGGGGATCCGTGGTCTGGGTCAGTGTGGGAGTCTGGGTTACACACACACACACACACACACACAGAGATATAGAGAGAGAGAGATATATACATTAGTATATCTGTTGTTTCTTGGTATGGTTTCTTATAAAAAAACAATAATATTGTTGCTTGGTTTGTAAGAATAAAAATAGATAAAATTTTATCCTGCTTACTTTTGTACAGGATTTGGCTGTCTTTTTCGGGTTAAATCAGACATTTGCGGATTGATACTGTTTTGTATAGCTTTGATTGATCATGGTTGGATACCTGGTCCACTACTCACATACAATATGTCTGTTGTATATTAATATGCGTACTCGTAGTTCTTATAAAAAAAATGATTAAATTTTATGACTCATAATTCATATTAAATCAAGTATTTATGGTCATGATTATTTTCTCTATACTTTAATATGATAAATAACAGTGCATGCCAATTGGCGTAACTGGTAAAACTTCTTGGGTGTTATAAGAGATATGAGGTTCAAACTTTGTCTCATGGATAGGGTGAGGATTTAATTAGTACTTTTGTAATAAAGATTGATACATGAAATGTTATCTATTTATGAAAGAATTTTTATTAATATGTTTATGTATATTTTATTTATGAAAAATAATAAATTCTGAATTTCATGATTCACTGAATTGTTGAGTCGTTTTCTACAGTGAAGCACCAGAGGGAGGTAAATGTGGTGAAACCTGTGGCAGCCATTGTAATGCTGCTTTCAGTCACCGATGAGTTTCAGTGTACATTGACGGCATCACAGTGGATGCCATGGATTTTACCTCATTTGACCTTCCATTGCTTTGTACTTAGATCTAGAAAATCTGGGGTTTGATAGTGTCACTTGTGTGCTGATTTGACATTGTCTTGCTAGTGCACAACAGAGTTTTTCGATTTTTTATTTATTTTGTTCACTTATAAAATAAGTAATTAATTATTGAGAACTGTTAGGGGACCAGATTGTGTCACATGTATTGTTACGATACATTATGTTATATAATAGTAAGAATACTACAAATTCTACAATTCCCTCATGATTTTCTTAATTGATTTTGATGAGTAGCTGTTAATTGTTCAACTTGATGGAGATGGCGCTACATCATGGCAGCACAGTGGCTGCCTTGTGTTTCGCCACAATTGACCCTCCTCCATTGCTTCATTTTAAAAATGACTATCCTATCGCCACAATTGACCCTCCTCCATTTCTTCATTTTAAAAATGACTATCCTATAGCATAGATCAGAAAATACCCTCCTGACTAAACTGACTGAACTTATTTATGGGCTGGGTCTTGTCGGATATTTTTGTATCATGGCTACTTAAATAAATTTGGCCATGCTTAAGGGCAATGAATATCTTTTTCCAATTGTGCAGCCTGCTGTGCTGGCAAAAATGCCAGCTAGCCTGCTAGGGAGTTTTGAAATAAATATATCATATTGATGCTACAATGACTACTATACAAAACTTTGCAAGTACTAAATACTATTTTTGCCTGCATGTATTGGATCTATTAATTGTATTGATGTTGTATAACATCACTGAATGAGAAAGAGGAGTAATTGCTGCAATTTGTTCGTGTTATGGATATAACATTGCTGCAATTATTGAGTTTTGACTTATATTTGAATTCCCTCCCATTTTCTCTTGTTTTCTTTTATCATTCTATAGACTCGAATAGCAATATTTTGAAATAACTTTACAGTTATGTACATGATTGTGATAGCACGAAGAGGTATGCTATGACTGGACATTGTGATTGTACCAACAAGGGGAATTTTTTTTTTTTAAAAAGAAAGATCCAAGAATTCTTCTGATTCTAAGTAGCTGCATTGGAAGTAAAAGATGTTATACACAAGTAAAAGTTGTTTAACTAATTTTGGTGTCTAAAACTTGTAGCTGGTTAGTTAAATCATTGAAATCTCTTTTGAGTATCAATCATTGTTTTTGTGGATTTGTAGTCCCATCAATCGTTGTACATCTCTCTTATAATACTTCTCATTTTCTATGAACAAATTAATTCATAGAAACCTTACATGATGATTTATATTTTGCGATTGAGTGCTAAGAAAGTAATTTCATTGTAAAAGTAATATGTTCATGTTGTTTGATTTGGGAGGAGAAAAGAAACTACTGAAAAGACTCAACATTTTGCATCTGTTATGTCATAGAATTATATTTGTTGTGAGCCCAGAAATCTTCTGTTTTCTCTTTTCCGCACTTGCGTTCTTATGCTCTTAGGTTAAGGGAGTCCCAATTCAGGCAAAAAAGTGCGCACAGAAAGAATTCTTGATTGGTAAATCCATCGTCAAAAGGTCGAGTGTCAATCATGCTTTCCTAAAACGTTAGCAAGACAAAGTCTAGGGAGTTAGTGTTGCTAAATACTTCCTAAAAGCCGTAAAAGTATTTAAAAAAGGTAGTTGCCTATTTTTAAGAGTCCATTCACTGCAATCCGTTCAGGCAGTATATATTCGGTATTTTCAAAAGGATTTTAAATATTCTACTCATTTTAGGCTACCCTGAGTTTCTTTTTAAGAAATCTAGCTTCACGGGTGTTTAGAATCAGTCCTAGTTAATTGGGACGGTAGGATGATCTTACTTTATGGTTGGCTAAAGTCCTCGGTCTTTTACCAAACTGAAGATATCATCAACTTGATTGATACTTAAGGACTTTGTTGGTATTAATTGCAATGCAATTTTTTAACTTTTTTTTTTATTTAAGTTTCATTTCAGGTTTTCTTGACTTTTGGTAATCCATGAACATCTTTATCCTTTTTGCTTTTTTTTTTACAAGGCATTATAAAATTAATAAGGAAAATATTTGAAAGATATAAATACTGATAGCGATTGGTTGTCTGATCAATTTAGTATGGCAAAAGCTTTGAAGAATTAGTTGAGTTTAGTGAATTGGCTGTGCTTGTTGACATTTATTTTGTTAGCATTGAGCGTATTTATTTGGTGGAATACCGTTAATGTTTATTTTTTGGTTTCCCAAGGTATCTGGGCACTTTACTTATGGAGTAATAGCACTGTCAGCTGCGACTTTTGTGTTCTGGAACTTGTTTGGTGCACGTGTTCTACCGACTGCTATCCACTATGGAGGTCCAGTTTCACTGGCTCTACAACTGTCTTGCAGTGTTCTGGTACTGTACTTGGGAGTTTAACCCTAACAAAATTTCTTGACTATCCTGATATAATGATTGAGTTACTAATTCATTTAAAAAAAGATCTATTAGGGTTTTGTCTACAGTTTTGTTTCCAAGTATATGGTTCTTGTTCAATTTTTCTTAATTATTATTCTAGAAAAACCAAGTTACTTTATTTGAGTTAGTTGTGATTTTAATAGTGAATGATCATTAGATTCTACTTGTTACGTAATGGATTTAAAGATGAATTTGTTTTCTTTTTAAAAAGGCAAAGAAAGGAGAATTAGAAAGCGATTAGGGAGGTTGGGTAAATGCA
Source organism: Citrus medica (assembly GCA_002013955.2). Lineage (NCBI taxonomy): Eukaryota > Viridiplantae > Streptophyta > Magnoliopsida > Sapindales > Rutaceae > Citrus > Citrus medica. The sequence goes on from MKYO02029845.1 coordinate 373,871, forward strand.
GGAAATATGTTGGTGGCAGAAACCCAAGATTATTTGATTGAAAGCAGAATTTTTTCCCCCCTTCGAAAAGCTGATTAATACCTAGTTTTGTTGGAAGCTGCTGATTGTAAAACATCTTAAATCATAATATTCAGATTAGCATGTAGAACTTTATTGAAGTCGTTTATTGAGTATGGTTTGGCAGCCTTATATATAGAATGAATCCTTCTTGTCTTAGCTGCTTAAATTCAATTTGGCACAAAGGGAGTTTTAAGAAGACTTTAAAGCAGATTTGGGTTCAAGTGTTTGTAAGGCTTGCTGTCCTTATAGGTTTTCTATTGTTTCTTTCCACATTATTAATGTTGTATAAATAGACTTGTATAGATGTATTGGTAATTATAAATGAGAGCTAGTTCTTGAAAGAACTAGAATCATACTGGGAAAGAACAAAGGACCACTACATATTGTATATTTATCAGCTACATATCCGAATGATTACAAGAAACAACTTTGGCTTTATTTAAAGAACTCTGAAGAATAAGAAAAAGAACCCAATGCTCACGGCATTAAACTAAAACCTTCACTGAGTTCATAAAGCAAAAAAAAATGTCTCAAAATTTTATTGTCATAGAGACTGTATTGATTACTGAAATCAAACTTTATTCCACAACTGCCTCTAGTTTTGCATTTTGTTTTATTTTACTCTTGTAAGATCACTCAAAAATAGCACCACAACAAACCCATTACTGATAAGCCACATGAAACTGGCATATTCCAAAATATTTTTGCAGCCTCAATAATTATACCACAATCTATTTGCTTAATTGTAATCTATTAGTTGATGATTAATATTTCCACATTTCTTTTGTACATTGTAGAGAAAGGAGACAAGCATATGTATGGTTTCTGTCCCTGAATATCTCTCTTGTATAAGTCCTGCCTTTCGCTAGTACCTGGTTTATTCAAACCTCACATGAAGTGTGGTGTTCCTAATCACTTTAGCCAGCAAAAAGCTGTTACAAGATTGATCTTCAATCAGCAATGTTACGTTGGATTTGTAACAGAAGCTACTCTAAGAATTCAACAGTCACATTTTCCTATCTTGCTGTAACTCATTGATAGTACCATTGGCTTCCATGATGAGAAGAATTGAAAATTCTCTTGAACTTCTCTCTCATTCATGTTTGGAAGTTTTTGGTAACGTCAAAGAGTAAAACGGAAGGCTCCTTGCTTCCATTTTGTACATGTATTAGTTCAAACCCTTCAATTTTGGCAAGGCAGTAGTGAACCTCTATTTTCTATTTCAGGTTGTTGCTTGTCCATGTGCCCTTGGCTTAGCCACGCCTACAGCTATGTTGGTAATCTCTTTGTAAACTCTGCAGTTATTCCTTTTCTAATGGTGATATGGCCAAACTTCTTTTGTAAAATACATCACGACTAACGTTCTCCATTTTCAGGTTGGAACTTCATTAGGGGCAACCAGAGGATTGCTTCTGCGAGGTGGAAATATCTTAGAGAAGTTTGCAATGGTAAATACTGTAGTGTTTGACAAAACAGGGACCCTTACAATTGGCAGACCTGTAGTGACAAAGGTTGTGACTTCTGGCAGCCTGACAGATCCGAATTCAAAGTTGAGTGTTGAAAGAAATTCCCTTTCTTAAATTATTCTGTTCATGATGTTTCTAAGGTTTTGTAAAATGTTTCTTATGGTGACTAAAGGTCTTAAACATATTGCTAAAATTGCGTAAAATCTTCAAGTATAAACAGTCTTTTTTGTATTAAAATCCGAGGAAAAATATTTTTTCCTTTTTTATCTGGCTATTTTCTATAGTGCAAATGTGAATTATTTGGCCTAGTAAATTGTGGCCAAACAAGAGAGCATCAGTGGATCTTGTTTTAAATGAAGATTATGATTTTGGGAAACTGTGGCTTTCTTGTACATGAAAAACATGGCAAGAAAAATTGTTGGCAGTAACAAAGAGGTTGAAGGTATGGCTGTGCACATTAGAATAATATGCTTTTATCCTAATCCAAGTTGGGCATTACAAACATGCATTCTCCAACTTGAGAAGTGTTATAGCTTAAATAGGAATTTGTGGGGTGTCATTAGTTGGTGCTTTTTATGATTTTACTGTCATTGAGTTGGCCTTCCATATATGTTTTAATTTAGCACTACAAAAGTCCTGAAAAATTCATCAGTAATACAATACAGTAACAATGTACTTCTTTATGTTCATCTCTGCCTATATGGCTCTTTCTTTTTCTCTGTTAACGGTCTAGAATGTAATTGACCATAAGTTTCACATGGTAGTGATATCCAACAGCACGGTGCATGGGGCATAGACCTTTGATTTCCAATTGGTTTGCTACATAATTATGGAATTTTTTCTTTGAAAGCGACCATATCCACAGTGACCTAGAACATTAACTTTTAGTCGTGATGTATTTTGCAACCATATCCCCTCTTTTTTTAATTAAAAAAAAAGAAAAATTCTCTATGCAGGTTAATTGTTAGTACCATGACAAATATTGACCTGCATTATATTTATATATCCAAAAGCATATAACATCAACATTTTATGATATTAAACTGCAAACTTTGATGCAGACAAAATCCCATTCATCCTTTGTCGGAAACTGAGATTTTAAAGTTTGCTGCTGGTGTTGAATCAAATACAGTTCACCCAATTGGCAAAGCAATTGTGGAAGCAGCTGAGTTCTCTAACTGTCAGAATGTAAAGGTACCTTCTGATTTTTTCCTTTGTGTAATTGTATATAGTTAATGCAATCAAGAACTACTAATCATCTTTAACTATAAGCAGCCATCTTAAAATGATTTCTACCAGTACTGCTAAAACATTGAAGATCATACCTTAATCCTTTAACTATCTTCTAAAGATCATGATGCCTCTAATGTCTGGTTCTTTGGAGCCTTTGGACTCTAGAGCTGCCAAGAAATTGGCTTGCTAAGTTGAGGTATTACTCTGCACTATGCAACAGAAGCCAATTTGTCAAAGTGAAATTTTGGGGACTTAATATTTACTAGTCTTTATGTGAGAAGAATCCAAATTGACATCTTCAATGATAAACCTCTATGAGGGTTTTTGATTTTCCTTTTCGATTGTTGATTTTGTAAGGCTGTCACTAGATTAATTTTGAGGTCAAAGACATATCATGGGTGCTAGAAATAGCCAAGGATTTATTAATCGATATTCAACTTGCAGCATTTCATATAGAATTGCTTACTGCTCTGGCTACTGCTATTTTATGTTATTTATAGGTATTTAAAACCCCCTGTGGTTGCATCTGACCACATATGACAGACACTGTTGTTCTTAGTCTTCTTTTTCATGGTCATTTATTTTGATCCTACAATTAAATATGGAAACAATGATATATATATTTCGAAATTTTCATGGAAGATGTTTCTACAGGTAGCAGATGGAACATTTATAGAAGAGCCTGGGTCCGGCACTGTAGCTATTATTGAGGACAGAAGGGTGTCTGTTGGGACAATAGACTGGCTTCGCAGGTGCTGTCCTTGAGACTATTTCTTAATTAAGTATCATGGTGTTCTAGATTTGTTTATACAACAATTCATTTCATTGCACACAAGATAGAACAAGAAAAAATTCTTCAGTTAAATGTTTTTGCCAGTACGCATTCTACATTCAAGACATCTGGTACTTGGTTGGATGTATATCTTATTACTCATGCTTTTGATGTCATTTTTTTGTCGGTTTTGGTTAATCTAGCAAGTCAAAACATATTTAAGTGATCAGGACTTCTATGGTATTATCTCAACTGTAAACAATGTCACTGAGGTGAATTTATCCTTTTTCTGGCATTATAAACACGATAGTGGTTAGGATTTGACCATCTAAGGGAATACTTGGATCAGTGTAAAACCCACTGGCTGGGACCTTAGAAATGAAGCCGCCTCTATCATGATTATGCCAATGCCTTTTGTGAATGAATCCATGACTTCTGATAAGTATATATTACATAAAACTGGAAGCCCCTGCCTTTGGTTTAGAGATTGGTGTGTGGGACTTCTAATTACAGCTCATGACTGAATCTTTTCTTTCTGCAGTCATGGAGTTGATACCAGTACATTTCAAGAAGTGGAAATGGAGGAACTTATGAATCAATCTCTTGTCTATGTTGGAGTAGATAATATGCTTGCTGGTCTTATTTATGTTGAGGATCGGATCAGGGATGATGCAGCACATGTCGTTAACTCTTTATCTAGTCAAGGAATTGGTGTGTACATGCTGTCTGGGGATAAAACAAATTCTGCTGAGTATGTTGCATCCCTTGTTGGTATTCCAAAGGACAAGGTAAGATATGCCCTTTCTCGTTATTAAATCCTGAATCTTAAGGTTGAGTCCAAGTCTACCTGTTCTTTTGGCATTCGATTTTATAGCCAAAATATAATAATGATAATAATTAATAAAATAATTCAACTATGTGCCTTTTGTTTTTGTTATATTGATTTTTGTTTTCATTTAAATTTTCTTGTTTCTTAGTAGCAAAATTTTAAAGTAATAGAAAGATCATCAATTTCAAAGAGATGTTTATTAAATATGCCTAGGAAACATGTGCTCATAATATGAAGGATCATTGATACAAAATAAAATCTCACTTCTAATGCTAGTTTGATGAGAAATCCATTACTTGGTTAACTGTATCACACCTATTGATCTTTTCTTCGAAACTATGGTAAAATTCCTTATCCTAGCTTGTATGTCTAGTTGTCTTAGTCAGGACTCAGGTGTTAATCCTAATATTTTGTTTCTTATTCTCTCTGCATAATTTGCTGCTAGTTCCTTTTTTTTTAACTCACTATTCTTTTTCTCGCAATATCTGTTATCTTTCCTTTTCTAGTTCCAATTCTTTATATCTGGGTGTTTCCCAGTTATTCAAATGACTTTTGTGAAAGTAGAATCTCTTGCACAATAGATTGAGGAAATAATTGGACTATTGGCTTTAAAAATTTAATGAGATACTTAAGAGTTATCGCTCAGAAAAGTTATTTTATCTAGAGAGTAAAGAACTAGACTACAAGACAATTCAGACTCCATTTTGTTTTAGGAGTGAAAAAAAGCTGGGAAAAAAATAATAAACAAGTGTATATGGAGTTTAAGAAGAAAGGGATATTTTTGGTCTTAAAATAAGTATAATTGAAAATGGGGATTCATAAGCATTTTAAAAGTTGCTAGAAGCTCTACACATTTCTGGATCCATTCCATTTTCAGCCCCATTCGGCTACCATGATATTTATGGATGATTTATTTGTGGGTCCATTTTTTGGCCCATTAGGCTACAAAATAAAAATAAAAAATAAAATGTGGCCAGAAAATTCCAATGTTTGGTGATGAAGATCCAGCTAGATAGGTTTTCCAAATATAAAAAAGATCATCAATAGGTCAGAAGTGTTGGATGGTGAGATGAAGATTGTGGTTGCAACTTAGTCATAGTTACACATGCTGACATGTGCTTCGATTTGGTGGTGCAGGAAAATTTAATGGTTCTTTTTAGATATAAACACGCATCACGCTTATGCTGTTTAAGTAGCAAAATTTTGGGAGGAATTGGTCACCTTTATAACAAGAAAGCACCATTGTAGTTGTATTTAAGTCATTTGGCTCTAACTATCCTTCTAACAACTTAAGCAAGCACTCCTTTATTCTAACTTCCTTTGGCATATCTGCTTTTCAGCATTTATAGTTAGCGGAGCAAGTGAAAATGTGTTTCTTTTAATTATGATGAGCAATTTAAGCTTAACATGCATCCAAAATGTCAACTGTTATTTTTCAAAATATCTCCAGTGGTAAAGATCATGTTACACTAGAAGTGATGCAAACGCAAACATATCTGCATACATGTTTGAGGTAGAAATTTTCATTGATTCTGTAGTTCTGTGATTTTCAAACTTGAGATGACTGTGATGAGTTGGCTGCTTATTTTCCAGATTGTTTTCTTCAGAACAGGTATCTTTAGGCTCTGTTTGTTGTGGCTTTTCAAATAGAGCTTAGTTGCAGGACTTTTACCAGTAAAGCTTTTACAAGTGATGCTTTTACCATAAAATTTTTGGTTTTTCGGTTGTCAATGAGAGCTTTTTAAATAGAGCTTGTTCAAGTAAAACTTTTACAAGTTATGTTTTTACCGTAAAATTTTTAGTTATTTAGTTGTTAATGAGAACTTTTATTGAAATTATAAAATTACTTTAATAGATTAATTTTTCAAAATTATGTTATAAAAGGAATGAAATAGTGCTAATCTTTGTTTTCTGAGTGGACAATTGGTCCACTATCTATTTTTACATCTTCATTAACACATTTTTTAGTTTCTTATCAATAAAAGGAATGAAGTAAGACTGTGGATCGTGTAAAGGGTATTCTGGATAGTTTAACTTTTTTGAAAAGCTTTAGAACCTCTATTGCCAAAAATAGTTTATGTAATCCCTAAAGCTCTAATCAAAATGGAACCAAACAACACAGTAGAGAACCCTTGTACTAGCCCCTGTGCTGTCTTTTTGTTGGTCAAATTCAGCCGTAGATATGAAACGGATGTGGTAGCCTTAACACTACTGTTTTAATTTTTGGATACTAACTTTTAATCGACATCTTGAAGAAATCATGAAATACAGATTAAAACAATAGAATTAGCATTTCATTTTTCTAAGCATGGAAATTTTTGAAGAAGCATTTGACATCTATCAAAGAGAGAATGGGATGTTTTGGATCTGAATTAGGAACTCTATTAGTTTGTCATAGAAGTATCTCTTCTACAGGGTCTCTTGTTTGGAAATGGTTTCATGATGGACTAAATTTGGCCCTCCCTAGGATTTTCAGAGTTCCTCCTATTAGAGCTTAAAATATGATAGTCAAACCTCACTTATTTAGCAGCTTCTTAATATGGTATTAGAGTCAATTTTACCAGAATGCACAGACTTTTAAATTTATCAATAATAAGTCATCATTGTAATTTTCTTATGTTTTTGCTGGGTCCATATTAGAACATGTTGACCAATCCAACCTTGCATGTAGGGGGGTCATGGTAGAGATTAAAACACTGCTATTGTATCTTTGCCATCACTTTAAACTTTTGGGTTATACAACTTCTTAACCCTAGAGACAATTGCCTTGCCATCTGTGTTGACTTCAGTATTATGATTTCCTCAAACGATTGTATATGATCTGTTTTGTCTGTACTTATAATTGTTTGCTCTTCACCAAAGCACTTTGGTACAGGCTATATATTGTAAAAGGTGGTCCATTTTGTTGGATCGAGATCCTTGTTGCCACCTCCCAACAGGTCACCCATCATTGAATTTCTCTACCTTTAGAACACTTAACTATAGAGTTTTGAAGTAAAAGTTACCATAATAAACTATTTAACTTCGTCCCTCTGCAGTCCTAAGGGTCGTTGCTGGCCCTCCCATAAGGCCAACAATCTCCCCCTCAGCAACACCCTGGTGACTTGGCCACACTCGAGCCTTCGCCATTATGACTTGGCCACACCTGGCCTCTGCCATCCACAATGCTAGCACACTGTTGATTGGTTAAAACGGTGCTAGCCCACCTATCAAACACATGATCAAGCTTTGATACCCCTTGTAGTTCCCAGCAAGTCCCTTACCATTGAATTTCTCCACCTTGAGCATGCTTAACTATGTATGTTTTGAAGTAAATGTTGCCATATTCCTTTGAAAACCAATTGGTGCTTGGAGAATGGACATTAAACCCATTTCACTTTGTCCCTCTGTAATCCTGTGGATGGTCGCTGGTCCCACATAAGGCCAACACATTGGGTGGGGAAAATTACGCATAGGTGCATATCAGCATTATAAATTAGAAAGTGCTAGTAAATTAAAACAAAGCTCTCTAGCTTATATTTGTTATATGAATTTGGCTAATCAGTTTTCTGTACCTGGCTTGTTTGATCGACTTGAGAACTTATTTTTATCTACTGATTTCTGAATATTAGTTTTTGTCAGCTATTGCAATCCATTTTGAATTCATAATGGCTTTACAATGGAATGCTACAGACATGGGACCTAACTGCTTTTGTAGTGAATAATAATCATATCTTAATCAAGACTACGGACAAAAATAATAAAATTTGGAATTTCTGAACTGCAGGTGCTTTCTGGTGTTAAACCAAATGAAAAGAAGAGGTTCATTAATGAACTTCAGAATGATGAAAACGTTGTAGCCATGGTTGGTGATGGAATCAATGATGCTGCCGCTTTGGCTTCATCACATATTGGAGTTGCCATGGGTGGGGGTGTTGGAGCTGCCAGTGAGGTCGCTTCTGTTGTATTGATGGGAAACAGACTATCTCAGGTATTTCTGACATCATTTCTTGGCTAGCTCCATTACTCTAATTAATTTCTAAAAATTGTTGCAAAATCTCAAAGTTCTGAGCTTTTCTTGTCCTTAAATCTGTCCCATTTTCTTTTCTGAACTTGAAGTCTTCAATTTCAATGGTTAGAAATTGTTATGAATAAGCATAGGCTGGCTGCCTGAGTTGTCAAAGTTTGTTGTCTTGAAAAGGATACTGTTGGTTATAGACAGTGTTATATGCATACGAGGGAATTATGTTGTTCTTCACTGTCCAATTACTGATGAAATTTTGCCTCTTTTTGGTCATTGCTTGATGTTAATTCGGTCATGCTTCATGCAGTTATGGGATATGTTTCAAGTTTTAGGGGTCATTGCAGTATAGGTTCAGTTTGTTGCTTGGACAGGGGTTTCATTTTGTTTGTTTCAAAATTTATTTCTTGAGAGTAATTGTCAATCTTTTTCGGGAGTATAGTACTCTTTATGACTTATACAGGATTGAAGTAACCCTTTTTTCTTGATAATCATTTCTACTTGGTGAAATTGGCGGAAATTTTTTTTATAATTTATTGATATGATAGATATAGGCTATAGAGATTACTTCTTTCATTCTTTTTCCAGCACTCCCTTGTATATTTCTTGGAATAACTCAGTTTCTTACCTCTACGCAGTTACTTGTTGCATTGGAGTTGAGCAGGCTAACCATGAAGACTGTGAAGCAAAATCTTTGGTGGGCCTTCGGGTATAACATTGTAAGTTTTCATGAACCATGCAGGGATAGACGTGTACTTGTAATAAAGCCCATGGAACATGAAGCCGTATTATGCGCAATGCATTGCATACGATACATGGATCTAACCCATACATTATATGGGTTCCACTTTTCACACAAAATAAACTATTTCCATTTCTCTACTGCAAGCTGTGGGACGACCTAGAAGCTAGGGATATGCCTCTGGTAGAAAATGAGCACTAGTAAAATCGTCAATAATAATATACTATGGAAATGCTGCAGAACTTATTGAATCTTATTTCCAGTGCACATATCATGATTCTTTACGTCTGGTGTGAATGAGGATCTGGATTCTTTTAGGGTATCTCAGCACATGGTCCAGCAATTAATAAAATGCAAGTTTATGTGCTGCCCATATCTTCTTCTATACCTTTTACCCTCTGCCTTACATTTCACCCTCTCACTAAGAAGTGCTTAGATTGAAGAAACTGATGACATATATTTTATATTATTGCTGCTGCCAGAGTTGTTCATTTCACATTCCTTCTATTATGGCGCAGATCGGAATTCCAATAGCTGCAGGAGTGTTACTCCCAGTAACCGGGACAATGTTGACTCCATCAATTGCAGGAGCCCTTATGGGTTTAAGTTCTATTGGAGTGATGGCAAATTCATTGCTTTTGAGATTAAAATTTTCCTCAAAACAGAAAGCGAGTTTTCAAGCGCCTTCTTCACGTGTCAATAGTAATGTTGATTCTCATCAACTCATGGATTTAAAAGGAAAATAAAGAACCCGTCTGATGATGGTAGATAGGGAGAGATAGATGACACGGCATGCGGCATCCTTGTGTATCATTTTTTTTGTTACTTTTGAATTAAAAGAAAAAAATTCCTTGTACATATTTAACAATTGAGTATTCATGTGTTCCCATTGCAAATGTTTCAACATCTGCCAGAGAACAGTTTGTGAATGCTCATATTGTTAAGTGAGTTTTACTTGCAAAGCGTTCGTTACTTCCCAGTTGACATTTTTTTTTTTTCGTTAAATGTGTGTTTGACATATTATATTATATTATATTGTATTATATTATTTTAATATAAATATATTATATTATGTTTTACTGCATTAGTATCGTAATATTGTATAATATTTAATGCTACACTTTATTGTATTAATCTCTTTGAGACTAATTTAAATTATATATTTAGAAAATAATATTATTAGTAATTAAAAAATACTAAATATAGAAGTTTTAAATTTTAAAAATTTAACATTATTTTCTAATATAAATGTTAAAAAAATAATCCTTCATATGATTTGAAGTTAATGGTTTTAAATTTTTAATAATGTAACATTTATTTTTTCAGCATTATTTAAATACATAACTTGTGAAATAAAGATAATCAAATCATTCAATCAAATAATCTCTAAAAAATATCACAACAAAAGTTAATCATTAAAACATACAATATTAGTTCAAAAATCGTCTTAGAATAATAAAGGGTAACGTATACATAGTCAAACCAAAGTAGAAAAATACGTAAAATGAAATTTTACGCAATTCCTTTTAAAAAGGGTAATTTTCACTTTTCTCTCCTGAAGTTTGGTGTATCTCCACTTTAATGGAAAGTATGGTTGTATCTCCACTTTTCTCCATTGCTGTTAATATAGTGTTTCGTATATGGTTAATCACTAATGGCAATTTTGTAATTGCATACTTCATTAATTATATATTCAGGCTAATTTAAAGGTTCACTTTAAGAATAGTGTAGTCATAGAAACATGTTAACATCCACCGAGTAACAATAGATGTAATCTTTTATCCATTGTATTTTAACTCACAACAAAAGCCATGATTTTCTCTTTTATCTATTGGAATCGAAGCTGCAAAAAAGCTCATAAGTAGGGGTGGGCGCGGTTCGATTCGATTCGGTTTTTTACTAAATTTTTCATAATCGTTCGATTACGATTATTTTAAAATCATAATCGAGATTAATTAAATTACCGAAATAATCAAATACTCGATTAATCGAAATAATTCAATTCGATTCGGTTCTATTATTTCGATTATAGGCCTATTGGACCTATTTCGGGCTTTTTAAAATTTAAAACCTTAAATTAATAAATCTACCACAAATATAAAAAGTCAACAAATAAAAAATCAAAATATGTCTCAAAGTATGTTCAAGAACACATGACATGTTCAAATAATATGTTCAAAAAGTCTTTTTTTTTTCCCATCATCAACCTCCACCTCTTGCACTTCCTCCTCATCATAATTTTCCATTCTACACAAACACATGCAATAACATAGACATATTAGAACAAAAGAAGATAAAATCATTCGTGCAAAATTGTGGTAAATCAAAAATCAGCACTCAGCAGCAACAAATAAAAAATCAGGGTAGGGTAAAAGAGCAAAACAAAAGCAGGTTCATTACATAATTCCATATTGTAATCAAAACGCTTGAAAGCCATAATCAAACAACTTAACAAACCTGTTTAATGCAAAAAAGAAGCACAACCACATATTTCATAGGTTCTGAAATTTTAGTTATGCAACCCAAGAGGGGAGGTGAATTGAGATTTTAAAAATTAAGCTAAACAAATCACACAACAATTTTATCTAATGCCTTAATGGAATAAAAAATAATAAATTCAATAAAGCACAATAATAAAGCAGTTAGGGAAGAGAGAGCAAACACAATGATTTTTACGTGGTTAAGCAATTCTCGCCTACGTTCACGCCTCCAAGCTCACCAGGCTTAAGGATTTCACTAAGCAAGCCTCCAAGGTTTCAAATGCTTACAATTGACTTCCAAGGTGTCAATGGACATTCACAACAAGAGATTATCCCCAATCTCTTAACTCAACTGTATCACAACACTAACAATCTTTTAACTTGATTTTACAAAAAGGATTACAAATGAATTTCTCTCACACAATATGTTTGATCACAAATGAAAGCTCAATGTGTGAATGAATGAGATGAATACAAGGATTTAAAGATCAATGAAAGTTGTATTCTCAATATTTTGCTCAATGATGATCGTTGGAATACTTCTTGTTTGAATTAGATTGAACTTATTTATAGTTAGAGTTGAAAACTAGCAGTTATTGACTTTCTGCTCATTGTCGAATCGCCGTTAACTAGATGTCGGATCGCCGTTTAACTGGTCAATATGAACGTTGGGCTGAATTTTCAAATTGTCGGATCGCCGTTTTATAAATGTCGGATCGCCGTTAGTGTCCAGAGGCTAATCTTTTAATTCTGTGCAATGTCGGTTAACCGTTATCTAGATGTCGGATCGTCGTTAGTTTCCAGAAGTTAATCTTCAATTCTGTTAGATGTCGGCAAGCCGTTATCAAGATGTCGGATCACCGTTTTCTACAGTAACTGCTATAGTGAACTATTTTATAAAATAACGGTTTGACCTTAAAACTTTATATAACTGTACTATAGCCCAAAACGTTATACATTTAGCAAATAAGTCCAATTTCAGAATTTCTAAATAATGCTTACTATTCGCAAAAATTTCTGAAATTATGATATAGCCCAAAATGCTATGAATACTTTTCAAATAAATCTTTCTCCAAAATTTCAAGCAATACTTGTTGATTTCCATTAAATATAAAACCTTTAAAATGTGAAAATAATGATTTATTTAAAATGTATAAAAATAATTTGAGCTTTTAAAAACTGAATCATTCTTAATTTTGTTTGTTATCATCAAAATCAACATTATGAATACATAAATGTTAACAGGTTCAAGCTATGTATAAAAACCACAAGGCAATCTTATGTTACTAGGCTACATATGCATGAATGGATTGAACAAAACTATCAATCCTTTTCCTTATCTCTTCTGGATTGGCACCCACTAGTTTGTCGAATACAATTAAATTGTATAGGTTTCTCTTTTGTTTTATCTTTTTCACTTATAGTTCTATCCAAGCTCCTGTATTTATTTGGTCATTCTTATTTCATTTCCTTTTGGATTTCAAGCTTTCAAAATGTTGCGGGATTCTTTTATAATTGTTTCATTTATGATAATTAATACTTGAGCGGTTTCTTAATGTCATTGAGTATCTGCTTAATGTCTAGAGTTTGCAGATTGAGTTTCACTAACATGTTCATGCCTGCAGCTGCAACTAGTAAAAGGAAATAATTTTTGAAGTTTTATCTGGAATTTGAATGGAAATTAACTTGAACAAAATATTTGGAGGTTCAATACAAGTCCTCTACTCGAGCTCTGACCCATCTCACTGAAATATAAGTGTGCAACCCAAGAGGGGGGGTGAATTGGAAATTTAAAAAATTAACCTAGCAAATCCACACAATAAGCAATATAATGCCTTAATGAACATTGAAAGTAATAAGTTTAATAAAGGCACGATAATTAAAGAGTAAGGGAGAAGAGAAACAAACACACAAATTTTTACGTGGTTCGGCAATCCCTGCCTACGTCCACGCCTCCAAGCAATCCAAGCTTGAGGATTTCACTATTCAAGCCTTTCCGAAGCCTCAACCGATTACAATTGACTTCGAATAAACCTTTACAACAAAGAGATTATCTTCAAATCTCTTCACTCAAGTGTCTCACACACTCAAACTCTTACAATTGAAATGAAGAAATGAAACTCACAATGAAACTCACTCAATGAGTAGATATTCAAAAATGAAAAACAAGGAATGATTCAATGTTTTGTGTTTTGCAAGTTGAAAACTCAAGATATCACGTGTGCCTTTTGTTTTTGCTTATTGGAGAGCTTCAAAATGAGTTGGATTTGAGTTCTTATAGTTTGAGCTCAAAAAACTAGCCGCTACTCACATTCCAGGCGTATCCGGTTTGCCGTTTATGGGATCCGGTAAGTCGGATTTATGTTACCGTTAAGGCAAGAATTTGAATTTTGCCTATCCGGCTTGCCGGTTACGAAATCCGGTAAGCCGTTTTCGTTCTAGGTGCTTACTGCCCGTATCCAGATTTTTGGTTTTCAGAATCCGGATAGCCGCTTGCTACAGCAACCTGCTACAGTGAAATTATTCCAAAATTTTTAGTTTGACCTCAAAACTTTATAAAACTATAGTATGGCCCGAAATATTACGAAACTTTACAAATAGGTCCAATTTCAGAATTTCTAAGTAATGCTTCGTTAATCCCAAAAATTTCTGAAATTATGATTTTGCCCAAACTTTGTGAAATTATAGAATGACCTAAAAAATATTTAAATAGTTTCAAATAGGTCCAAATCTGAAATTTTAAAATACTATCAAAGATTTTAAAATTACTTTCATTTTAGTACAAAATGTTTTAATTCCATAACATCATTTTCTTATTATAAAATTACAATTCATAAATCTTTACTTAATAAATACATGTGGTTTGTTATCATCAAAATCAATATTTATAGCCATATAGGCTAACAATCTCCCCCTTTTTGATGATGACAAAACACATTAAAAAAACTTTAATCTTGTTATGAAAAAACTCCCCCTTAATCAATGCAAGTTAAAAAGTGATTTAAAAATTGTTTAACAAAAACACCCCCTGCATACATGCTCCCCCTAGATACATGCATATTTTTATAACACTTATTAAATCATTCTCCCCCTTCATCATAAAAAAGAAGAAAAGCTCCCCTTATCAATAATCAAAATCGCAACAGAAACACATTAGTAAAAAAAATATCCATAAGCATAAGAAAACCCATATAATCCATAATGATCAATCAAAACAAATCCATAACATCCAACGTAAATAGTCACAACAAATTCATATCATCTAAAATAAATACATAAACTGAAAAGCATAATAACCATTCATAGAGTCGAAAATAAAAGAACACACAATGCAGCAAATGAAATGTAGGTGTGTTAAAGTACAAGCATAAGATACTACTCAGGTGGTGAGGATGGAGGTGAAGGAGGTGGAAACGGATATGGAATGCCGAAGTGCTCGAAGAGGAGGCGCTGTCCATGAATGAACTGCTGCTGCAGCTGCCGCTACTGCTGCTGCTCCTACTGAAGCTCAATCTGCAGCACCGAAAGCATCCGGACCTCATCCATAAGCTGCTGAAGAGTAACATCTCCAGAGGTAGGAGGCCGTGGAGGTGATGAAACGGATGCAAATGCACTAGGAGCCGAAGCAACCGTAGAAGAAACTCGGCGTCTACGCTACCCTCGAAATGAGAGTGAGAATACTGGAAGCTGATCAGCTGGAAACACAGCATTTAATAGCCGATCATCACTTGGGGCTAGAAAGGTAAACTTATTATCGCTGTATTTAACCCAAGTGCCATCCTTCCACTCAAAGCCTAACCCAGCAATAACCTCATCCCCAATACCCTTGGACGGCCTACAAGATGGTTATAGAATCGGCACTTCAAAGAATTTAAGAATACGGGTAATGAAGTGACCATAAGGAAGAGAGCGAGTAATCAAGGCAGGAATGCTCAACATGGTGCGGATGATGGAATAGCCCAAGTTAACCGGGCGACCTCTAAGAATACAGTCAATCATGGCGACATCCATGTGAGAAACCTCATCCAAATGTCCTGATCTAGGAAGTACAATGGACTGGATGATACGAAGCAAAAAATGAGATTGAAGACAAAGACATTGAGTATGGAAATGAATGGTACAACCTTCAACAGAAAGATCACTACACCGACAAATATTACGAACGGCATCAACATGAACATAGTCATCAATATCAAGAGGTTTCCTAAGAGAAAAAAATGTCCATGCCATCATCAGAAGATCCTAAGATGGAGTTCAACTCCGAATCATCAAACTCAATCAAAACTCCTCCAACTGTGGTGATTACTCGATTCTCTTTCTCCGTGGAACAATCCATATTCGAGTAAAATACTTTCACCAAGTCGGGATACACATTCTCCTCAATCAACAATGCATTAATCCAACCAACATCTCCCAACAATTGAAATAAATTTCTATGACTAATCTTGAGAGTACGCATAACATCCTGTAAAACAAAGAAAGTGTTGAGTACCTCACGAGTCCGAAAGTTTTGTTGAAACCGTTTGATCAAGTGTTGCTTGTTCTGAAAATGAATGGACTCAAAAGTGGATTGATTTGAGGTGCCCCTTGCTTCCCGTGGCCGGGTGGTTTGTTGAATCGGTTCTTTTCCTTTTCTTCGAACCGGCCGAGAGCTTGACATTGTGATTTGGTTGATTTGGGGTTGAAAAGGATAAGGAGAATGAAGATAATGAAGATTGAAAGTGATTTGGAGAAACAAATTGGATAAAAAATGGCTTGAGTGTGAGAAATCTAGAGAGAGAAAAAAAGGGTCCAAAATCTAGGTTGAAATTTGGATCTAAGGATTTAGATGTTGAAAATGAATTTCAAGGATGATTTTGAGTTCTTAATGAGATGGGGAATGATTTTCTTGATACAATTTGATGTGAAAAAGGAAGAAAATGAAGGATTTTGGAGTGAGAAAGAGAGAGAAGCAAACGGGTTTTAGAGAGAGTGAGAACCGGATTGCCGAATGCATGAGGAAGGAGATGAATAGCACAAAACTCACGAATCCGGTTTGCCGGATTGCATATCCGGTTGCCCGAATATGAACCCGATAGCAACTAGCGCGATTTCGGCTTGCCGGTTTCCTTAACCAGTTGGCCGGATATGAACCCGAGAGTGAGAAACACAAATTCGGCTTGCCGGTTTGTTTTGAACCAGAAATCCGGTTTTGTCCCGAGAGAAATCAATAAGGAAAAATGTTTTTCCGGATGAATGGAAAGGGAATATTTGCTAGCTCTTGTACTTGTACTACACACCATTTTATTTCTGGCCTTAAAAATTGATTAAAATTAAATCATTTTGAGATTTAAAATTTTTCAATAAGCCATTTAATGCATGAAACACAAAATCATAAAATCATAAATTTACAAGCATATCAAGTTATCTAATTCATGAAGCATAATCCATATGATAACAAACATATCAAGCCGTGTAGAAAAACATGAATTAAGATTCAACATTCATCATTCCAAGCTCATGTCTTATCTTTATAAAATGCTCTTCGCTAAGAGGTTTTGTAAAGATATCCGCAAGTTGATTTTCAGTGGAAACAAATTTAATTACGACATCTCCTTTTTTAACATGATCTCTAAGGAAATGATGACTAATTTCTATATGCTTAGTCCTAGAATGTTGAATAGGATTCTAAAGGTTTGTTTCATCTATAGAATTTGTGCACAACAACTACCTACGGCAATATATTCTGCCTCGGTGGTTGAAAGCGCAACCGAGTTTTGTGTCTTACAAAACCAAGAGACAAGAGAATGGCATAGGAAGTGACATGTTCCACTAGTACTTTTTCTATCAACCTTATAACCAGCAAAATCGGCATCCGAATAACAAGTTAAATCAATATGAGTTCTTCTAGGATACCAAAGGTCAAGATTAATAGTGCCAATTAAATATCGAAAAATGCATTTGACAACAAGCATGTGAGACACTTTAGGACAAGATTGAAATCTAGCACACAAGCAAACACTAAACATAATATCAGGCCTACTAGCAGTCAAGTAGAGCAAGGATCCGATCATACCTCGATACGTCTTGATATCAACTTCCTTACCTTTCTCATCTTTGTCCAGCTTGATAGTAGTACTCATAGGAGTGCTTTTTGCCGTTCCATTATCATAGCCAAATCTTTTGAGTAGATCTTTCACGTACTTGGCTTGGTTTATGAAAATTCCTTCCTCGTTTTGTTTGATTTGAAGTCCAATGAAGTACTTCAACTCTCCCATCATACTCATCTCAAACTCTTGGCTCATACATGATGAAAAATCTTTACACAACAACTCATTAGTAGAACCAAAGATAATATCATCAACATATATTTGAACAATAAGTATGTCTTGGTTCTTATGCTTAACAAAAAGAGTTGTGTCCGCTTTTCCCATTGAAAAATCGTTATCCAACAAGAAATTTTTAAGCCTATCATACCAAGCTCTAGGAGCTTGTTTTAAACCATACAAAGCCTTGGATAACTTATACACATGATCTGGAAAAATTTTCATTTTCAAAACCAAGAGGTTGTTTCACATAAACTTCCTCCATAATATATCCATTTAAGAAAGTACTCTTGACATCCATTTGATATAAAATCCTTATGACATGCATATGCTAACAACATCCTAATGGATTCTAACTTTAGTACAGGTGCAAAAGTTTCGTTAAAGTCAATTCCTTCTTCTTGGTTGTAACATTGAGCCACTAATCTAGCTTTATTTCTTACAACCACACCAGATTCATCCATTTTGTTTCTAAATACCCATTTAGTACCTATAATGGATTGATGTTCCGGATTAGGAACTAACTCCCACACATTGTTTCTCTCAAATTGATTCAACTCCTCTTGCATTGCCATAATCCAAGATTCATCATTTTCCGCATCCGCAAAGGATTTTGGTTCAAATTGAGAAATAAATGCAGCATGCTCACATGTATTTCTAAGGAATGATCTAGTGGTAACACCTCATGAGGGATCTCCTAAAATTACATCCTTAGGGTGAGAGGATACGTACCTCCACTCCTTGGGGAGTGGTTGTGAAGTACCTTCATTTTGCTCTGCATTTGTTTCTTCATGATGTTCTTCTTGAATTCTATGTGGAGCGTCTTCTTGGTTGTCATTTGATGCTTCTTCTTGTTGTTCTTCTGCATTATCAACAACAACAACTTTCTCCGTAGAGGAGGGGTTAGACTCATCAAATGTAACATGCATAGATTCTTCCACAACTAAAGTTCTTTTATTATAAACTCTATAAGCTTTGCTTGAATTTGAATAACCAAGAAAGATACCAACATCAGATTTTGGATCAAATTTACCAAGATTATCTTTTGTGTTTAAAACAAAACATTTGCATCCAAAAACTTTAAAATAACCAATGTTGGGTTTTCTATCTTTCCAAAGCTCATATGGAGTTTTATTAAGATTAGGTCTAATCAACACCCGATTTAAAACATAACAAGCGGTGTTGACGGCTTCGGCCCAAAAATACTTAGGCAAAGAATTTTCATTCAACATGGTCCTAGCCATTTCTTGAATAGACCTATTCTTTCTCTCTACTACTCCATTTTGTTGTGGAGTCCTAGGTGATGAAAATTGATGTTCAATGCCAAGGTCATTACAGAAATTTTCAAATGCATGATTTTCAAATTCTCCACCATGATCACTTCTAATACAAGTGATGGAGTAACCTTTTTCATTTTGAACCTTTTTACAGAAAATTCGAAATGCATCAATGGCATCATCCTTATTAGCTAAGAACAATACCCATGTGTATCTCGAATAATCATCCACAATTACACATGCATAAAACTTACCACTTAAACTAGCATGTCTAGAAGGTCCAAATAAATCTATATGAAGCAATTGAAGTGGTTTTGAAGTGGAAACATGATTTTTGCTTTTGAATGAAGTTTTGATTTGTTTTCCAAATTGGCATGCTTCACAAGTTCTATCTTTTTGAAAATTGATTTTTGGAAGACCTTTTACTAAATCATTTTTCACGATTTTTGAAATCAAATCCATGCTTGCATGACCTAATCTTCTATGCCATAACCAACCATCATCATGCAATGCGGAAAGACATTTCTCATTTGTTGATGCACAATCTATATTAATGGTATAGACATTAACACATCTATTTCCTACAAACAAGACTTTCCCATCACATGCATTCTCAATAACACACTTTGATTCATCAAAGATAACTCTATACCCTTTATCACATAATTGACTAATACTAAGCAAATTGTGTTTCAAGTTTTCAACCAAACACACATTTTCAATGAGAGTAGAGGATACATTACCGACATTTCCAATCCCAATGATTTTTCCTTTTGAATTATCCCCAAACGAAACATCTCCGCCATTTTCGATCTTGGTAAAGCTTGAAAACCAAGAATAATTCCCTGTCATGTGTCTTGAACAGCCACTGTCCAAGTACCACTTATTCTTCTTCTTCTTTGAGCCCTGTAGAGAAAATCTCAAGCTTTAGGTACCCAAACCTTTTTGGGTCCTTGAGAGTTAGCAATGGTTCCTTTCGGAACCCAAACACATTTCATACCATAATATGCATTTCTCTTCACTGCACATCTATTTTTCATATGGCCATCTTGATTGCAATAATGACATACAATTTTATTGTTAATAGATGTATTCTTCACAAAATAATTCTTGTAAAATTTTTGTTTCAAATTCGGTTTATAACCTATGCCACTTTTGTCAAACACACATTTTTGTGAGTTTAGCAAATTGTCCAACATCTTTTGCCCATTTGTAAATTTTAGCACAATTTCATTTAATTCATTACTCTTCTTTCTAAGCATTTCATTCTCATTTTTCAAGTCATTCATGTGTGACTCTAAGTGCTCATGTGAAGTGCTCGAATTCTCAAATGATGCAATACTATCATGCAATGTTTTATTTTCTAATTCTAGGCATGTAATCTTTGCACTAAATGAATCATTTTCATTCTTAAGCTCTATCATCTTCTTTTTAAGACATATATTCTTTTTACTAATATTCATTAGCTCATCATGCAAATCCTTAAAAGCATCATGCAATTCATCATATATAGGAAGAACACTTACCTCATCAAGTTCATCACATGATTCTTCCCCAACGGCCATGAGAGCTAAGTTTGTCATTTCTTGTTGGTCATCCTCATCACTTGTTTCCTCATCGCTATCATCCTATGTGGCCACCATAGCTTTCTTCTCGAGTTTATTGAGAAGAGGACATTCCGGTCGTATGTGTCTGGGCTTCTTGCATTCATAGCAAGTGATTGACTCATTCTTCTCCTTATTATTCTGGTAGCCTCTAAACTTTCTCTGCTCATTATTCTTCTTGTAAAATTTTCTGAATCTTCTAGCCAACATAGCCAACTCCTCATCATCCATTTCGCTTTCCTCATCACTCTCATGTTTTGAAGCCTTGAGAGCAATGTTTTTCTTCTTTTCCTCATGCCCTTTTTCAGCTGCCAAATCTTCTTCATATGAAATGAGAGAACCAATTAAATCATCAATAGGTAATACATATAAATCCTTGGCTTCCTCAATGGCAGTCCTTTTTGGTCTCCATTCCTTAGGTAGTGACCTAATGATTTTCTTGACTTTTTCGCTATTTGAAATAGTCTTCCCTAGGGCTCCTAGAGTGTTCACTATATTCGTAAATCTAGTATACATAGAGTACACATTTTCATTTTGTTCCATTTGGAACAATTTATATTGTCGAGTGTACCTACTTATTTTAGATTCTTTCACTTGGTTTGTGCCTTCATAGACAACTTCAAGTTTGTGCCAAATCTCATTAGCACTTTCGCAACTAGACACTCTATGAAACTCTTTCTTATCTAGTGTACAAAATAAGGCATTTATGGCCTTGGAATTTAGAGAAGTTTTTCTCTTTTCGAATTCATTCCAATCCCGTGAAGGTTTTGGAATATCTTCTCCGACTTCATTTTTAGTCAAAGGCATGAAAGGACCATTATTAACGATTTCCCAAATCTCATAATCTAAGGCTTGCAAGTAAATTCTCATCCTAGTTTTCCAATATGGGTAATCGTTTCCATCAAAGTAAGGTGGTCTAGTGGTGGACTGCCCTTCCCTAAATGTGGAATCATTTTGAGTTGCCATTGATCTTTAACTCTAGATGGTTAAATCTGAATAAGAGCACCTTGCTCTGATACCAAATGAAATATAAGTGTGCAACCCCAGAGGGGGGTGAATTGGAAATTTAAAAAATTAACCTAGCAAATCCACACAACAAGCAATCTAATGCCTTAATTAAATTGAAAGCAATAAGTTTAATAAAGGCACAATAATTAAAGAGTAAGGGAGAAGAGAAACAAACACACGAATTTTTACGTGGTTCGGCAATCCCCGCCTACGTCCACGCCTCCAAGCAATCCAAGCTTGAGGATTTCACTATCCAAGCCTTTCCGAGACCTCAACTGATTACAATTGACTTCGAGGTGTCAATAAACCTTTACAACAAAGAGATTATCTTCAAATCTCTTCACTCAAGTGTCTCACACACTCAAACGATTACAATTGAAATGAAGAAATGAAAGTTACAATGAAACTCACTCAATAAGTAGATATTCAAAAATGAAGAACAAGAAATGATTCAATGTTTTGTGTTTTGCAAGTTGAAAGCTCAAGATATCACGTGTGCCTTTTGTTTTTGCTTGTTAGAGAGCTTCAAAATGAGTTGGATTTGAGTTCTTATAGTTTGAGCTCAAAAAACTAGCCGTTACTCACATTCCAGGAGTATCTGGTTTGCCGTTTATGGAATCCGGTAAGCCGGATTTATGTTATTGTTAAGGCAAGAATTTGAATTTTGCCTATCCGGCTTGCCGGTTACGAAATCCGGTAAGCCGTTTTCGTTTTGGGTACTTACTGCCCGTATCCGAATTTTCAGTTTTCAGAATCCGGATAGCATCTTGCTACAGTAACCTGCTACAATGAAATTATTCCTAAATTTTTAGTTTGGCCCCAAAACTTTATAAAACTATAGTATGGCCCAAAACGTTATGAAACTTTACAAATTGGTCTAATTTCAGAATTTCTAAGTAATGCTTCGTTAATCTCAAAACTTTCTGAAATTATGATTTCACCCAAACTTTGCGAAATTATAGAATGGCCTAAAAAATATTTAAATAGTTTCAAATAGGTCTAAATTTGAAATTTTAAAATACTATCAAAGATTTTAAAATTACTTTCATTTTAGTCCAAAATGCTTTAATTCCATAACATCATTTTCTTATTATAAAAGTACAATTCATAAATCCTTACTTAATAAATACACGTGGTTTGTTATCATCAAAATCAATATTTATAGCCAAAGAGGCTAACACTCACTGTTGATAAATGAAAACCAAAACATTGAAACTGTTGGCAAGCTTAAAGTGATTTCCACTGCAATTTCAGAAGAATGACAATAATATACACTTTACAATAGTGATTCTCAACATAAGCAATCTCAACACGGATTGATTTACAACTTAAATTTCTTAAAACACATCAAGCATAATTTGCTCTTAAATCATCAAAACAAAAAGGATCGTGTGCCCTGAAACTCCATCATTGGCCATTAAACCCAGACTAATTGGGCTCTCTATATATACACACACAACTTCAATCATCAACATAAATATATACAAACACAACTTCAATCATCAACATAAATATATACACACACAACTTCAATCATCAACATAAAACAAGAAAAACGATATGGATTACAATCATCAAAGAAAGAAATGAAAAATGGAACCTTTTTCATTTGATTTTTTGTTTTGCTAAGAGTTGTTTGTGACTGTGGCAGCAACAGCAGATGACAGCGACTGCAACAGGTGGTAGCGACGGTGGAGACTCAACGACGACCAGCAGCGGTCAATCGGATTCATGAAGGACGAGCAGCGGTGACGACTAACGAGCAGTGGCGACGACGAGATTGCAGCGATGACGACGAGTAGCGGGGATGAGATTCCAATAGCTAAAGGTGCTGCGGCTGAATTTTAAAAATCAACTGCGGTTGAAGAATGAAGATCAGAAGAAGAAGTGTTTAGTTTCGAATTTAGGGATTGTTATTTGAATTCCGGTTCGGTTTTTTGGTTTTTTTTTGTAAAATCGAAAACCGAACCGACTGGTTTTACTACTTTTGTTATATTACTGCTTCAGTATTTTGGATGCAAAAAAACCGCATAAAAACCGAACCGAGCCAAACCGTTGGGTTCAGTTCGATTCTTGATTAATCAGCTTTTTTGCCCACTCTTACTCATAAGCTTTTCTCTTTTATCTACTAGAATCGAAGCCACAAAAAGCTCATAACCTATTTCAATTATTCTCAAATCATTTTAAGAAATCAGAAGCTGCTGTTAACAAAATGAAAAAGAGCCAATCTCAATCGATAACACTTGGGACAAATTCGATGAATCCAACTGAATGGACTACTGTTAGCGAATATCGTCGACGATCTAGAGATCATCCACTTGCATTAGAGCCAAGGGCTAGGTAACTGCAACTTTCCTTTGCTTTGGATTTTTTTGTCTTTTTTGCTTATAATGGTGATGGGATTAGTTAAAATGCGGCTAAGATGTTGTTGTTAATAGTGATGTGCGTTTGTGGGGATGATTTTCATATTTTTTTTCTTAAAGTATGAAAATGGATAACACGAACTGATGTTTCAATTAACTCAAATTGATGTTTTAGTCAATTGTCCTCGACTTTATACATGAATATCTTTTCTTGACCTTTACCTCTCTAAATACCTGAGATGAGAGGAACTTGTAACAACATTTATGATCATTTTGTGTTGTACCAATTTTTCCTCATGTCTAAATAAGTACCAATTTTTTGAAAAACAAATGAAGAAAAACTCAGCTAACCCACCTACATGTTTGTGATATTCAAAAAATTCTTGGTGATTTTAACTATAAGATTTTAAAAGCTTTTTTCTATAATATTTTTAAAACTTTTTTCTTTTATGTTAAACTTTGATTTCTAAATCAACAAAGAAATTTCAGTTTTTGTTAGGGATAATATGGTAATTTTGTATTGTTTATATACTTGGCACCAATTTTTGGAAGAAACTATCACCCAGTAGATCTTCGATAGCTTTGATTGTACTAGTTCAAGGGTATTTTCGTCGTTTACTCAGTCAACTAATGAGTATTTAAACACTATACTAATGACAGGAGAGGAAAGTGGAGATACAACAATACTTTCTATTAAAGTGGAGATACACCAAACCTCTGGGTAGAAAAGTGAAAATTACCCTAAAAGAACAGAGAGAAAAAACAAAAACAAAAGTAGCATTAAAATTAGATCCACCAAATGAGAAATTCAATTTCTTTTTCTTCTCAGCCCAAGTTCAAAGACAACTCACTACATTCTCATATATACGCCTTTCATTTCCACCCACCAATGGCCCTTTTCAAGTAAATAATTCTAGTTGGAGTTTTTAGAGAAGGTTTGTTTTTGGTCTGGTGCTTTTGGATTTTCATTTTTATATTGCCCAATTTCACCTCCCTCTCGCTTACTCAATACACTCTTTAAAAAAGCTCTTCTTTTTCTCTCTCTCACACCAACTTCAACTTTTTTGGATCCAAAACAATATATAGTCTAGGAGAAGAAGCCACAATAAGCTGGTGTCATGAGGTGGTGTTTTCACCTACTAGCAACAAAAGGAAATGTTGTTCTTTAAATTTTAGTCCAATAAATGGAAATGTATAGTCTTGTTTCTGTTAACATATATGTTTCCATAATATTGATTTTGATGATAACAAACAAGATTAAGAATGATTAATCTTTTAAGCTCAAATTATTTAATATTCTTTTTAAATAAATCATTATTTTCACATTATAAATGTTTCATATTTAATGGAAAAATGATTTTATGAAATTGGTTGTTTTTCAAAGTTTATGGTTTAATTGAAAGAATTTTGAAAACTTTGAAATAAACAAGTATTGCTTGAAATTTTGGAGAATGACTTATTTGAAAAGTGTCATAGCATTTTGGGCTATACCATAATTTTAGAAGGTTTTGGGATTAAAAAAGCATTGCTTAGAAATTCTGAAATTGGACCTATTTGTAAAGTTTTATAACATTTTGGGCCGTAATACAGTTTTATAAAGTTTTAGGGTCAAACTGTAAATTTGGCAAATATGTCACTGTAGCAGTTACTGTAGAAAACGGCGATCCGACATCTTGATAACGGCTCGCCGACATCTAACAGAATTGAAGATTAGTCTCTGGACCTAAACGACGATCCGACAATTTTAATAAACGGCTTGCCGATATCTAACAGAACTGAAGATTAGTCTTTGGACCTAAACGGTGATCCGACATCTAGATAACGGCGATCCGACAATTTGAAATATCAGTCCAACGGTCATATTGACCAGTCAAACAGCGATCCCACATCTAGTTAGTGGTGATCCGACAGTGTGCAGAAAGTTAATAACGGCTAGTTTTAAGCTCCAACTATAAATAAGCTCAATCCAATTCAAACAAGTAGCATTCCAACGATCATCATTGAGCAAAATATTGATAATACAACTTTCATTGAGCTTTAAATCCTTGTATTAATCTCATTCATTCACACATTGAGCTTTCACTTGTGATCAAACACATTGTGTGAGAGAGATTCATTTGTAATCCATTTTGTAAAATCAAGTTAAAAGATTGTAAGTGTTGGGATACACTTGGGTTAAGAGATTAGGGATAATCTCTTATTGTGAAGGTCCATTGACACCTTGGAAGTCAATTGTAAGCATTTGAAGCCTTGGAGGCTTGCTTAGTGAAATCCTCAAGCCCGGTGAGCTTGGAGGCGTGGACGTAGGCGGGGATTGCCGAATCACGTAAAAATTATTGTGTTTGCCCTCTCTTCCCTTACTCCTTTACTATTGTGCTTTATTGAATTTATTGTTTTTGATTCCATTAAGGCATTGGATTAAATTGTTGTGTGATTTGCTTAGCTTAATTTTTAAAATCCCAATTCACCCCCCTCTTGGGTTGTACACTTGCATTTCGTTTGGTATCAGAGCGAGGTGCTCTTGTGTAGACTTAACCGTCTAGAGTTAAAGATCCATGGCAACCCATAATGACTCAATCTTTAGAGATGGACAATCCACAATTAGACCACCATTCTTGGACGGTAATGACTACCCATATTGGAAAACTAGGATGAGAATTTATTTACAAGCTTTAGATTATGAAATTTGGAAAATTGTTTGTGATGGTCCATTTATGCCTTTGACTAAAAACGAAGTCGGGGAAGATATTCCAAAACCTTCAAGGGAATGGAATGAATTGGAAAAGAGAAAAGCCTCTCTAAACTCCAAAGCTATGAATGCCTTATTTTGTGCACTAGATAAGAAAGAGTTTCATAGAGTATCTAGTTGTGAAAGTGCTAATGAAATTTGGCACAAACTTGAAGTTGTTTATGAAGGCACGAATCAAGTGAAAGAGTCTAAAATTAGTAGGTACACTCGACAATATGAATTGTTTCAAATGGAACAAAATGAGAGTGTGTATTCTATGTATACTAGATTTACGGACATAGTGAACACTCTAGGAGCCCTAGGAAAGACTTTTTCAAATAGCAATAAGGTTAAGAAAATTATTAGGTCTCTACCTTAGGAATGGAGACAAAAAAGGACTGTCATTGAGGAAGCCAAGGATTTAAATATCTTACCTATTGATGATTTAATTGGTTCTCTTATTTCTTATGAGGAAGACTTGGCAGCCGAAAGAGGCAATGAGGAGAAGAAGAAAAACATTGCTCTCAAAGCCTCGAAACATGAGAGTGATGAGGAAAACGAGCTGGATGAAGAAGAGATGGATATGCTGGCTAGGAGGTTCAGAAAACTTTTTAAGAAATTCATTGAGCGAAGAAAATTTAGAGACCTCAAGAACCGAAAGGAGAAGAAGGAATTAATCAAATGTTATGAGTGCAAGAAGCTTGGCCATATAAGAACGGAATGTCCTCTTCTCAACAAGCTCAAGAAGAAAGCAATGGTAGCCACATGGGATGATAGCGATGAGGAAACAATCCACAATTAGACCACCGTTCTTTGACGGTAATGACTACCCATATTGGAAAACTAGGATGAGAATTTATTTACAAGCTTTAGATTATGAAATTTGGAAAATTGTTTGTGATGGTCCATTTATGCCTTTGACTAAAACAAAGTTGGGGAAGATATTCCAAAACCTTCACGGGAATAGAATGAATTGGAAAAGAGAAAAGCTACTCTAAATTCCAAAGCTATGAATGCCTTGTTTTGTGCACTAGATAAGAAAGAATTTCATAGAGTATCTAGTTGTGAGAGTGCTAATGAAATTTGGCACAAACTTGAAGTTGTTTATGAAGGCACAAATCAAGTGAAAGAGTCTAAAATTAGTAGGTACACTCGGCAATATGAATTGTTTCAAATGGAACAAAATGAGAGTGTGTATTCTATGTATACTAGATTTACGGACATAGTGAACACTCTAGGAGCCCTAGGAAAGACTTTTTCAAATAGCAATAAGGTTAAGAAAATTATTAGGTCTCTACCTTAGGAATGGAGACAAAAAAGGACTGTCATTGAGGAAGCCAAGGATTTAAATATCTTACCTATTGATGATTTAATTGGTTCTCTTATTTCTTATGAGGAAGACTTGGCAGCCGAAAGAGGCAATGAGGAGAAGAAGAAAAACATTGCTCTCAAAGCCTCGAAACATGAGAGTGATGAGGAAAACGAGCTGGATGAAGAAGAGATGGATATGCTGGCTAGGAGGTTCAGAAAACTTTTTAAGAAATTCATTGAGCGAAGAAAATTTAGAGACCTCAAGAACCGAAAGGAGAAGAAGGAATTAATCAAATGTTATGAGTGCAAGAAGCTTGGCCATATAAGAACGGAATGTCCTCTTCTCAACAAGCTCAAGAAGAAAGCAATGGTAGCCACATGGGATGATAGCGATGAGGAAACAAGTGATGATGAAGAGCATCAAGAAATGACAAATCTAGCTCTTATGGCAATTGGAGATGAATCGGATGATGAACTTGATGAGGTAAATGATCTTTTTACTTATGATGAATTATATGATGCTTTTAAAGAATTGCATGATAATTGGATAAAAATTGGTAAAAAGAATGCATGTCTTAAAAAGAAAATGGTAAAGCTCACAAATGAAAATGAATCTCTAAGTGCAAAGATTACATGCCTAGAATTAGAGAATAAAACATTGCATGATAGAGTTGCATTATCAAATGAGAAACTTAGCACTTCACAAAAGCATCTAGAATCACATGTAGATAACTTGAAAAATGAAAATGATGCTTTACAAAAATGCAATGATTCATTAAATGAAAAGATTAAAGGACTAGAGTTAGATAATAAAATGTTGCATGATAGAATTGCATCATCTAAATGCAAACAAAGTACTTCATATGAGCATGAGAAATCACATGTTGATGAATTAATGAAAGAAAATGAAGTGCTTAAGAAGAAGAGCAATGAGCTAAATCAAATTGTTTTAAAATTTACAAATGGGCAAAAGATGTTGGATAACTTGCTTAATTCACAAAAATGTGTGTTTGATAAAGGAGGACTTGGGTATAAGCCAAATTTGAAACAAAAATATTATAAGAGTTATTTTGTTAAAACTACCTCCATTAATGATCAAATTGTATGTCATTATTGCAATCAAAATGGTCATATGAAGAATAGATGTCCTATTAAAAGAAATGTGTATTATGGAGCAAAATGTATTTGGGTTCCAAAAGGAATCATTACTAACACTCAAGGACCCAAGAGTATTTGGGTACTAAATGGTACAACTTGAATTTGTTTTGTAGGTACCACAAACAAGGAATGGTGGAGA